>VWYH01006105.1:71843-154574 GCA_013399365.1 Pampusana beccarii | reverse complement strand
TCCACCTCGTTATTTCCTCATAAAAGGCTATGAGGTTGGTCAAGCATGACTTCCCCTTGGTAAAGCCATGTTGACTGCCCCTAATAGCCCTCTTATCCTTGATATGCCTTGAGATGGCACCAAGGATAAGGTGTTCCATCAGTTTCCCAGGGATGGAGGTGAGGCTGACCGGTCTATAGTTACCTGGGTCCTCCTTCTTGCCCTTTTTGAAGACATATCAGATGGGAAACAAAGGAAAAAACAATGGAACTTTTTCTGAACTTCACTTATATAAATGTGCATCAGGAGTGAAAACTGTAATTATTTTGGGTGTAAAGGAGAGTAAATAGAAGGTAAGTTTGAACAGCTATGTGAAAAATTTTTCATGTTCGTAGATGTGAGATACTGTCAGTAGCAATTTTGCCTTTTCTGAAAATTTTTCTACTCATTCTCACTTCAATTACGATCCTTTTGAGAAACTAGCCGCTACAAATTAGGACCTAGAAAAATAGTATTACGACAAATATTACCCTTACTTTTTCCCTACTATGAGAACTCAGTTTAGCTTTTACCCAAGACCTGACCAAATACTGTCAATATAGCATGTAAATTATATTCTCATGTGATTTAACTCATTTTTGCAAGTGCTAAAGCTAATACTTCCTTCTCACTGCTGAAGGAATTTGAGAGTTGACAGCTGCTGTTTTTCACTTTGTCATTTTCCTCCGTTCATATTACTGTACCCATGAGATGTGACAATTAACGATCTAGCCTTATATGTTCTTCCTGGACAGTGTGAAACTCTGCTGGCTTCAGGGCTATATGTCCACCAAACTCAGCAACTTGAAAACTGTTGGTTGATTTAATGTTCTGTTAATGCAAGCAGTCATGCCAAATGATATATTTGAGACACCATTTTCAAATCAGTTGGATGTTCTTCCTGTTGTTGTTACTGGAAGACTATTCCAGGAAACTTTTTTTAATTTTCAGGTAATTTTTAGACATTTACTTTCATTATAACAACTCCCTTAAACTCAAACTGATCTCTTTCTTCCCGCTGTTTACCCCTAGTGGGTTAATATCATCTGTCCTCACAGACTTAGGTTCCAAGATCTTTTAATCTCTTCTATTCATGAAAAGTTGTCTGTTCCGTAATCAACTTAACCTGCATCTGTTCCAATACTATTTAATCTTTCTTCAAGACAGGTGAGCAAAACTGCAAGGAGTCATGCATGACAAATTTACATAGCCCAGGGCACTTGGGCTACACAACCATGAACACCTGAGTCACATAGGAATACCTTGCCTGTCATACAAAAAGTTTATATGTGCCTTCCTGGTTTATATGGTCATATTCACTCCCTCAAATATGAACACAATTTGAAACTATTTCATTACTATGTGGATATTTCAACTGTTTATTATTGATTGCACCATGATTTCTAAAAAATATGTACATTATTTTCAGTCTTTATAACAGCTGTGTTTTTTTGTTGTTGGTTTGGTTTGTTTTTTTACAAAACTGCCAAATAAATCAATTTTATTTTTCCTGAATATATATTTCATTCTTTAGTATATCAAATTTTCATTTTCTTGTATTTTAAAGCCAAGAATACAAACACAAGGAATTACAGGTTTACCCTAAGATTCCCATTTGGAGTATTAGCGTTGACCTCAGAAGAAGTAAGAAAAACTTCAGTGTAATACATTTAATACAATTTGTATTAACTTTGCAAAGGCACGTACTCTCTGGCATTGATACAAAACAGATAACACTTGATCACATTCACAATGTTTACACTATTCTGATAGATTCAGACACTAGTAGAAGACATTAACTATTACAACAGTATTAAAATTTGAGCTACATTCCTGACTCAGAGTTTTGGAGCTTGGGGGTATGGTGATATTGCAAATGAGTATTTGAACATTATTTTCTATAGCACTTTAGTTTGTTCTTATTCTTGCTATATTAATGTTTGGAACACGAAACTATAGAACCTGGTCTTAAGTATGCCAGTCGAACAAGTTTTCAAAACTATATACTTCTGAGGTTCATACAGCTGTTAGCTTTTGAGTCAAATCCACTGCATGATTGCTGCATACTTCATTCTTCTATGATATAAGTGCCATTCTCCTGAGATAAGTGAAGTTTCATGTCCCCATTCTGAAAGAAACTCCACTTTGTTGGACTCCTGTGCCAACATAAAGACAAAGGTCTGATTAAAGTCATGGTTAAGGAAATTGCCCTGGAGCTAGGAGGAGGAAATTGAATTGCTCATATGAAAGAATTTGGTTATGAGACCTTTTCCTCAAGCCACTTGGGCCTGTCAGTGTTAGCTATCAGAGATATCAAGGTTTTAGGGATTTTAATGTCATATAAACCCTGGATATGACTGAAGCTTTCAAACCTTTTTCTCAGACACAATCCTATTTCTACAGACAGAGCGTTTTTCATAAGCAGAGAATATCTTCTAGTTGTGAGGTTTTAGCACTAAGCATACAGCTCAGAGTGGGTCCAGTGAAAAGGCAGCTGCTTCACAGGATTACTGTAGAAATTCTCTGGAAAAAATATTACTTTTTTGCAAAGACTGGGAAAAACTTTGCAGTGTTTAAGATTTGCTGTATAGCTATAATCACTCTCAAATATCCGTTTAAGAGAAGACTCCTTGGACATAGCTGGATGAAGAACTCATAGCACCATGAGTTCACTGGGAACACTTTCTGATGCAATGGGGAAGAGACAGTGTTTTGAAACCTGTGGAAAAGCACGAATCTGCCACTAGATCTTCACTAGACTGCATTGCTCCTCAGGGAATGAGTGGACCAGTGTTCAGGCAAACCACTTTGATAAGTGTATTGGGTTTGCATGGTAAGGTTTTGATAGTGAGGGGGCTACAGTGTTGACTTCTGTGAGAAGCTGCTAGAAGCTTCCCTTGTGTCCAACACAGACAATGCCAGCTGACTCCAATACATACCAGCTGGTGGCCAAGGTTGAGCTCTTCAGCTATGGTAGTAGTGCCTCTGAGATAACGTATTTAAGAAAGGGGGAAAAACTGCTGGGGAGACAGCAGTGGAGAGAGAAGTGAGATGTGAGAGAAACATCTCTGCAGACACCAAGGTCGGTGAAGAAGGAGGGGGAAGAACTGCTCCACATGTTGGAGCAGAGATTCCCTTGCAGCCCGTGGTGAAGACCATGGTGGGGTGAGCTGTCCCCCTGCAGCCCACGGAGGTTAACCATGAATCAGATATCTACCTGCACCGCATAGAGGACCCCACACGGGAGCAGGTGAATGCCCAAAGGAGGTTGAGCCCCATGGGAAGCCCAAGCTGGAGCAGGCTCCCGACAGGACCTGTGGACCCATGGAGGGGTCCATGCAGGAGCAGGTTTACTGACAGGACTTGTGACCCCATGGGGGACCCACATTGGAGCAGCCTGTTTCTAAAGGACTGCACCCCATGGAAGGATCCCATGCTGGATCAAGGGAAAAGCATGAAGAGTCTCTGAACTGAGGAGGAAGGAGCAACAGAAATAATGTGTGATAAACTGACTGCAAGCCTCATCTCTGTCCCCCCGTCCCATTGTGGTGGAGGAACTAGAGAAACTGAGCCCAGGAAGAAGGGAGGAGTGGGAGGAAAAGTGTTTTAAGATTTGGTTTTATTTCTTGTTATCCTATTCTGCATTGATTGGTAATAAACTAAATTAGTTTACCCAAGCTCAGTCTGTTTTGCCCATGACAGAAACTGCTGAGTAGTTTCCCTGTCCTTATGTCCACCCATGAGCCTTTCATTATATTTTTTTCTCCTCTGTCCAGCTGAGGAGGGGAGTGACAGAGCAGTTTTGGTGCAGACTTAATGTCCAACCAAGGTCAACCCACCACAATAAGTAACAAATTCATGAGGATTCTCGGGCTTCAGAAGTGTTCCTGAATACCTTGATGCACAATAATATGCCTTTCTGACTACATTGCTTACTAGAAAACACTTTGTTGACACCTTGGGTATCAAATCTTTACCTGTACTGTGCAGCTTTTAAGGGTTCATGTGCTGTTACTCTTTGAGAATCTGATATATATCTTTGGGAGATGGAAAACTGTAAAGTTCCGACTGTGGTGTTTGCTTATTTGTCAAACCCTTTGGTAAGAAGCACATAGTTGTTACATGTTACCCCTCAAAAAAGACCAGAAGAATTGCTTACTTGGGAATTTAAAATCCTCTGTCATATCTATGACTGTAATCAAAAGCAGATAAATAGGTATGAGTACAAAGAATCAGACAACCATATACCCAACTTCCATCACACATTTTCCTAGCCTTCAAGTATTTGCAACACAAGAATTTCTTGACCCTAAAGCTGTTTTTGTGTTTTCAGTAAACCTCAATGGATTTCTTCTGTATGTGTTTGTTCTGTATGAACTTGTTCAGTCTTTCTCAAAATACAGGAAAACTTTAGAATCTTGTAACAGGGAATTTTATCCTTTGGCAGCGTATTTTGTAAAGAATTTAGTAACTATTAAACAAAAAAACAGTTGGAGTAAATAAATAAATAAGATAAATAAATGTATTTATACACTGGGGTTCCTTCCAACTCAGGAAGTTCTGTGATTCTACACAAAAAAACCACACTGATGATTTGCTACATATCACAGCAAAATTAAAGCACAGGTGAGGAAGTGAAGGAAAACCGCAGTTAATATACTAGACTAAGATTAAATAGGAAATTCTTTCTTTATCCAACTGATTGTTTGTAATCTTTCCTGAAACAAACCTTTCATAAATACCATTTTTATATACCTGACACTTCAGAGAGAAAGAACATCATCCTAAGGGAGAAAGTCTCCTCTTCAGAGTCCTTACAGCTATATGCATGCATTTAACATTTTTCTCCAAAGCAGGTTTACTTTCTAGTTTTCTTAGAGACAGTTCACCCACTCTCCTTAATGAAAATACGTGCCAGCTCTCTTCCTTGGTCTCTTAGAAAGGTGAATATCTCTTTGTTAGAACATGTGTCATCTCTTTACTTGACTGACCAGCTAACCTCAAATTATAAAACTCTTCTCCTTAGTGTCATGATGTAGTGTACATGTTCCCTTATGACTCTAATTCTGGCTCTTATTTCTCATTCTCAAAGATAAAACCTCACATTTTACTGCTGACCTTCGTCTGACATCAGACACAAAGAGTAATTATAATGACCATATCTTTCTTCAAGCTTCCTGTAGCAAAATTCAAAACGCATTTTGAGGGGGTTTTACAAACCTTCTACACTCTCTGTTACGACATGATGCTGAAGGACTATGAATTCTGCCACTTGAATCAAAATTTCACAAAGTAGCCTTAGAAAGGACTTAGAGTCCGTGTTAAGTTCACCCTACTTTCTAGTTCCATGGCTAAATCTCCAGCTGCTGTACAACAACTTGCAGGTTCTTAAACTAGTGTATTATTAAGCTGTTGACACTGATAGTGAGAACATTAATGGTTACTTTTGTAGCTCATGCAACATAACCTAGAGAGTAAAACAACTGCTTCCTGATGTAGCTACGAAAACTTTTCTTGGTTATGCTGTAATTGCATTCCATAGGAAGGGGCTACATTTTCAAAAGTATTTTGCATTTACAATTGCAGTTAGTTTATGCAAGACTTTTTTTTTTTTTTTATATTTTTTTTATTTTTAATTTTTATTAATTTTTTTTTTATATTTTTTTTATTTTTAATTTTTATTAATTTTTTTTTTATATTTTTTTTATTTTTAATTTTTATTAATTTTTTTTTTATATTTTTTTTATTTTTAATTTTTATTAATTTTTTTTTTATATTTTTTTTATTTTTAATTTTTATTAATTTTTTTTTTATATTTTTTTTATTTTTAATTTTTATTAATTTTTTTTTTATATTTTTTTTATTTTTAATTTTTATTAATTTTTTTTTTATATTTTTTTTATTTTTAATTTTTATTAATTTTTTTTTTATATTTTTTTTATTTTTAATTTTTATTAATTTTTTTTTTATATTTTTTTTATTTTTAATTTTTATTAATTTTTTTTTTATATTTTTTTTATTTTTAATTTTTATTAATTTTTTTTTTATATTTTTTTTATTTTTAATTTTTATTAATTTTTTTTTTATATTTTTTTTATTTTTAATTTTTATTAATTTTTTTTTTATATTTTTTTTATTTTTAATTTTTATTAATTTTTTTTTTATATTTTTTTTATTTTTAATTTTTATTAATTTTTTTTTTATATTTTTTTTATTTTTAATTTTTATTAATTTTTTTTTTATATTTTTTTTATTTTTAATTTTTATTAATTTTTTTTTTATATTTTTTTTATTTTTAATTTTTATTAATTTTTTTTTTATATTTTTTTTATTTTTAATTTTTATTAATTTTTTTTTTATATTTTTTTTATTTTTAATTTTTATTAATTTTTTTTTTATATTTTTTTTATTTTTAATTTTTATTAATTTTTTTTTTATATTTTTTTTATTTTTAATTTTTATTAATTTTTTTTTTATATTTTTTTTATTTTTAATTTTTATTAATTTTTTTTTTATATTTTTTTTATTTTTAATTTTTATTAATTTTTTTTTTATATTTTTTTTATTTTTAATTTTTATTAATTTTTTTTTTATATTTTTTTTATTTTTAATTTTTATTAATTTTTTTTTTATATTTTTTTTATTTTTAATTTTTATTAATTTTTTTTTTATATTTTTTTTATTTTTAATTTTTATTAATTTTTTTTTTATATTTTTTTTATTTTTAATTTTTATTAATTTTTTTTTTATATTTTTTTTATTTTTAATTTTTATTAATTTTTTTTTTATATTTTTTTTATTTTTAATTTTTATTAATTTTTTTTTTATATTTTTTTTATTTTTAATTTTTATTAATTTTTTTTTTATATTTTTTTTATTTTTAATTTTTATTAATTTTTTTTTTATATTTTTTTTATTTTTAATTTTTATTAATTTTTTTTTTATATTTTTTTTATTTTTAATTTTTATTAATTTTTTTTTTATATTTTTTTTATTTTTAATTTTTATTAATTTTTTTTTTATATTTTTTTTATTTTTAATTTTTATTAATTTTTTTTTTATATTTTTTTTATTTTTAATTTTTATTAATTTTTTTTTTATATTTTTTTTATTTTTAATTTTTATTAATTTTTTTTTTATATTTTTTTTATTTTTAATTTTTATTAATTTTTTTTTTATATTTTTTTTATTTTTAATTTTTATTAATTTTTTTTTTATATTTTTTTTATTTTTAATTTTTATTAATTTTTTTTTTATATTTTTTTTATTTTTAATTTTTATTAATTTTTTTTTTATATTTTTTTTATTTTTAATTTTTATTAATTTTTTTTTTATATTTTTTTTATTTTTAATTTTTATTAATTTTTTTTTTATATTTTTTTTATTTTTAATTTTTATTAATTTTTTTTTTATATTTTTTTTATTTTTAATTTTTATTAATTTTTTTTTTATATTTTTTTTATTTTTAATTTTTATTAATTTTTTTTTTATATTTTTTTTATTTTTAATTTTTATTAATTTTTTTTTTATATTTTTTTTATTTTTAATTTTTATTAATTTTTTTTTTATATTTTTTTTTTATTTTTGTTAGTTTATTCAAGACTTTTTTTTTTTTTTCCCTAATACATGTATTTTAGTATCAACATTGAGTAACAGAATTTGTAGAATACTTTCCCAATGGATCATTTAATAGGTAGATAGGTCAGTTCCTTTCCAAATCTGCCTCCATATTTATACTTTTCAATGTTGCATGCTGTAGTCTTTTTGAGAATCAGAATCTGAATCTTTCATGAAGTATCATGCAAAAGTACTGTTGATAGCCTATTCCAAAGAAATATCTAGCTGATGGAACTGGTGAGCATGGTCTTTGAAATCTACTATGAATCAGTACAATTTTGGTGCTTACTTTAGATAAAACACATATTGTTGATAACATACTTCATAATTTCAGAAGTAATAACATCCTAAATAAGGATTTATTTTGAACAGTCATGGTGATATATGATCATGAGTATACACACAGATTTCTGGAGCATTTTAACCTGATCAGTATCTGAAAATCCCTGAAGTGGAGAATTATAAATGAAAATATTATGAAAATTAAAACAAATTTATCTGTTTCAGTTAACATTGACAAGTATACTCACCAAGGCTCTTAGTAAAAATTACTATTTTAAGTGAGTATAAGAGTAATAGATGCATCCAGATTATTTTGCAAGATCAGCCTTTCATTGTCCAGGGTAATTTAAACGTGGTATAAAATATATAAAAAGCAACTGAAATTACTGGCATCTAGAACAACTTGATCCTTTTCAAATTCAAAATCCCTATATAAACCATAAAGCATAAAGCATGCCAGTTTTCATATAGTTCATATGACACTTTATTGAGGTATCAAAGAAAAAGGAGAATGCCATAAATAATAATATGCACATAAGGAAACCATTTTTCATGTAAATAACACATAGTCTCTATAAAGCAGGGTTTTTTATTATGACAAATTATTGTATAATTATTACACAAAATATTATACAGAAATCCAGAAATAATGTTTTATTGATAAGTACTTTCATATCTCCGTTGAATCCAGTCTTGTTTAGTTGAGTTTGATCTACATAAGAAGCAAAATCTCTGGATAGCAAACTTAAGGGTAAGAGAGACCCCAAGAGAGAAAGTTTGTTCTGTACATAAGGTCATTGATTTCAAACACAATCCATCTGGTTTTACCTAGCTTTTTAAAGTTCCCTTCCGAACGTTTTTTAGAAGACAGTGACTCACTTTGTTTAGGGTATTATTTAGTGTATAAATGTTCTAATATTTTACATATAAATGTGTTCTAGTAATATACTACAATCATTACAATAAAAAAAGTGAGCTATGAATAAATTTTCAGTAATGTAGCAGAATACAGTACAGGGAATGTTAGAGAAATAAAACCGTATGAAAGTTTGCTATCAACTTTTTTGCTTGTTTCTTTGTTTTACCAAAGGGAAATTTATAAACCCATCTCTCTAAGATAAGAACTGAAAGGATATACATGTTTAGATGTAAGTTCCGCTGTCTGTGTGTACATAACAAAACAAAATTTTCAGCTACTAGAAGCTTACAATTAATTTGACTGCTTAGCATTTTTGGAATTCAGACTATCTCTTTAAATTAAATTCTAACTTCAAATTTAAGATATTAGTTGCAGGTATTTAATTCTGAAAGCAATGAACATTTTCTTGAATAAAGAAGGCAGGCAGCTGGAGATCGTGTTCATTTATACTAGACATGTTTCTCTACTGTCTACACAGGAAAGGTAGTGCCAATTAAACGGTCATCTAATTATCTGAATTTCTTCCACTGAGTTTATATGGAGCAAACTGACAGCACACAGCTTTTTTTTCTTCAGTGTGTTCAACTGCTGCCTTAGAACAAACTGCTAACAGAAGCCAGGCATGAGAGAGGAGGTGTGCTCAAACACTTACACAATTTCTAGAGCATTTGTCTCAGAAGCAGAAATTTCACAACGTGAACTCTAGGCAGTCAGCACATATGAACTCAAATATATCCAAGTCTATGCAGACTCAAAAATACCTCCTCACAGTCAAAAGGTGTCTTGCCCATCATGTCATGAAATACTCTGCAAGGAGACATTTTCCGCCTTTGTGTTGGAGTTGAGCTATATCAGCCAAGAAAGTAAGCTAGTCAGCTAAAGACTAAATCTGCACAGAAGGTAATGGATGGAGATGTGAGATTCAATTCTTTTGTCTCAGAATTAATTTTATTGTTTCTGTTTTTAAATCTAGCGATAGACTAACATAAAATGCAGATAGGGGAAGTTATACTGCGTCCAAAACCTAAAATCTGATCCTTTTTTTTCCTTATTCAGATTTCCTGTTGCTAGCTCCTCATTTCATTCTGTAATTCTGATTTGTCTGGTTATATAATCTCAAGAAGAATGTTGGCATTAGTTTTGTCCAAGGTGTATGTTAGTCATACTCTCTTCAAATGTTGATTTAACATTTTCTCTGCCTGTCTTCCAATACCCCAAAAATAGTATTCGTTTATGCAGAAAGTTGATTGGTATGCTCCCCTTTTTGGCAGACGTTAACCAGACTAAAAGCAAAGTGGAAAAATGCACCCCACATTTCTTATCAATTTACTTCATAGTTAATAGAAGAATGATAGAAATTATAGTTATGACGTTCCCCAGATGTGTAAACACAGCTGACCAGTCTTTCTTTCCAAGACAAATTAAAAACCCTAAAGCAACCTTTTCTTTCTACTGCTCATCACTCATTTCTAGAGAAGAGCCACTTGGTCAGCTAGTGAAATGAATGGGGGAAAACATGCATCCAAACAGGTTGGGGAAGTGATTTAGTTGAGAAGTAATGAAGCTCTCTCCATGGCTAAATAATTTTTTGTATCATTACAACTGAGGGAGCAATGATGGAAGGAAGGGGAAGATAACCTGCTTAAGACAGCACCAAGACCAGAAAAAAAAAAAAAAAAGTGTATTCCTCTAACCAGCTCCTAAATTAAGTAGATTGTATTATTCTGTCAGTCTTCAGAGAAGTCACACTTATTTGAATCACTTATTTGGTGGTTAGGCACTTAAAGTTTTAGAGATACAGTAAAATTTATGTGCAGTAGTATCCCAATGGGTTGGGCTGTAATACATTCTGAATTTCTGTCAAATTTGTGACTTCAATTTTATGTCTTCAGTCCAAGAAATAACTTTGCCATCATCAAGTGACTGCATGCATTTTCCAGTAAATCAATGGTTATATGTTGGAAGAAATAAAAAAAAAAAAGTCCAAAAAACACGAAGAGACAGAGATTTGTGGGCTAAAACTAAAGACTGTTTCTAAAGCGTGTTCATGAATTCTTCTCTTCTATTATTTGAACTTATTCTGTACATTTTGTAGAGAAAAAGTGAGCAAATCCATTACTTTCTGCATACATCCCACTTAAATCTATACTTAAAGTTCATTCTTAAAGTATATGACAGTTTTCAGACAAGCTTACAATAGAACTTTAAAATGCTTTTGTGTATTAATCATTTGGTGAAAAACAAATTGAATTACTTGGTTATTTTAGTAATTTATGTCTGGAATCAATTATTTAAGCCTTTTTTATATATACCACCTTGTATTTCTGAAAATGAGTTCTTCTTTATTGGTGGATATATTTGGTGCTAGGAAATGGATTCCTAAAAAGAAAAAAATCTAGCATGACTTCTTGTAGCAGGTGCAGGTGCCCATGTGTGCCTGAACAGACAGGGTCCATTCTCACTAGCTGTAATGGACCAACAGGACAAAGCTGAGCTCCTCAGCCAAGATGGTAATGCCTCAGGGAAAGTATTTCAGAAAGGGCAAAATGCTTCATGGAAGTGAGGAGTGAGAAAAAGATGAGAAAGAAACAGCTTTGTGACCACCAAGGTGAGAGAAGAAAGAGGAGGACAATGAGCTTCAAGTGCTGGAGCAGAGATTCTCCTGGAGTCTGTGGAGGGCCCTATGCTGAAGTGTCTCTATCCTGACTCACAAGTCTTCTGCTGTTTTATCCCTCTGTCCTGCTGGGAAGGAACGAGTGAGCAGCTGTGTGGGAGTTTGGCTGTTGACAAAGGCTAACCCCTCACAATTCTTCAAGTTTGTATTTTGGCGCATTAATATAATAAAGGAATAACTGCCATCTCTTATTTTTCTTTTACACGTTGCTATGACGTTTTAATTCATATAGACATATTTTGCTATTTCCTTTTCTGTTATTTACATTAGTTTTCAAGCTATGATCTTTCTCCAAACTTAATTCTAAATTGTTTGTACATACAAATCCTTATAGTGTTAGATAAATGTAAACTGGAAATATTTAAACAGTTTTAGAACACTTCTTGAAGGCTCTGATAACCCTTATAGGAAACTGACAACATGGCACTAATTCTAAAACAAAACAACTTTGCAAGCTCCTATTTGTGTAACTGTATATAAAGATATATTAATCTGAATTTAACAAACTAGAATGACTTCATTGCTTTCGAGTTAGTAATAATTGCACAAATTATCCCTGAGCTGAAAGCTGTACACTCACTATACAAACAACAGTATAATTCATACTTCACTGAACAACAACGCCCCCAAAGTACAATTGTAGCATCATAATATACTCAAAGATCTATCTTATGTCAAATTTCTATTTCTAAAATTGCAGAAAAAAACTGTTTACCAGAAGGTGAAAAATAAGGCTCTGCTTCCTATTAAGTTGAAACTGGAAGGAGGATAGAGAAAGGGCTACAAGATTTATTAGGGAATAGAGAACCTTTCATGCAAAAAAAAAAAAAATTTAAAAAGGCAGTTTAAACAAGTAGGCTGAAAGCTAATATGAACTTTTCAAGGGGACTGCTGTATAAACACCTCAAAAGGAAGGGAACAGACGCAGGGAAAAAAAAAATAGGGTTTTTTTTTGGTGATGGTTTTGGTGTTGGTTTTGTTTTTTTAACTGGAGAAAACAATGTTACCATGAGATCAATATGAGCACAGGAAAGTAGAAAATCATAGGACTCTAACCAACAGAGTACTGAGGTTCTGGAAAAACTTTCCTCTATTAAAAAAAAAAAAATATATATATACACACATAAGTAATAATTAGCATGTTATCTGGATGGCATATGAAGAGATTTACATAAAAGGAGAGGTTTGTTCAAGATAGCAAGGCTTGGGCTCAATGGTTCAAAAGTTTATTTTCAACTCCTTTTGTGTTCATAATTTTTTTTTGAAAACCAGGAGTTCTTCATGTACACTCGTACATGTTCAGTCCTAGTGAATATGACACCCAGGAGTAGGGGTTCACAATCTTCCCTTAATTAGTTTTTAAAACACATTATTCCATCCTTTAAAAAGGTTTCTATTCATTCAATCTCAGATCAGTATACAAATTGTAATAGACTTTTATTTTCTTTAAACCACAATGCCTTAATTTAGCTAAGTGTCAAGAAAATAGATTTATTCTCCTGGAAGGAAGATGGATAATTAAATCTTCCATGAAAATGATTAAGTCTTATTGAAAAAATCTGGTGAGAAACTTTTAATTGGCTGAAAGTGTGCCACGTTAAGAGAATATAGATCGAAAGATTTGGTGTGCAAAACAGAGATGGGCCAAACCAGAAAAATCTAGCATTTTGGTAAGAGGTAGACACTGCACAGAATAAATCGCCTCTACTCTGTTGTGTGTCTTCAAGTGCCTGACAGCAAATATCACTAGGAATGACACTACAAAATCACCATGCTCCAATTATTCAAGTTTTCACATGACGTGGCTTTTATTACTACTTCCTTAAAAGAAGTCTAAATACAGGAGAAGAAAACAACAAAATTACTATTGCCATGATTTTACTTATAACTCCTATTTAAATGGCCTTCTGTTTCTGTGGCATAGTAGTAATATACTGAGTCTCCTACATTCATTTTTTTATCTGCTTCTTTGCCTTTGCTGTTGGGCAGTGTCAGGCTACTGCTGCTCTGGGAATTAACTTACAAAGGCTGCTTTATTGCTCTTCACTGAGCACCTTCCCATAGGGACCTTTAGTGTCACCTCGGTAATGCAACTAGCGGCCTTCAGTCCAGTGCCTGGATTCCAACATTTATTTTTACCTTTAATGGGAATTTCATTTTCTCATGATGTCAGAAAATATTTGCAAAATCTTGGCTTGAATTCTAATTTTTGTAATGTTGCATATTCCAACTGTCATCAATTAAAGATTTTTTGATGGGGAGGAAGCAGAGAGAGAAAGTGTCTGAAAAAAAAATACTCATACCATGTCAAAAGACTTCTATGTTTACTTTTAAATTCACCGTGTGTTTAGTTAAAGTAACAGTGTCCAGACTGGTTCTAAATAAAGCGACAATTTATAATGCCCAAGGCAAAAAGCATATTCTTTCCCTCATTATTGCACATTGAGAAGGAAGCAGAACTAAGTAAGGGGAGCATAGAAGAATCTTTTTAAATTTAATTCTGAGTACAATCTGTATCATGCTCAAACCATTGAATTTAAACAACAGACATGGGAAGCCAGCATTGGCTTAAAATCAGGTATTTATTCCATAATGCAGATAGGCATGCATATTCTTAGAAGAGTTTTGGGCTCAGTTGCAAATGGTCTCTTGATCATACCAGAAGGCAGATATTTGATTTGGGTGGGGGGTTGTTTTGGGTACTGATATTTACACGAATCCGCATTTGAATTAAATATGACAAAATACTTGTATTTAGCATGCAAGCAAACTATAAGACTCACTAAGGGAAAGTGCTTCACTGTAGGGATAAGCTAAATCAATCTTTGCAAGATTGATTCAGGATAGGTACAGGCTTTGAGACCTTACCGTGTTGTTGGTTTGGGGTTTTTTTTCCTCTCTTTGGGTTGTTCATTTGCTAGATTGGATTCATATGGTTTCAAATTACTTTTTTAGGCGACTGCATTGCATTGCATGGGATAATCAATGTCTATACACATATTATTCACTCCCAGTGGTCCATAAAAAGTTAGTAATCATTAAAGAAATACTTCACTGCAACATTGACTTCATCCTGGGATTTCTGGAATTTAGAATATGTGAGGCAGCATTTCACTTTTGTGCCTGAACAGCGATAAGGTTTTTTGTCCCTTCCTCAGTTTGAAGGCACCTGACTATGGTTATAAATTCAGTAAGGCTATGGCAGCTGTACAGTCACATTCCCTGTTCCAGTGTCCTTTGTTTCAGAGAGGCAAATCAACAAATCTTTTCATAACATTTTTGGACCTGCTCCATTCTATTTTTAATATTAAGATTCAGGGCTTTCCTTAGTTTTTCGATAACCTTTACCCTCTCTATTTCCAGGCATGTGACACAGAGAATTATGAAATGTTCTGGTTTTCTCTCCATTCGATACAGCTGAAATGAGATTAAGGGGGCAGTGGAGTGTTATTTATTCTTCCACGTTCAAGTCAAGGTGGATTCAAGTTTAGCATCTCTTTATATTCAGAAAGATACTCCCAGAGTAATCTCTTACTTCTAGTATACCCAGTGGTAGAATTAATTCCACTTAAATTTAAATGCCTACTGTATGGAGACTGCGTGTGATCTTGATATGTAGTCTTCTCTTACAGTTAATGAAGAGGAACAGGCACTTCTAGGGTAAAGTTAATCCCATTCAAAAGTTGTTGACTAAAATTGGACATATAAACCATGTCTTGGAGTAACCTATTTCTCTGTTTCTTTGTTTTTGACTATAAAAAAGTTTAAATTACAATCTCAGATGGGGACCTCTACATCTAAATAATTCCAGTGTTAGGATGGATGAAACTGACCTTCATTCTTTTGATCCTACTTTTCTTCCCTGAAGCCAGAAGCGGAATTGTCAAATGCATAAATATTGCATCCTTTTGTTTCAGTGAGACATAGTTCACATACCATTTCATAATGAAATAGTACTTACAGAGTAGTGGGGTTTTGTTAGGAACATAGTTATTGACCATTTTGTTGTTTACACTTTTTTTTTTTTCTATTGTCCTTAATGCAGACGCTACAACAACTTAGCCCTACTGTATAAATCTATTTTAGATTTTTTCATTCCATTTGTGGCAACAACATTTGAACAGTCTAGAAGAATGTCTACTATTTTGTTTTAGTACAGACGAAAATACCTGTATTTTATATTTAGCCTGAAAAGTGCTACTGTGGAGCTACAGCACACTATAAGAAAAAGGAATAATTTGCAGGGGTGTTTTGTTCCTGTGTGGTAAAGAACACATCACTTCAGCCCCTGATATTCAAAGGTCTAAAAGGTTGCTTCTTTCCTTATACATGCAAGTTCCGCGTAAAACTAACATTTTTTCTAAATTCCATTAGCTTTTTTATCAAAGACCTGCAGGTGTTTTGATGTATTCAACAAAAGATCTATTTAGCGGGCATAGTCGCTGCGAACATTAGGAGAGATAGAGAATAAAATTACTGAAGATAGGCTTCAATGCATCCTTTTGCTTCAATATATTCAATGTTTAACTGTCTATATGTTGTTTTTTTCAATCCACAGAAGTCTTAATTAAAACCTAATGGATCTTTCATGTTGCATGGAAACTTCACATATGCTTATTGTACAATGTAATTTACATAATAGTGCCTGAATTCATTTTATATTAACCTCAGCAATAATCAAAATATGCTTGCTCATTTCCATTAAGTCAAACCACCTTGTTACTCAAGAAGCCTCATGCTACAGACTTATTTTATATGATTTATTAATCAGCTATTCATAGTACCAGAGGTGTTCTTAGGAGCAGTTTTCCCAGCCTATGTAGCTGGGTCAGCCTGATATTAATGTAATGTTTGTAATTTAACCAGCAAACAGCCTAACTTTTCTGAGCAGCATTATCTAGTTACATATTTATGCGAAATTTCAAGACATCTAGACTCATAATTTTTCCCCAACTGCTTTCCAGAACACATCAAATAAATTTAGTATACATGAGGAGCACATATTATCTAAGCACTCCATAAAGATCAGTATCTGAAACATGCCTATTTAGAGCCATCTCTTCCTCTTAGGCTCATATAAATCTGCTTATTACAGTATAGTTCTTTCTAATTAACTCCTGGGAAGACTCAAAGCCTTAATGCACACATTAAAAGGAATACACTAGTAATGAATATTCTGCAATCTGTTTTAAGTTCTGGCTATTAACTTCATTGCAAAACAATGACAAATACAGATTTGCAGTGAAAAAGAAGGATTCAGGTTTGTGAAGATAGTGCAAAAATTGCGAATTATGATTGTTTAAAATATAATTCAGTCAAGTTTTAAACAACATTTATAAAAGCATGTAGCATGTATTAGGACTCCGTTCTATCTTCTACCAAGTTTCTCTTCGACAACATTTTTGAAACACTAGATATAATATATAGGACTTAAAATCTACAACTATTGTAGTTCATTTTTTTATATTTAATTTTCTTCTGTTTCAGCTGCCAGCACTGTTCTAGTTATGCTTTCTCTGCTACATTAGAAGCCCTCTTGCATCAGATAGCATCCTCAAATAATATGCTTAGGTCATATTTTCATATGCTTTTAAAATAACATATCTGTTTGTATCACATTTTTGTTGTTTCCAACACTAGCATTTTAAAACTTGTCTAGATTACCTTAAAAGTTGAACAAGGAAGTTAGCACTGTGGAAACAATAATGAAAAACATATCATACAGAACAATAAGGAAAGTCATTTGGCTCTGAAGAAACAGAGTCTGAGATTTTAACTGGTTTGTAGAATGGGTCAGACTTCTCCAAAATGTTTCTTTTTTGAAAGCAATTATTTCTGTCATACTTCTCAGCAAAAGAAGTGAGGCATTTGATTTTCAAATTATTTGATTTGTAAATATGCTCTTGGTATTTAGTAGGTGGTACGTTTCTATGTGATTTTTGAGCCCTCTATTATCTCCCTAATTGGATAATGTTTCCTAGAAGTACTGTTAAACTTCACAGAGATTAAGAGGATATGATTCTAAATGTTTATGTGAAAATGTGTGGAAACAAAACTTTGGAAGACTAGGGGATTTGATTCAGGCAATCACATATAAAGCTATTTAAGATTATGACCTTCCTCTGCTACTCCAGGTGGATATTAGCATTCTGTTGAATTTTTGTGGTATCTTCTAGTCCCACATGATATCTGAAATTCATCTAGAATCTATTAGATACCTATATATGGTTAACCAAAGTGTCGAACATAGGTAGCTATCAATTAATAAGAAGATTCCAAATACCTTTGATACATATTGTGGTATTTTGTCTTTCATTAACTAGAAGTCTTAGAAAGTAAGGTGAGACTCTAAATGTGAATTTGACAGCTTTCTAATATGAAGAAAAACATTGCTTAGTAGTTATTAATATGATATATCCTCTCAAATTTTGACATTAATCACTGGGAAAACTACTGTGAATTATTGTGCTTTGAAAGCGAATCAACAGACTAATAACAATAAAAAAAATCAGAAACTCACCTTTGTATGTTGTTATTTGGTCTTTAGTGTTCATGATAATTGATTTTAATTATGCTTCAAGATATTTCACATGAAGAGTCAAGCACTAGTAATAAGAAGCCTTGCTTTCTGTGTTTGCTATTAATTATTTGCTGACTTGCAGGGTGACCTTATACAGGTATGGCAGATTTTAAAGGACATGGATTAATATCACCTTGATGAAGAAAATAGGTTTGTTTGTTTTCAACGTGATAATGGAATGTTCCTTTATAGAGAGAATTTCATAAAATTAAATTATTCTTCTGAGGAGTAACAAATAAGAATCCAGTCTATAGATACAGAACAGTGGGATAAAACCTCAGATTTTCCCATTCCTTATTATGAGTGTGCATAAAGACTGGAAAAGGGTAACAGTTAAGATCCGAATCATTTTGAGTGTTTTGTATAAAAGTTTTCATTCTAACCCATCACTTGTCTTCTGTCTTATATAGATCTTGACAGTGGTTTAATGCAAGTGTTGAGAGTGTTGATACTGTTTATTGTACATACTAAGAATGGAAAAAACTACTGTAATTTTATGATTGTCATATATGCGCCACTATATTTGTGTGTATGCATATATATATAGGAGGGAAGGGGAAGCAAAGGGAAGCTTATGCTGTTTCCAAAGTTCTCTCTCTATGTAAATTCAGAGTGAAAATCTAGATCATTATTTCCATGAATTTTGGGTCAGAGTTCTAGCTTATCTTCCATGACTATAGGGAAAAACCTATATACTAATAGAGGAATTCATGTATGACTTCTTAAACTGAAAATTGCTGAAGTTGTTCAATGCTGCAATTTAGAAAAAGGATGACAGAAATCAAATCTTTGTTTAGAAACTAAAATACAATATTAAGTTTCTAGTTTTCCAGATTTCTCTAAAGATATAAATGTAACAAATAGTCCTTAAGGTCATATGGTAATTTTTTTGTCTTTTTTGGGGGGGTCTATTTTTGTTTGTTTATTTGTTTGTTGTTTTGTTTTGTTGTTGATTGGTTGGTTGGTTTTGGTTTGGTTTGGTTTGTTTTTTTTTCCTTTGGTTCATTCTATACAGAAAGGTGAGAAAGTTATCCGGTCACAATGAGCAATTTTTTTTCTTGTGGTGACTACAAAACTTTATTTTAAAATAAATATTTTATTCTGACAGATAAATTCCCAAAACTCCCTGAACCCAGGAAAAAAATGTGAAGGTGTTAAAAAGAAAAACAATGTTCAAAGGAGGTGAGAAGTACCTGATGTAGGTCATGTAAAACGACCCAGGGTTCATGAAATCTTATTAAACAGAAAAGCTTATAAGAAATAAGGCATTTTGTAATACACCTCCTAGCTTTCTAAGCAGTGAAAGGATTGACTGGGTGTTTCAAAAGCTGTAGCTTTACTCTTTCTCAAGGCTAACTATTTTTTCCGAAATTAAGTTTATTTTGCTTTTCAGTTCAATTTTCTTCAAAGAATATTGAACACAACATCCAAGAAACTAACTGTCTCCTAAACAAAATGTGCTGTTTCTTACATCCAAGTTTGGAAAAGAGTGTTGAACTTTCCCAACTTCAACACTATAAAAGTACTTTGCTACACTATATGGATATTGTTTCCAGTTACAAGAATTAAACGTCAAAAATCACATCTAGGATTCCTAAAGAAGCTTGAGATATAGCAAAAATAAATAAAACAACAACAAAAAGGAATAAACAATGGACAACAAGTATGAATATGTATGTACTTTAGGCTAAAAATTTTCTGCAGTTTAATTGGAACAGAATTTCATATACACATAATTTTAAGTTTCAAAGAGTCATGAGTTTATAATGGGAGAAAAAAATCAGGTTTGGTTGGTTGGCTGTTCTTTTTCAAACTTCTAATTGTTTCTACAATGGAAAAAAAATGCAAGATGGAAGACAAGAACTGCTAAAAGATTAATCCTGTTTTCCCAAAAAAACTCAGAAAAAATCCCGAAGAACTGCTATGCACAGTAAATGAAGTTCCAGAGATGAAGTGGCTATTCACTACTACTAATATCAAGTGTTGTTCTTGTTTGTTTCACAATACTACTGCTCATTTTCAAAGAACCCATAGACATATCATTTTTATTTTCCTGTGGCCATTTGAGTGTCAGGAGAAAGACTTTGGAAAAAGGTTTGAAAGTGTCATCACCAAAAGCATATCTTTTTTCACTGAGAAAAATTATTTTACATGTGGCTAATTGAAAGCATTTATCATCTTTCGATTCTTTTTTTATTTTTTGTCCTTAACTATAATGCAATCATTTTAGTGATTGATGTCTTCAAATTCATGTGTTTAAATTAGTCATGACTAAAAATCATTTAAGTACGTAGTAGATAAAAACTCTTCACTGAATGTTAAATATTATCATGTGATATGTTAGGTGCATTCTTTTAAATCTTATAATGTCCATAGAAACATACATTACGTTTCCTCTTGAAATGCATCTGTTAAATAAGTTTGAATAAACTAACCTGTACAGAATACCTACAAGTATTATGTAGAAACACAGAATCATAAAATTTTATTGGTTGGAAAAGATCTTTAAGATCACCAGGTCCATTCATTAGCCTACCACTGTCAAGTCCACCTCTAAACCATGTCCCTAAGAACCCCATCTGTGCATCTTTTAAACACTTCCAGGGATGGTGACTCAATCACTTCCCTGGGCAGCCTGCTCCAATGCCTGATAACCCTTTCTGTGAAGAAGCTGTTCTTGACATCCGATCTAAACTTGCCCTGGTGCAAATGGGGGCCATTTCCTCTCTTCCTACTTCAGTATCTTCGTAAGTAAAGGTTTTAAGGATTTAAAGTTTAAAAGTATCAATGAAATGGTTAATGCCCAAATGACTGTGTTAGCTTCCATTAGGACTCAATTGTATAGGCAACTTTGAGAGTACAGCTTTGTCTCCTGAGTAGTTCATTCTTTTTTTTTTTTTTTTCCTTGATATGGACCATTTTATAGTCATAGTATATTTGGTATCCAGGAAAAATCTTAGCTTTCCCTTATTTTGCCATTGTTGGAAAAAAAAAATAGGACTAGCAACTTAGTGACTCAGAAATTCTAATCAAAAGTCATTATCAACAAATGAATATAATAGCATGTGGACAATAAAAGAGTTATCTTGGTAAATGTTACAGAAAAGTTGAAATTTGCAATTTGATCTAAAAACACAAGTTTGGTTTATACTGGATCTCTTTCTAGGGACCAACTTCACTAAGGAGTTGAAGTTTGGTATGTATTATAAGAGGATCTGTTTAGAATGTAAACAAAATCAGTAAGTAATTTATATGGACTGGATGCCAGATTTAATTAGTATTCTTTTGAAGAAGATATGGGAATTCAAATTTGACGCAACAGAGGACAGAAATTAATACACAGAAGTTAAACCATTTGTTTAAAAGACTTACATAAATAACACAAGAAGATTCGAAGGGAAATAGGTGATAGAACAGTGTGTTTTACAATTACCAACTCTCTTTACAAAAACTATGGTCATTCAAATGAACCTATCCAATTGCAGATTTAAAACAGATAGAGAGTATTAATCCCTTTCCAATGGGTACCTCTTACTGCAGGATACTAAAAATTGAAAAAAAAAAGGAACATCGCAAAATAATTCAAGGATGACTAATTGCATAGAAAACATATTAACAAGTCCTTGAGGCAAAACCTGTTTAATATTGCAGAACATTTAGAGCATTATCACTACATATTTATCCTGTTCTTACATATATGTAGACGTGCCACTTAGGGACATGGTTGAATGGTGGACTTGGCAGTGTCAGGTTTATTGTTGGACTCAATGATATTAAAGGTCCTTTCGAACCTAAATGGTACCATGATTCTTCCCCAAACCTTTATTTATAGCCACTGTAAGAAACAGGATATAAACCTACATGGACCTTCTGTTTAACGTGGTTTAGTCGTAGTGTTAGCAGCAGTGTTAGCAGCAGTGGCAAAGACCGTCTATTACTTGTTTTCCAGCTCGTAAGAGATGAATCCAGTCAGTTAGCGCTGAGAAAATATAATCAAGGTCTTTGTTCTGAGGAGTGTTTTACTGCAGGCTTTACCCATGACACTAGTTCGACCTGACTTCATTCTTTCAAATGATCACACAAGAAGTTAAACCAAAATAACCGGTATGATTTTATGTCAGAGTTCAATCAATTTATGAAAAAGTGCATAAAGTTCATTTTATTCATAGATTCAGGGTGGTCTTTCTAATTGTGTATTTCTGCTTCCATTTAAAAAATAGAATTTAAAATTATATATTTTAATTAAATTGTTTTTATTATGTTATAAAGCAAACATATTGAGTGATGGATTAGTAGGAGCTATGGAATTTGTAGAAAGAAATAAAGAAACTTTAACCTTCAGAAAATACAGTGGTGACACAGCCCATACTCTGGAGTATCCCCTTTTTAGTTTGCCTTTACTTCATAGCACCCCAGTGTCAGGATTTAATTTCATGATAACCCTACTCAGTCAATCAGTGGAGAAAATTTTTTTATCTTGTTAAATACAAGAAATGTCCAGTGCAAAACTCCCAGAAGAGGCGTATAACATTAATCCATATAGCACTAACTCCACAATTCTGAATGTCTAATTTTGATTGTTTAGGAGATGAGAAAATTATTTAATCAAGTGACTAATGTTTCCTTAACCAAGTTTGATTATTAGTTTAGAGCCTTAATGTGATTTAAATTATTATCAGAGTCTCTGACAGTTTCTTTTTTGTATGATGAGAAAAGTGCCTGAACTACCAAGCACTAAGTAATGATCATAGCATAGCTGTGCTGTTCATCCAAGTATCCCAATAAGCTTTTCAAGGTATTCTCTCTCCCAGGTTTGTTTTTGGAATTGCCTGTTTCTTTGGTTTTGATCAAGTACTCAGTACTTCAGAAACACATTCCCTCCAGTACTTAAGCCTGTTATCTCTGTTCTGCTCTCACAGACATGAACAGATCTCCACAACTTCTACTGTAAGATGCCATCTTCTAATGGCTGCATGCCGAGCAGGCAGATGTAACAACCACTTCTCATATCATTCAGCTGTTTGTCCCCACTCAGTTGCCCATGCTCATTTTCCCCACGACTGTGTTCAAAATGGTTCTCAAGTTACTCTCTGTTACTAACTAGTAACAATATGATACAATCTGAAGAGGAACTTTTCACCTGGCATTTTTTCATAATGGTAGGGGAGTAATTCTGGAAGGTTTATTAACAGTGAGAAAGAAGAAACTCTCATGAGACACAAATGTATCTATATTAATTTTCTTCATAAAATGGACTAACTCTTACTCTTTTATTCAGGCCCAGATATTTATTATGTTGAACTAAATGACAGTGGAAGTATTCAAACAAGTATGATAGTAATAGGTATTAAAAAACTGAACTGAACAAAGGTAGAGGGGTTTGACTATGTTTTGAAAAACAAACGACGACAACAAAAACCCGACAAAAACACAAACCTACAAACTAGATTCTCTTCAGCAAAAATGGCTCTTTCCTCTGAAGATGGAAGTTGACATTACTAAGTCCATCAGCAACCCGTTAAACATATAAAAATATATGATAAATAGTCCAATTCATATAATAACTCCTTGCAGAAAGTTTTCTGGAAGAAAGAGGACACAGTCTGCATGCAGTGAACAATCCAGTACTTGACATGACTAAAGTTTAGGCTTGGGGGCCTGTACCATATTGCTTGTCCTTTAAGTGACCTTGAAGCACAAGAACACAAAACTAAGATGTTTATCAAGAAGGCAAACAGGGGCTTTGTGTTTGGCAAGCAACTGCAGGGCGAAACTAAGTTTAGCAAGAAGGCAAACGGGGGCTTTGTACTCAGCAAGCAACTGCAGGGCTAAGAGGAGCCTGAGCGCATGGTTTTTGTCATAGCATGTGGACATCGCTTGTACAGCTAGTTTGAGCCACTTGTATTAGGGGGTGGGATATGTGATCACTGACTGTATCCAATCATAAGCAATAGTCCACTGCGTAATTAGAAGATAATCCTATATATACTCTGCTGTGAGAGACAATAAAGGAAAACGATCATCAATCCATATTGGACTCTGTGTCGTTACTCCGGCCAACTACTCCCTCGACCAAAGAGGCTCCGACGATCCTCCAGGCAAACTGCAACAACTCCTATAACAAATAGTCAAATGCATCAAGCATTTTTATTTTAAGTGTAAATATTTTTCCCATTATTTTATAGAAATACGTGGAATCTATGTATATGCAAAATGAAATAACTTCTGTTTACTATATATATACTTATTGCATTTCTTTCAGAGGCCATTCATATCAAACCATTTTGACATTCCAGTCTCCAAATACCCACTTTTTTAATATGTCTGACACTACAGTCAGAAATTTGCAGTCACCCTTTTGCCCAGACAGGCCATTTCAAGTCGAAACAGAGAGTGGTTCTAACAGTATATCATAAAAATAAATGGTTAACAACTCTACCCCTTCAAAAAGCTAAACACCGAACCTGAACTCTTCAATTTTACCGGATTTCCTGGGGACCTTTTATTTTACATTTTTGTGGGGGTGGCTTGGGTTTTTTGTTGTTTATTTTTTTTTCCAAATTTTATTTCTGTGGAGCATTGGAAATAACAGCTCAGGGACAAATGTAATAATAGCTATGAAATTCTTTTGTGAACTTTCTCAAATAGTTTCTAATGTTTTATACAACTTAAAATAAACCAGAGCATTGCTGAATAAGTCCATGTTTCAGAGTTTAGTACTTTGAGTTCAGTATTTTCGTATAGAAAATTATTTTAAGGTGTTCAGTCACAAAACTAGAAGTTTGTGAGTTTTGCTTTCGAAGTGATATTAAAAAAAAAAAAGTTTTATTGAACATGAGAAGTTCTTCTGGGATAGGAAATAAATCAATAAATCCATTTAATTAGAAATCGAAACAGATATTTAACAAAGTTTCTTACATCATTCTCTCTCTCCCTCTTCCCCTCTCCACCTGGAGATCCTGTTAAATCTCTGTAAAAAGATAAAAAATTCCCTGAGCAAGACAAACATATTAAATAATAAGGAGTACGTATGGAAAATACATATATATGTATTTCTAACAATGCATAAATAATTATGTAGGGTTTGGGGTTTTTTTCTTCTCAAACAGATAGTAAAAATATTATTCAATCATTGGAAAAGCAGAGAAAATTTGTTTCTCTTAAATAGCTTCTCTTTAAATTTTACAGCCTGATAAGCACAGAAAATGCACAAAGTAAACACAATGAACCAATTTACTTTTTTTTCCAAAGCAGGATTCATTTGATTTCTTTTACTATTTTCTGATGGACTGATTAATTGCATTTGATAGCTAGATCTCTATAGTATAACTTGGAAAACAAATATTAAAAATTAATTATTTGTCAATTCTTGGTAAACATTGGTAAACAAATGCACATAATTTGATAACAATATACATACACAAAATAAAAAAAAAATACCAAACAATTTCAGAAATATAGACTTCATAAGAAATGGATCTTCTGTAGAACTGAAACTTTTTGCAAATTCTGCACAAAATCAGTGAAAAGCCTTGGTACAAACACGTTGAAAATAGTTTAATAATCTCAAAAAAATTTCTTTTGACATTTTCAAATTAAATATATGAAATATGAGATTCCAGAAATCTCGAATAATCTCCTGAAATATTTTCAAAATTTATTTTTTCCAAGTATATTTTTCAAAAAATGTATTTGTAATTGATTATTTTTCAGAGAGTGATAAGACTTAAAACCACCCAGTAACACATATACAAGCAGACTTGAGTATGTGCACTTTTATAGATCCGTATTATTAACTTGTATAAGCCAAAAAATTGGGGAAAAAAATCTCAAAATGTACTGTTTTCTATAATCTACATTTTTCTCCAGTATTTCGTTTGAATCCAAGTTGGTGAAGGATTTGGAGGGGAAGACATATGAGAAGCTATTAAAGTCACTTGATTTGTTCAGCCTGGAGGAGACTGGAGACCTCATTGTGGTCTACAGCTTCCTCACAAGGGGAGGAGGAGGGGCAGGTGCTGATCACTTCTCTCTGGTGACAACAGAACCCGAGGGAATGTCAGGAAGATGTGCCAGAGGAGGTTTGGGTTGGACACTAGGAAAAGTTTCTAACCCCAGAGGGTTGTGTAACACTGGAGCAGGCTCCCCAGGGAGGTGTCACAGCCCCAAGCCTGACAGTGTTCAAGAAGCGATTGGACAACGCCCTCAAACACATGGTGTGAACTGTGGAGTTGTCGTAGGCAGGAACAGGAGTTGGACTCGATGACCCTTGTGGGTCCCTTTCAACTCAGGACATTCTGTGATTCTAATCACAAAATCCAAATGTACATTCTTTGAGGAGATAGGACCTGAGATGGAATTGTAGCGTTGTTGTGGTCAGTTATGCTGCTGAGAAATTATTTTTATGTTTCTTATTGAGTATACAACTTTGATCATATTAGTAGTCTCAGGAAATAAATAAATGCTATTATACTATAATCTAGTTCTTAGCTATTAAGTATGTGCAACAACTGTATGAATGTATTACTAAACTAATTCATAGGGTGTGTGGTGATAAATACCAAAAAGCATGTGTGGTTATTGACATAAAAATATGTAACAGTTTTAAAATAACACCATAAAATCTAATTTGGTTCTTCTTTTTTAATGCTACAAACATGTGTATAATATACTTGTTACTAACACCCTATTTAATCACACAGTCATTCAATTTTGGTTCATATATAGCTGATGTAAATATTATAGTTGTATGTATATCTGCTCTGTCTTTACACACGTATGTATTTATATCAATGACAAAGTTTTATCTATCTAATGCACATAGATTTTGTATATCTATAAGCATAGTGTTTTATTTTAAATTAAATTTAAAGTAACTCTTCTTCCAAGTGTTTAGAATAGCGACTCTGCATTTAAGAGGAATCATTATATAAGCATCCAACACACAGTCATACTGTGCAAGTAATTTTGCAAGAGAGAATGCTAACATTTAAAAATCTCTCTCTTGTTTTACAAGGATCAACCCAATGAGAATTTGATTATCTACATCTACAAAACGTGGAAAATAAGGACAGACAATGAAAACACAGGAAGACCTTTAATACCAAAGTGAAGTTTGATTTTAGCTAACATTTACTTCCAAATATAGAAAATAGCTTGACTCCATTCCAGAATAGGTGACATGTTTATCTTACCTTGTGCCCTCCTGTTCCCCAGTAGTCCTTGACTCACCATATTCTGACCTTTCTAATAGCTTTATAGAGGATCGATGAGGCCAAGACAGAACTGTAACACAAAGAAGTATTCATTATTCTATATTGGCTTAAACTAATAGACATGACTAGTAAAACATGAGTGATTGATTTCCTGACCTTTAAAGTGTTTTATATGTAAAGTGCATAAGTTCCAGCCATACAAGATATTTAATGTTAAAAATGAATTTTATATGTTTAACTATATTTGTTATATGCTGCCAGTGAAACTCATGTTTTGTGGCAGCAAAATCTCTTTGCAATAAATCTTTTCATGAACTTCTCTGATACCTTTACTGTTCTTTAGAACATAGTATGAATATCCAAATAATAGGATCTATTTTAATAGCTATTGATTTTATGTGACTATGTATTAAATTGGAATCAAGCCAAAATAGAGTTCAGAAATTTTTCAGAGGCTAACTTTCCAAACAGCTACATAAACTACTAATCTGTCTTTAGGACTGAAGTTGTGTGGGAGTGGGAAAAATAAGTGAAAAATACATGTTTTATTGTTTTGGCAAAAATCAGAACCTATTTCAGAAAGAAATTCATTATCTAACTAACATAAAGAATTCCTTGCATCTTTATGCATTTGTTCACTACAGAAAATAAGTTTTGAGCACCTATCATAACTTGTTTATAGGAGACTTAGCTAAGATTTTCTAGAGCGTGCTATGACTTGAAATATGTAAAATGCTGGAGATCAATTTTGAGATAAGAATCAGTGAATTTGGAAATACAAAAGAAAGGCACTGAACTTCCTAAAACTAAACATATTTGTAGGGTCTCCTGTCAGATGCTCTCAAGTTCAGGTGCTTCTTCTGTAAGTATCTTCTGGTCGAAGATATCAATTCTAAGAATGGTATCAACCTAAAATCACGTTGAATGGAAACAACTCTTAAACCATCTTATTTCGTTGTCGTATTTCAGTGTTGTTTGAATGTACTTCTTTTATGCACTGCTATATCCCATGAATCTTAACTTTCGTGATGTTTAGTGTTTTGTTTGTTTTTTTTTTTTAGTGCTATCTTTTCCTGTCAAAGTTTGTGGTCTCTTTCAAGATTTCATCGTTCTCCTCTTAGCGGCCAAACTCTACATTTTCAAGAAAGAATGTGTAGTTGATACACTTTATACATTGCTTGATCTTCAAACAGGATGCCGAGTTAACTGAATATCCCTTAGCATCGTTAGCAGAGTATTATTTCTATCTACAACTTTCACATCCTACAAGTAAGAGTCATAATAGTGATTTTATTTCTAGATGAGTCAATTTGAAAGATGGTACTTCTGGAAATGATTTAATTGGAGGTATTTTTGAGTCCAGATTAATACAAGATCAGAATGCCTAACGGTAAGCATCTGAACAGTGCAAGTCTTACATTAACCACATTTTTCTTAGCATCTCAGTCTCTGTTAAATTAAATTATTTAGTCAACTCACACGTGACTGTAGGCTACAGGATACGATTCTTTGACTTTTTCTTCTTCAAAGAAATACCATGAAAAACACTTAAAAAATTACTGTCATTAGATTACAGAAGTAAAATTGTGCAGGGTAAATTGTTAGTGTCTCTAACAGCAGGTGATAGTAAAAAACCCATGTGTGAAGAAAAGCTTGGGGGGGGGCGGAAAGAACAAAACAAATTATAAGGGATCATTTCTGCTATTTGAAGATCTAAGTCTTCAAGGATATGAAATCTTTTTCATATTCAAACATATAAGATTGCTATCATGTAATTGATAATTCTCCACATATGAATCAGTTTCATCAAAGAACAAAGAAAATAGCCATGGAAGCATGACTTTCAGTGTTTCCTCCACTGCCATTAAGACTCAAAAGTCAAGATCAACCTAACACTACAGATCATTATAAAATATAAGATTCAAATTTATTAGTAGAAATACTAATGAATCTTTAGTTTGGCATTTATATGTATAAATTTATATAGATGTAATATTTACTTCCTCTTTGACCATAATACAAGATTTGGGGCATAATAACTCAAAGGAATTATTTTTTATTGTGCATTTATTTATTTTATCTGGGACACTTACAGAAGGAGCTCAATATCAAGAAGTTACATGGTAGTACTTACTCACTTTATTAGTCCTGTTCAACACCATGTTTTCTGAAAAACAAGAACTGACTCAGATGTTTGTTTTGCTACCTCATCGGTAGAAATCTAGATCATGCTGTCATGGGCTTTAAAAGAAAGGTTGAATGTTTATTACACACAGATGTGTCATGTGTGATACATGACATGAAGTATGTGGTGTATCTTAACCTTCTTTTCATCCATGTATACTTACATATGCACGTACACGTACATGTGTGTATATATACATATATATGTATGTTTATATATGTGTGTGTGAAGGCAAGCTGGTGGTGTACATAGACACATGGTCACACTTACTATATATATGTTTTTCTATCATTCTACAGTTCATATTTTTATCGATTATGAAAGCCTACGTACCAAAAAAGTCACACAAGGTATTTTCTCAAGATTTTTTTACACTCCAGGTTCTTGATATTCAAAGACCTTATTTAAGAGTCTCATATTTAGCACTCTTTGTAGTATTAGGTATTTTAGTTGCTGTTCTACAGATCTTAGCACTGGATTTCTCTATCTGTGAGGTTTATTATTATTTCTACTTCAATACATTTTAAGTCATGCAAACTGAATTTTACAAACCTGTACAAATTTACTCATTATTGATGAAAAGTATTACTACCAGGTATTTCTGGGAAACAATAATTTTGAGGAAAAGTTGGAGAATAACCTCAGCCAGTGGTTTTTCAAAGTAGATTTCTTAAATGTGTCATGTGAGAAATACCTATCAACTATACCTGAAATACATCATAAATTTTCTGTAACAAGACTGGGAACACCCTACTAAATTTTAGGGTGGAAGATTAAAGCAGAATTTTTAGAAAAAAAGTATTTATATTTGAAATACAGCTTATTTCAGAACTTTGAAAGTCAGCATGCACCAGTCATGTACTTTATGGCGATAAAACCACTGGAAACAAACAATAAAACTCCTGAAGGTCTTTCATCTCTCTTTCCCTAAAACACTAAATACAATAAATAATTAAACGAAGTAACTATACCTAAGCAATCACAGAAAAGCTAAAATAGAAGTTCATCTTTGTGCTAACAGTATTTCGTTTGAAAAAAAGTATTTAAGATGAATTAGTTAGTCATTCAAGAAATAAAGAGGTACATAATAATGCAGTATTGGAAAAGAACGATCCACCCAAAATCATGTAAAAGGGTGACACTGATCTGATTTAAAGGACAAAAGTGTTTTAGTGGTTGTCTATGCCTAAGCTAATTCTCTTAGGCTCCATTCACAGTCAATGGAGAGAAATAAATACTTCCAGGTATGATTCATTTCACCCCAAATAAAATGTCTAAAATGGGTCAGATTAGCTGTGCCCTAAAAGAGCCTTTTTTCTCCACTAATCTGAAAGGGGACACACAAAGACTGCCTTAGCTGTTAGTGTGTACCGCATAATTCATCATATTTCTGTAGTATATTTTCGATGTTTTCCATATATCTAATCGGCTTCTATTTTCAATAATGTTTTAATAGTAGTAACAAGATGGAAGTACTTCAATGGAGTTGAACAGACCTAGATGAACGAATCCTGATTAAGTTGACAAACACTGTGTCCTTGGAAAATCTCAATTTAAAATGTAAAATAAATCATATAGACACAGTAATTTTGAGTGTTTGAAACTAATTCTCAGGCCTTCTAAATAGGTAAACAGAATAATAAGATATTTAAACAACTAGTTCAACGCTTACTAAATCTCTTATGCTGAATAAAGTGGTGTTTTAAATTTACAATGTTGTGGCCAAGATACTGTCTTCAGAATATACCATATGATTAGTGAAAGCACATAACTGACATTTACAATAAGCAAAGTTATACTGATTTCAGAAGATACTCTTACAAACTACATTTAAGAACAGTCAGTGTGCCATAGTTTGTTAGAGAATTGAGTTCTTTTAGAAACTGGTTGGTGTGTGTGTGTTTATTCTTTTTTTTTTCTGCTGTTAGCAAAATGCTATCTTTCTCAGTGTCTGTGTCTATCTAGAAATTATCACCATGATTTATGGGTGTGCTAGAATAATAAGGAACCATTGATTTATAGCACAGTGTGGATATCAAAAACTTTTAAAATTCATTTTCGAAACTGTGTTTATCCTCAATATGCCCGAAATTTGTAATCTTTGAAAATGGATGTACACAGAAGTTCTTCAAAGATTCAGGGCACAAAGGAAAATTAGACTGTTGAAGATGTTATGTTAATTTAAATTCTGGCTTAACTCTGGGTATTTAGGAATTTCATTATATTAGAAAATATTGGGGGAAAAAAGCATTTTCAGGTACTAACTAGGGGCTACTTTGTTTATCTTTAAAGTCTACTAGGTATATTTTTTAGCCTGATTATCACAGTAAATACCGGGTGGGCTGGTTTCAGTCACGTAAATGTAAGTTTATAGGGCCATTAATGACTGTTTAGAAATCCTTGTGACTTCCAGATGCTGCCTCTAAAATCTGTGGGCTTGCTTAATTCACGCTTGTCACATTTCCCAGCCCCACGTCTTACATCACTGTAAATGCCCGTGAATCAAGCTGCATAGGAAAAAATCTGTTTTACCTAAAATTTACCGTCTAAAGTCAGGCATCTAGTCTCAGTTTGTCAACGCAAAGAGAATTTAACTGTGCAACCTGTTAACAATGAAAATCTTGTTTATGTGTAAGGAGGAATCTCCTTAAATATATACAATAAGTCATTGCTACTATAATTGAAATCTTAACAGTCTAATCCAAGAATAATTATTAATTCAGATCAAATTGTTACAGAGAAAGAATAGTTCAATAGAGAAAAAGTCTCAGATGCCCATGGTTTATAGTTGTGAGGTCTCTGGTGTTAGTCTGTACCCCATCCCTTATCATCCCATAGCTCTGCTCTTCTGCACCATATCCTGAGTCCACACTTATCAAGGCCTCTGCTGTAGTGCCAGGCCTACATTTATTTCTCTATGCTATCATTAGGTTAGCATCATAAAGCATTGGCGGCACTGTTTGTAAGATATGCAAAAGCAAGCCGAATTGCCAGGTCAATTAGAAAAATCATTGTTACAGAGAAACCAGGTGAAACAAAGCTGCAGGCAGGTCAAGAAAAGATCAAACAGAGCAGGTCCAACACGGCTGAGTCCTGAGGCTTTGAAAGAAGCACGTGTCTGCTGCCATATTTCAAGCTAGAAGGTAACAAAACTTATGTTTCTAGTGCTATTTCACGTAGCAAAGCACATCATGCCTTCCTCCAGCTGTTCGTTTTAGATGCCCTAGGAATTCTGAAAACAGAGATTTGGAGGCCAGTTAGAATACTGGTGATGACAGATATGACACCATCTGCATAAGATCCATGTTCTTTAGAGGCAGGCAGCTGGAGGCCAGGGAGAGTTCCCTAAGGCAGCTATGATGGCATAAATTTCTTACATTAAACCTGTTATATATACAATCAACGAAGAGAGCAAGCTCTTCTAAGATAGCAAAATATCTGAACCAGAGATAAATTTAATGTGAGGAAGTGACATATGACAGTCTGCTCTATTTAGATTATAATATGAGGATACACAGCCAACTTAGGCTTGGAAACTTAAATTTAAGACAGTAAAATTAAATAAGGAGAAGTAAACATTCATGCTGTAATAGCAGCAAACATTTCTGAGTTGTCCTTGTTTATGTGTTAGCTCCACTACTATTCCAAGCCTTCGGGGTAAGAGAATTCTGTGTTTCTGAAGTCACATGCCCATGCTAAACTGGCAAGACTTGCTAATACAGCACAATGCCATGCTAATAAGTCTGCTGTTTTTAAAACTGTTACAGAAATAGCCTTTATGCCTTGTTGACTTCTGTCTGTATAAGCATACCCCCTCCTTTTAAATCAAAAAACCTCAGTTCATTACATTTTTCTTTTAAACATAAAGCAAAAGTGTGAAATGCAGACTTTAACTGTAACACCTCTTAATTAATTTTCCTTTTTCATGCTTTGTGAAATGACTGTTTCAGTCCTAACTCCCTCCTGTTCCTCACTTCAAAGAGCTTCTCTACTTAGAAAATAAAACAAGTTTTACATAGGTGGAGTAGCTAAACTAAAGCATACTATGTGGGTAGCAGATAATGACGTTCAAAGAATTTCCTCTATAATCATGCCTAAATGGCTGATCAGGGACTGCATATGGAGGGGAACTTATTAAATAATGAAAACTATCCTTCACCTAGTACTGTTAGCTGAACTGAATTAATCATAAGTATTCTTTTTGAGTTCAGCAAAGGTACTGATCTAAAGGGCTTGTATCAAAGATCAGCATGGTTTTTGTGCTCTCTGAAGTCCGCTTAGTGTGTTGTGGTTCTGAATTGCTTTCTAACTCTCTTTTACCTATAATGAGAATAAATTCTGATTGCCCTAAAGTAGGTTTTTAAACTGTTGAGATCGTGAATTCCCATCATCAGGGATACATACAGGCTTTAAAAAAACAAAAAACAAAGCAAAAAGCACAAAACCAAACAAACAAATATGGTGACTGCAAGACATATTTTGAGTGCCTTGAAGACTGTCATTGCAGTAATTAGTTGTATTTGATCCAATGAGTCAAGTGGCTAGTTGCTATCCTGCACTACATTTTTGTAGCCTGATAACCTGGATGGAGTATGAGAGATTTAACTTGTGGAAGTTTATCTTAAAGAACAACACGTATTATATGCTGACCTTTGTAACACCTCCAGAAAATGGATTAATACCCCCAAGTTATAAAACAGCTCATGCTAATCCTGTGTTTTATTTATCTGATGCCTGAAAGAATCACTTCTAGATATACTGGCTCACTCTTTCCCACTTAGCATTGGATTTAGTACATCTAACTCTTGTCTAATTCAGAGTTTATGTGCAGAAACTCATTGTATTACCTCTAGAAAAATCTAAACTAGTAGGTAGGTTCCTTCTAGGATTTACTGACACTGGTACTTAAGTTCAAAAGACATCTCCCAGGTTGTCTGGAATTTTCGTAAGAACATAACTTCAGACACTCCTATGTTATATTATGTAGAGAAAGGCAAAGGAATAATCATTTGCATAATAACATAGCAGTAAATATTGCCTGGGAATTCAGAGAAACTGGTTCTATGCCTGCTTTAACATAAGAAAGTCCTAAGAAAGTCCCATCATCATTTTACCACAGGATATGCCTGATGGACACATTTTCTGTGTTCACATTGTTCTGAAAGCAAACCATTGTGAATCTCAGAGTGCAAAAATTCAGGTTCTCAAGTACTTTGCTAACAAAAATATTTTTTACATTAAAAACCATTCTCATAAATAGTATATATTCTATTTCAGAAGCAAAGGTTAAACTCACGAAGAATATCGAACATCAGGAGGTCAAAATGTTAAGAGACAGATGCTCATGTCTTGTGTTGATCTCTGTGGGAGGCAGGGAGAAAGAAATTCTTCTCCAGGAGTTTAACAGCTTTGGAGTTTCTTTCTGGCCATTACTTCAGTCCTGACAGTGAATTTTTGCTCCCATTTTCAAGTTCCTGGCTTTATTGTACGTGTAACATTTCTTCTGCTTATCTCCATTAGACTTGGACCAATTCCTCTGCACATTCTGCTCTGTAAAGAACTGTTCCAGAGCAGAAATCATGGTCCTTATGTTTGCCTGTACATTTTCCTCCTCAACTGAGATGATTTACAATGCTCAAAGGTACATTATGACCACTCTAAGCTGGTGGGAAGGCAAGTCTTTCTCCTGTAATGGAAGAACTAAATAATTTTGAATGTGAAAGTATGGGCGGAATTTTTAGATACATAAAGATATTGCCAAGAAGTGGCTTTTATTAGACAACTGTTGTCACATCAGAATGCAAACACAGCATGTAAGAGGAAGGAAAAGAAAACAGCAGAGAAAATTAAAAGCAATATGCATGACAACAATGCTTTTAAACATGCTGTGAACTCTTTCACTAGTCTGTCCCCACACAAACTTTACCAGATATCAAACCTATAACATACTGTGTAGTAGTAGTGATGTATGAATAGCACCTGGATCATCCTACTAATTTCCAAGGAGGAAAAAAACATCCATCTGTGTTTGGTGTATTTTACGGATGTGTTGACCCAATCTTTAATGAAGTGTATATTGACTTTTCATCTGCATCAAAATTGTAAATATTGTTGATGATGCAGCATAATGAGTACAGAGTGACATAACTTATATAAAATCAGTTTGAGTTTCTTAATGAAATGAAGAGTTTTCCTTTCAGCACGAGAGCACACATACACCACAAAAACTGATGTTCAACTTAATGGTATCCACCATGGTAGTGGCATATGCTCAGAATACACTATGATTTGGAACATAAGAAAGAAGTGTGAAACCCTTTCCTTTCCTTTAAATGTTACCCCAAAAGCAAAAAAGAAAATATGAGGTTCATGACAAATCTAAATGACCAGCAAATATTGCCTGTCATAGACATGAATGTTTTGTACTAAACTTTGGGCTAGTGAAGGAAAGGAAGTATTGTGGAAAAATACTGTATTGCACTTGGTGAATTAACAGCTTTCTTAATTTTTCTGCTTCTACTTTTTTCTCCTTATATCCTTATAGATAAAGTTTGACATGATCCCACAGAACTTATTATGTCTCCATAAGTATGCATAAGAGTACTATGACAACAAAAATAAATTCATTCAATCTAGAAATATGATTTAAAAAATCCAGTCTTCTGAGTCTGATTTAAGTTAAATAGACCTGTTTGACAATTTTAATTTTGAGATACGGTGCACACAATACTTCAGAGGCATGATTCTCTCTTAAGAGTCGCAAGTTTCAACACTTGATGAGTTTAGCTGGACTGCCATCAAACATTTGAACTAGAGACATGACTTGCTTTTCTTGGATTCTTCATCAGCTAAGGCAATTATATAAACAAGTGTATATCACAATCTACTAACAGAATATGTAATTTCAATGAGCTTAAGAGTCTTCTCCTAAGCTAGCTTTGAAAATTTATATCATACAACCGAGTCAGGATTTTCTACATCCAGATAGTGTTCAAAAGTCTGAAAACATTTTTTTAGAAAACGGAATGTAAATTCCAGGCTTAAAATCATTAAATTTTCACGGTTTAGCTGCTATTATGTACTCCTTCAGCTGCAAATGCTAATACTGCTGTAAGCATGACAGTTAGACAGGGGTATTGGCAAAGTCATAGAATCATAGAATAGTTTTGGTTGGAAAAGACCTTTAGGGTCATTGAGTACAACCATTAACCTAGCACCAAAGTCCTACAATCATCAACCACAAAGACTTTCACATACTTCCTGACCATTAAGTAGAAATTGAAAATGAACACATTGTTTGACTACTACCTTGTGTAACCACAGGAATTACGAATCAGTGCAGCAAAGTAGGCAGACAGCAGGTTTACCAACCTGTCCATCTCAAGAGCCATCTTTTAATTCTGGGATTAGCTGTATCAGTTGTGTCTTTATCATAAAATCAGTTATCCAGCTTTTAATATTCTAGTTGCTCTGTTGTAAGTTGCCTTTGGAAAGTCAAAAGCACCAAGAGAGCACCAGCTAAGAAATCATAGACTTCAATATTATAAAATTTAACTGTCCCCAGTGATTGCCTTAGTATCTCATACATCTAAGGGTCTACTTCTCTTGATATTGCCTCCCATCCAGTTACCACACATGCACAATTTTATTTTATGCACCATTTTTCCTTGATAATTTGGTCTCATTAACTCTTTAAAGTTAATGGGAACCATTTTATTCACTTCAACAGGCCTTCTGAAGATTAGATTGAGCCCAGGCACATAAAGGACAAGAAAGTCATCAGGAGTAGTCAGCATGGGGAAGCCATGCTTGTCCAACTTGATTAATTTCTATTGTGAAATGAGTGACCTGCTGGATGAGGGAAGATTGGTGAATATTGCCTACCTGGACTTCAGGAAGGCTTTTGACACTGTCTCCTGTAAGACCCTCATAGACAAGTATGTTGATGTATGATCAGTGACATAAATTCTAGTTGGAGGGTGGTAACTGGCAGTATACCCCATGGGTCAGTACTCAGTCTAGTCCTGTTTAATATCTTCATTAACGATTTGGATGGAGAGACAGTGTACCCTTCAATAAGTATGCTGATGACACAAAACTGGGAGGAGTGGCTGATATACCAGAGGGTCATAATGCTGTCCAGAGGGACCTTGACAGGCTGGATAAATTAGTTAATGGGAAGCTCATGGAGTTCAACAAGGAGAAGCACAACTCCTGCACTTGGAGAGGAACAACCCCATGCACTAATAAATATCAGGGGCTGCCCAGCTGGAAAGCAGTTTGGCAGAAAACGCACTGGAGGTCCTGATGGACATCAGCTTGAGCAGGAACCAGAAATGTGCACTTGCTGCAAAGAATGCAAACAATATCCTGGCCTGCATTAGGCAAAATACTGCCAGCAGGTCAAAGGTTCTTCCTCTCTATTCAGCCCTGGTGAGGCCACACCTGGAGTTTTGTATCCAGTTCTTGAATCCTTAGTAGAAGAGGGACATGGACATACTGGACAAAGTCCAACAAAGGGCACATGGATGATGGTGAGACAAGAGCAGTCACATATGAGGAAAGTATGAGAGAGTTGCAATAATTCAGTCTGAAGAAGAGAAGGCTTAAGGCCTAAAGGGAGGTTCTAAAGAAGACAGAGCCTGGCTCTTCTCAGTGGTGCCCAGTGACAAGGGCCAGAGGCACTGGACACAAACTGAAACACAGGAGGTTTCATTTGAACATCAGAAAACACTTATTTCCTGTGAAGGTGATTGATGGCTGACACAGGTTGCCCTGAGAGGTTGTGGATTCTCCCGCTTTGGAGATATTCAAAAGTTGTTCATACATGGTCCTGGGCACCCAGCTCTAGATGGTCCTGAATGAGTAGGGGGATTGGATGAGATGACCTCCAGAGGTCCCTTCCAACCTCAACCATTCTGTGATTCTGTGGTCTAAAATCAGGATAAATACAGAATACTGCCAACCACTTTTTGTTAGCATGAAAGAGATTATGCAAATGTACTGTAAAATATTGTCATGAGTAGTACAAAATGGATTTAAGGTCTCAATGTAGACATAAATAAATGCAAGTGTCATTTTATTATTAAAATTTCACCCTTGAAATGTATCTGTTCATCACCTCATCTCAAAATTCTGTCATCTGTGTTCATTGAAATGGACAGTAACTAAATTCACGGTATTGTCTGTTTTTATATAGTGTGTGGAATATTTTTCTCATGTAAAGTTCAGGAAAACGAAATACTAATATCACTCACATAATTCCTAAAAAAGACCATAATGATATTGCTAGATTTTAATTAATCCTTATTATTTCAGAGTTTTGCATAAAAAGAAAATAACTGTGTATTGCTATCTATTCTCATTAGAAGCCTTTCATATGAAATAGATATCACGATTTCCACTTTTGCATAATATGTAAATTAAATTAATGTGACCCACAACTATACGCTGTCCCTGGTAGCTGTCTGCATTTTGATCAGCTGGACATTTCTTGTTTATGCCTTGGTAACCTGTTGGGAAAAACAGAATTGGCTAAGCAATTAAAACTCAAAATAGGTCATAGTAGTACAATACACAAACACAGTACCTAATTTCACATAATGGGCTAGGCATTGAGAATTTCCAATACCTCATTTTTGGACACAGATTTTAATGAGAACAGAAACTGGCACAATGTAAATCAGTATGACATGATTTCTTGAACATAGGGGGGATAAGAGACGTGATATATTAAAATCTCAAGACGTTCTCATTAGTTTGAAGACTGAAAAACTATGACTATATTGGGTCACTCTAATCCAATCCAAGAGGAAAGAACTCTCTCAATTTGTCGAGCACTTTGAGCAATAAAGCAAAATACTCGTTTGCAGAGAAATGCAGAGAGATTTTTTTACACTACTTAAGTGAGACACAAACATTCCCTCTAGTTTTCATTTCCTGTGGCCTAACCTGGAAGGGGATCAACATCTTTTAGCAATACATCTGAAAGCTCTGAGAAATAGCTAGAACAAGGTAACTTATTAATGTTTCTAGGTTAGTAGTAAATACTTTGCTTATTTGAATCTCCTTTACCAAACAGAACAAAAATATGAGGAAACTGTTAATAAAACATTATCACTGCTAAATAATAAGGAATAGGAGACTTATAATGCACTTCATTCTTACTGACAGGAGAAATGTCTTCTCTTATGGTTCTGAAGTATTTTACTAGAACACATTAAAATTCTCTAACATTATGCTTATAAAAATCTTATATCTAGTTTGGTTATTTATAGTAATACTCATTAATTGGCATGAATTGTATCAGTAGTGCTTTGCCAGTGCTCCTTCTTTCTTTAATATCTTAATGGAATAAAATGTAATGGAAGTGAATATAACTTTGAGATGCATGTAATTTCTTAGGAGCAGTAATTGATGATTTTCAGGTAGAGATCATGTAATGATACTGGAAATTTGTTGTATTAATGTTGAGAATCATGTTTCATTACCCAGTGTTTCTGAGTGTTATTATTTATGCTTTTCAGTTATTTATTCTTTCAGTTATTTATCTTTTTCAGCTCTTCTTAAGGTCCTTCAATTCTGTGCAGTAAAATATTCTAATGAATCTCTTTTTTCAATTTCTTAAAATTGTTTGGTATTTCATAACCCAGATGACATTATGCTGAGTTTACTTGTCTGTTTTCTGAAAACATAAAGTCAGGTAAAACGTTATGGTGTTTGTAGGAAAAATATTTTGTCTAGTCCATATCACCTACTAAACACATGTATCTCCACTAACAACAGGGAAAGCTCAGCATTTTAACACTGCCCAATTTAGGAGCAACATTTACATTTTTAAAGTTAGAGGGGATGAAGGCAAAGCCAAAAGGCTCAGAGAGACAAACTTATTATGTTTTCTCTTCTTGTTGGATATTAGCTCAACAATACAATTAATTTTATTTCCTTGGGACTGCAACAAAATAGTGCAACACTGTATTCTGCCTGTTAGAATCCAAATTTTCTAAGATCGAACAGTTATTATAGATCGGTCCTTATCTGAGACTGACTGTTAAACTATTTAAAGTTACAACATGACTGTCTCTGCATTATTTGAGAGGGCAAAGAAGCTTTTCTTTGAAGTGTGGTTTCCAACTTTATAGGGTAGATTAACAATACACACCACAAGTGATGGAAGAAAGCTGAAATCTGTGCTCTCAATAATGATCTTCCAGCTGGTACTTAGGAGAACCAAGTAGAAGAAGGGGAAAGGTGGGGAGATGAAATAGCTGAGGACAGCCCTTAATATACCGTTTATATAATCTTTAAGCATAATTTAACAACAAAACAAATGTGTGCCAGAATATCCTGTTGTTTAACTTAGTATTTTAAAATGTCTAAAATACTAGATTATCCATAAACGATCACCACATATTCTTGATTTAAAATGTAACTAATTTTTTAAGAGTAACCTCATTATTTTCTAAATAATTTTAATATTACTATAGGAAAATTCTGAAAAAGATAGAACCACTAACAATGAAAAGAAAAAAATAACATTAACTTTAACATTCAACTAAATATCATCTTAAAAACTTGTAGCTGAGCAAGTAATCCAACTGACTTGAACTCAATGATAATAAATACTTGCAAAAGTAGTCCCTACATACTTTTTTATAATTCTGCCTCTTGAATAAGAAAATCTGCGTTGAAGAAAAAGGGCCCTCAAGTGTCACTATAACCTATTTTATTTATCCTTTTTAGCTCTTCTTAAGGTTTTTCAGTTCTGTGAAATAATTTTTTATATCAACTTTCACAGTTTTTTTTTTCCAATTTCTGACATAGAAATATTTAAACCTTTAAATCAAGCACAGATATATTTATATACTGTCAAAAGAGAGGTAGTGGGAGTTGTTCTTTAGGTTTGTGAAGAGAAGAAATCTGATCGTTTTTACAGCGATGTCAATAGAAATTAAAAAGATGAATGAACTCTTTTGAACTCTTTTTTTTTTTTTTTTTTTTTTTTTTTTTTTTTCCTCAGTGGCAGACAACTATGGCCACAGATTGCGGATTGGGAATTTCAGACTGGACATTTAAAAAAAATATATTAGACTAGTGCAGACCTGGAGCAGCTTGCTTAGAGTTTTATGGAATCTGCACCCTTGGAGGCTTTCAAGGCTTAGAGGCCAATGCCTTGTCCTGATGTAGTGGTAGGGGTAAGTGGGACATGGTTGAGACCCAGGTGTCTTATATGATTTTAAACAGGTCCTGTTATCTGGACCACAATGCATACTGTCAGGAGACACTTCACAATGCATATACCTTAGCTTGTTATTTAGCTTTGATTCTCTAACAAACTGCCTTATTCCAAAATGATACTAGTGTTCAGCAATGGTGACAGTATGAGATTGTGAATGCTGGGAATGATATTACATGGCTTCTAACCCCTTTTATTTCATAAGGTTCTTTGAAGCTATCTTGTCAGGTTTTGAACCCTTAAGATGCTTTACCTGTAACATTGTAATGTACCTCTTCAAGATGAGTAAATCATATTATTTGTCATCATGTAACACAGAGAGCATGCTGGTACCTGCTGCATCTCCCACATATTATTTCAGGAACTTCAACTGAAAAACAGAGTAGTTATCATCATGCTCTAGCTATACAAGAAGACTAAATGTGGCCCGTTAGAGTCTTTGTTCAAGTGATTCAAAGTGGCTACAACTGAGTTACTTTAAAGGGAATTAGTTTGAAGCTGAGTATGTGCAAGTCATTCCAAACGAGTTGGTTTAGAAGGAAGAACTTTGCTTATTATTTTTCTGTTTTTCTCCAATAACTATAAGAGGAACTTAGGATGTTTACCCTAGATGCAATATCTAGAAGTGATCTTTAAGGTTTTAGTTTTTCCATCTTTGGTATCTAATGCTGAGATACTCTAGAGAAGTGTCAAAGGCTCACTGATACAAAACAGAGCCTTTGGGAGACATAGATGATTCCTTGCTTTGTATTAGCCGAAGGTTAGGTGTGACACTTAGTGTATGTCAAATGTCACTAGCTGCTGGCTAGCTGAGCTGTGCCCCTAGGAGAGGAATACTTCTTGCTTATTGTAGGTCACTAAAATGTAGATGTTTAAATTCTCATTATAATAAATGAAAATCCAGTCAATATAGTCAATGGAACCTGGAAAACAATTTACCTTATCCTAAAGTTGACAACTATATTTGGTCAGATACCTTTGGTGAGATATAAAACACTCTCTAGACTCCATTGAGTCCATTGACTATTTTTCCATTATCTTTAAAGAAAGTCTAGACACCTTTCTTGGAGGAAGATGTGTTTACCTGAAGTTAGCTTTGATTAATCCCAATTTGGTTAATTTAGGTGAGATAAATGTCATCATCCCTAACTGAAAGTAACATTTCCCTTGATACACATTTGAAATTTAAGTATTATCCTTCCTGATTTAGAATAAGATTAATAATTAAAAAACATGCTTCTGATGACACTTTTTATACTTTTGTTATTGCTTACACCAAGTTTCATGACAGTATTTCCAAGTCATGACAGTCATCTCCTGAAAAATCCAGAAATTAAAACATAAGCTGTTATCAGTCTTTGCATGTGATAGTTTGGGATATGAACTGTGATATTCTGGAATATGAACCAACCTGTGAAGGCGTATTTTCACTGAGAGAAAAGAACACAAATAAATGAAGTATATGTCCTATTCTGCCAACTGTTCTAAAAGGATAGTAATGTCTGAGAGTTCAATAGTGTGATGGGAAAAACCAGTAATGTCTTGAAATATCATTTCTGTATTTATCAGATATCTGTAAAAGCTCTGAGATTATAACACTTGCACTGTTTTCACATAATAGAACTTGCTGTTACTGACAACTGAACAACTAATAGTCTTCTGCCTATGCCCACATATATTTGCTTTCTGTGTTACACTTCATTTTGTCATAAAAATCATACTTAAAGGCTCAAAGTCGTTATTCTTTGGGTGGAAGAAAGAAGGGAAGAAAAAGAAAAGAAAAGAAAATGGGAGAGAAAGAGTAGGAGAATGAGAGAAAGGGAAGTAGGGAGGGAGGGAGGAAGGCTGGTTTCCTGTGTTATATAGAACATTTAAAAATGGTTATCAAAATCAAACATAAGACTAGGGCAGATGTTATTCCACACTTTGTAGCCTATGCTCTTGTTTAGTTTCAGGGCATTTAATAAAGATATACATACATGTATGCGTGGACGTAACATATATATGCAGTAAAGAAACAATTACTGTCTAGACAGTAGTTTGAATCCTGAAACTTACCTGTATCTAATACAATTGGCCTGTTCCAAAGACCAGAAAAGTCTGGCAGCATTTTCCAAAGCTCTTCAAAAGCAGGGTTTTTTTTAAATGCTGAAAACACAAAATGTTTTTTTCAGTGATCTGTCTGGGAGAAGCTTGTTGTATCAACTTTACTTGAAACTAGGTCTATTTGTACTTCAAAGTAATCAGAAAAGCAGAATTGTTTCTCCAATTATCTCAAATTGTTTTTCCTCTGTCATGAAAAAAAACATGGTTTTAACAAAAGCCAAAACAATAGGAGTAAATATATAAGTTTTAAAAGTGAAATATAACTTCAACAAAAAGGTTGATAGAATGATATGAAAAGTCCAATGTAAAATAAACAACATACGTTAAGAGAGTCTTGAAACATTTGTAAAACAAAGTAAGTGGAGGCCAGTCTGGATAGTCTAGGCCTTCTCAAGTGTCATTACAAGTGCAGGTGTCTATGTGAATGATACAGTAAAAGTTCCATAGCTACATTAGGATTGTGCCTCTGAGCTAACAGGCCTAAAAGATATAATCTCAGCTTTTGTATTCAATGCTTGTATCTTGCAATATGGCTTACTACTTTTTTTCTTTATGAGAAAAATATACCTTCTTTTGCTTTATAAGTTTGAGAATTCTTGTTCACTTGAACTTATGAAAACTTATATCACATGAACTTATAAAAATATAAAGCTCAAAGCATTATTTATAAAGGCATTTTTAGGGCATCTAGGAATTAACATAGACAGTAAAGATGAATTTATCAGTCTTCGTTACTGCCCCTTTGTTTTCTAATATTAAATTTAAATGTTGTCTTGCAAATTAAGCTGGATGCTTCTGGTCACTTACAAACATGTTGATCACCCACCTGCTTATCTGTTTGCTTTTAAATGGTTGAATATTGCTTTCCTGTCTTCTAGTGCCTAGACAGCAAAAATCCAGTTCTTGCAGACTGTCTTCACTTAGTCTGTTTTCTGAACCTGATCACTCTTATTACACTCTCATGGAATTTCATAGAATCATACAATAATTTCAGTCGGAAGAGAGCCTTACAATCATTAAGTCCAACCGTAACCTCACTCTAGCACTAAACCATGTCCCTAAGAACCTTGTTTAAATGCCTTTTAAACACCTTCAGGGATGGTGACACAACCACTTCCCTGGGCAGCCTGTTCCAATGCCTGACAACCCTTTCTGAAAATATTTTTTCCTAATATCCAATCTAAACCTCCCTTGGCACAACTTGAGGCCATTTCCTTTTGTCCTATCATTTGCTACTTGGGAGAAGAGACCAACACCCTCCATGCTACAACCTTCTTTCAGGTAGTTGTTGATAGCGATATGTCTCCTCTCAGCTTCCTTTCCTCCAGGCTAAAGAACCCTAGTTTCCTCAGCCACTCCTCATAAGACTTGTGCTCCAGACCCCTCATCAGCTTCATTGACCTTCTCTGCACTCTCTCCAGCACCTCAATGTCTTTCCTGTAGTGAAGGGCCCGAAACTGAACACAGGATTCAAGGTAGGGCCTCACCAGTGCTGAGTACAGTGGCACAATCACTTCTCTAGTTCTGCTAGCCACACTATTCCTGATAGAAGCCAGGATGCTGTGGGCCTTTTTGGCCACCTGGGCACACTGCTGGCTCGTGTTCAGCCAGCTGTCAAACAACACCCCCAGATTCTTTTCTTCCAGGCAGCTTTCCAGCCACTCTTCCCTGAGCCTGTAGTGCTGCATGGGGTTGTTGAGACCCAAGTGGAGGGCCCGGCATTTAGCCTTGTTAAACCTCATAGAACTGGCCTCAGCCCAATGATCCAGCCAGTCCAGATCCCTCTGTAGAGCCTTCCTGCCCTCCAGCAGTTCAACACTCCCACTCAATTTGGTGTCATCTGCAAATTTACTAAGAGTGCCCTCAATCCAGATCTTTGATAAAGAGATTAAACAGAACTGGCCCCAATACTGAGCCCTGGGGAACAATACCCATGACCAGCCACCAACTGGATTTGGCTGCGATCACCACAACTCTTTGGGCCTGGCCCTCTAGCCAGTTGTTTATCCATCAAAGAGTACATCCATCCAGGTCATGAGCTACCAGCTTCTCCAGGAGAATGCTGCAGGAAAATGTATTTCAAAAGTATTTCCATGTCTTGTTTAAATAAAGCCTTATCTGAAGGCCTCCCTACTGTTGAGGAATGCAGAAAAGATAGATTTGAAATATTTTTGAATGAGTTGCAGTAAAAATCACTTTGCAGCAGAATGTCTATAGATAACAGACTTAATAATCCAGGACTTTGGAAATGGTCTAGCATACCCAAGATGATTGCTGAAATATATGACACCAGATGTTCTAACAGGGTAACAGCTGAAGGTCAGAATGTCCTGTATGTCTTGCAATTAAATCCTGTCTTCAGAAGGATTAGTTCATTGGGTGACAGAAATTTAGGTGCCTAATAGAGTTAAACTGAACCTCGCCTAAACACTTCAATGTTTGGTTGTATAAGGACACATCTGAAATTAAGGAAGATAACCAAGGCAAAGAGAGTGAAAGTGTCATTGAAGAGGAAAGAGAACTACTCTGCTGTATAGAGACAGGCAGAGCAGGCATGATCCCCATCACTCCAAATAAATCAATCCAGTATTCATCAAACAAAGTAGTAGTTATGCAATCTCTGAATCAAGAGAGTAAATCAAATCTCAAGATCTGGGGAGGAATGTCACAAGGACTTAGATGCCCACAGTTAGAATACCCAGAAGAAACAGATGGCAGTGGCTGAATGGTCAAAGACTTTCTTTGGAAGGAAACACAAGCATACAGATGGCAGTTTGACTAGACCGAATTTGATTCACATAAACAGTGAGAACAAGCATACAGAAGGCAAATCAGAGAGCATCACTTACAGAGGGGTAAAATAAATTACATACAAGAAAGTAGGAAAGAAAGCTACAAAGTCATGAGAACAGCCCTAAAATGTAAATTTCAACCAACTCCATGGCTTGACATGTAACATCCACTGGAAATTATTCCTAAGTGGAAAAAGAGACCTAGCAGCTTCTAAAAGAGAACATACTGAAGGCACAGATGCACTTGTCCTGTCACTTCATGAAGACAGAAAGAGGTAAAGATAGAAAAAAACAAATACGGCTACATTTGGAGAACTTTACTAAGTCAGAACTTGAAAAATGGTAATTAAAAAGTGGAATTCTGGACACACTGGTAGAAATGGCAGAAATCTTAGATGTAAAATTGCTAAGGTAAAGACATGAAATGACATGCAATTATCAAACAACATTATTGGAACTATAATGGTTCTATAAATACATTCAAGAGGAGATGGTTAAGATTATAAATTCCTTGTTACATGGACACTCTGCATCTTCCTAACACCCTACATCTTCTTAACTTAAAAGTGGTAATTGTGATAGATAATAAAATAACTAAATTTGTGAAAAATTACAAGGAAGGAACAGTATAGAGTATGTACATAAGTCAACAAACACACAGCAAAGGAATTTCCTGACGGGAAAACCATTACAAATTTACTGTATGAGTTGGGAGAAGTTTTCCCAGGAGAATTTAAAAAAGAAGTAGAAGGAATATCTAACGATTAAGAAATTGTTGAGTATGGAAGAAGTCCCAGAAAAACAAAGAGCAAACATAGTGCTTATCTGTGAGAAGAATAGGACTCATAAAGCTGTAAAACAATAATTTCTAGATAGTACAATAAATTATTAAACAAACAATTGTTACAAGCACCTATGTAGTGGCAAAGTGATACAAAACATGGTATGGATTGGTGAAGAATACATTATGTCAAACTGTATTTCCATCTTGGGCAGGGTAACTAGTGTAGTGGGTGAGGGAAGTAAATGTGACATATATTAAGTTTATTAAGAATTTAAATAGATATTCTAAAATGTCATTCTTGTAAAAAAAACTAGAAAATATGTATCAGATAAAATTACAGAAATATTATTCAAAAATTAGTTGGAAAACAAACTTAGAATATCACTTAGAAGGATTATGTCTGTTTCTCAATTTCCACACTTGTTTAGTAGCAATATAAAAGGATTATCCACTGCATACTTACTTTATTGATACTCATTGTACCTTAGTCAACTCAACACAGGTCTAAGTACATACTGTAAAATGCAAAGTGGACTTACTGAAAAATGAAAAATAGACACATTTAGTAATACCTCAGCACAACTGTGTCACACTTGTTCATATTTCCTTTCTTCTTCTTCTTCTTCTTCTTCTTCTTCTGCTTCTTCTTCTTGTTCTACTACTACTACTTCTTTTTCTACTCTTCTTCCTCCTCTTCTTCTTCCTTATCCTTTTTACCTAACTTTCAATACCAAAACTCATATTTTATTTGAGGTAAATACCTCAAAAGCCCTACTTATCCCTAGAAAGTGAAATTTACTTTTTCAAGATTGCAGTTCCTTAAAATTAACTTAAATAAAGTTGCTATAGTTTTTGAAATAAAAATAGATGAGCTATTCCCTATTCAGTGGCATTACACAAAGCATTGGTTCAGGAAACTGCTCATTTTTTTCCTTCTTCCCATTTAAAGGATAATCCGTTTTTATCAGTAATGTCTTGGTGTTTTCCCTATACCATTCTAGCTGTATTACTGACTATTCTCATGGATGTAGAATGCATGTTCATTCATTTTGTGGACTTTCCTGCTATTTTCCATAGTTATCTGTATCATGACAGGTATATCTGTCAGAAATGTTTTGGTCTTTTGTTTATCTTAGATGTATTTCCTGTCCCTGGGTGTTACATTTATTTTTACTCTTTTGCCTTTTTTCTTCTTCCTGACAGTCATCACAGAGCTCAGCTCCCCAGATCCAGAAAGTTCCAAGTGTCTTCCAAAAGTTGGATAGGGTCAAAACAGATAGCAGATCTGACTCTAGCCTTAGCTCACCATCTATTTTACTTCTCAGGGCACCTAGAATTTTTTGTTTCAATTTAGAAAAGAATTGGGGCAGGAGAAGTGTTGAATATTTCCTTCATAGAAGTAAATCCAGCTGTCATAAGAATATGAAAGGGATTATATGAATTGGAGCACATAGATGGTGAGGCTGGGCCAAACTTTACAGGAATATATTTATTATTTTTAATATTAAAAAAAAAAGAGAGAGAAAAGGCATGGAAAAGGGAAAAGTGCCATATAAATGATGAGCTAAAAAGCCAGTTTTTCTTATTTGACTGTAAGAAAGCAGCTCGTACCATCCTAGGTGCCTTTGTGACCTGAGACATCCCTAAGTTAGCTGATATGACAGAATACCCACAGGAGAAAAAAGCAGGCACAGAAGGACTCCTTACAAAAATTTAGATATGCATTATGAGATGGTCAGACCAAGGCCATACCTCCCACAGAAACCAAATCCAGAACCCATTCTGCTGAGCACTTTGCAGACATAAAAGGCCACTCTTGCACTCTGATATCTGCATGTTCATCCTGAAGTTTGCAAGACCAGTTATTTGAGCCAGTTCAACTTGCAATACATTTAACGGAAAAGACCACATCTGAATTTTCTTTCCTTTCTTCCACTCTCTTCTTTCGTCTCAACTATAAAATAAGTAAGGAAACAATACCTACAATGAGTTAAAAATGAGGGAGTCTGGGACTGACTGTGAGCACTCGCCTGGCATATTATGAAGATAAATGCAAAAGAGATGTTTGAGGAGATTTTTTAAATTTTTTTTTAACCTTCACATTGGTAAATAAACAAAGAAAAACTACCCATCTGATTATTCATTTGGACTGGATAAGTAAAACTAGGGACCATTCAGTCACCTACTCAACTCTTTACCCAACATTCAAAACCCGTTATGATACAGGGAATTAACTAATTAACACTTAACTAATTAACACTTAGAAAACTAACACTTAAGAAACTAACACTTAGAGAGGTAACCCTTAACCCACAACACTTAGAACCCTGAACCCACAGCCTTGCTTAGCTTTGCGTAACTTCTTGTAACAGAAACAAAAGTTTACTGATGACTTTACAGGCCTTGCAAAGATACAAAAGCTTGAGTGCATCCTTGGTGCATCCTTGGGTGAACTAGGTAACTGAAACTTGGGCACAGGACAGGAGATACACCAGTTCTAACCAACTCAGCAGTCTGAGTCCCAGCCAACTCAGCACATCAGGCCAAAGGTAATGGTGTACAGCGAGAAGACCCCAGTTCACAATCACTGTGCAGGCACAACCAGAAGGGGTCGAAGGTGGAGACTATGGAAATTATTTCCTGGAACTCATTGTAATAAGAACCGCCTTCTCGGGGATAGGTTATGAATATGTATAGGCGTTCCTAAAATTTTCGTGATTATGTAACACTTTACATCATTTAACCAAGTTCACAACTACTGGAAATTTGCACATGTCTTAGGTGGAATTATTCCCCCATGTGTCCAGTGCTGTAAATAAATACGTTTTTTACAGTCTCGGGGGTTGTAAGGTCATTTCTGCGCCTCAGTTAACAGAAAACCTATTTTATTGTTACTGTATCTGTTTTTGAGGGAATAGAAATAAAAATAAATTATTTTTCAGCTCTGCTGTCTTCTGGTTGCAATAAGTGATTTAAATTGGCTTCCTGCTATGGTAAAACTAAGTGGAAGTTAATGTGGCTTATACATTTGTGCTTCTTTTAACTATAACCTGAATGTATGTGTGCAACATTCAGCAGGAATATGTCTTGTTTTTACCAGCAGGCAAAGGCTGTTTATAAAACGACATTTTCAAGTCTGATTAGAAATTAAGGTTTTTAGAAGTAAGGAAAAACAGTTAAGAGTAAACTGTAGGTAATATTAATGTGGTCATTTAAGAAGTACTTTTCTTGACAGAATATTACTGTTCCTGCTCACAGCAGGATGACAGACTAGATGTAGAGAGAATAATAAAGTTTTTTCTCAGTGTTTATGTCCGGTATATAAGACAGCTAGACTGAATAGAAAGAGTAAATTAAGTGCCACTAATCCCCAAGAGAAATGCCAGTACACAGATAAGCTGTCAGGAAACTGTCTTCTTTACAATACAGAATTTAGGCTTACTCTTCTAATAATCTACCTGTACTTTATGTAGTACTTGTTCAGGAATCACGGCTATTCTATCTATTGCATTTCATAATTCCTAAAACAGTGGACTCTCATTTCTCTCGTTCTCCTTCTAGCCATATAGATTCATACTGTAAATCCTATTTCTGTTACAAACCTAGAAGTCTCCAATTGTTCAAGATTACAGTTTCTGAGCAGATAAGTAACATTGCTGAGTAACCAGAGATTCAAAAAGAGTAACATGGCAAGCATCTAGGCATCGTTTCTTCTCTGTCTACAAAGATGCATACTGGAAGCAACCTGGCCTTTGTTTCAAGTAAATGCAGTGGGTGAGCAACTGTCATGAAGTTTAACAAGGGCAAGTGCCGGATTTTGCACCTGGGACATGGCAACTCTGATTGTACATAGAGACTGGGGAATTAGATGCCGGAGAGCAGCTCTGCACAGAGGGAGACTGGTGCTCTCGTTGACAGCAAGTTGAACATGAGCCAACAGTTGTGCACTGGCAGCCAAGAGGGCCAACCGTGTCCTGGGGTGCATCAAGCACAGCATTGCCAGCCAGGTGAGGGGGGTGATTGGCCTGCTCTGCTCTGCACTGGTGCGGCCTCACCTGGAGCACTGTGTGCAGTTCTGGATGCCACAGGATAAAGGGTATATAAAGCTACTAGACAGTGTCCAGAAGAGGGCTACAAAGTTGGTGAAGGGTTTGGAGTGGAAGCCATATGAGGAGTGGTTAAGGTCACTTGGTTTGTTCAGCCTAGAGAAGAGGAGACTGAGGGGAGACCTCATCACGGTCTACGGCTTCCTAGCAAAGGGTGACCAGTGTAGAACCAGAGGGAATGGCAGGAACATGTGCTAGGGGAGATTTAGGTTGGACCTTAGAAAAGGTTCTACGCCCAGAGGGTGGTGGAGCAGTGGAACAGGCTCCTCAGGGAGGTAGTCATGGCCCAAGTCTGACAGTATTCAGGAATTGACTAGATAATGCCCCCAGACATATGGTGTGAACTGTGGTCTTGTCATATACAGGTTCAGGAGTTGGACTCAATGATCCTTGTGGGTCCCTTCCAACTCAGGACATTCTATGATTCTAAGTCCTGAACTGTGTGGAAATTTGTGTCTTTGGATCTCTAGTTGAGAATCTCTATCTATCTATCTATCTATCTATCTATCTATCTATCTATCTATCTATCTCTGTCTATCTATCTAGCTATCTATGTATCTATTATATGCATACAAAAGTACAAGCATGCATAATTTGTGTTTCCAGGTATTATATGTATGTATATATATGTATATATATGTATATACACAGACATTAAAATGCTTGACTCACAAATAATGGTATGTGATATGTTGTGCCTTTGTTCCCTGGGATATGTTCATTTCCAGATTGGTGCTTTCCAGCTAATCAGGAGAATAGGCATGACTACAAGGACTCACATGGAAAAGGCATAGGGCAATGGGTATGTGAGAACCTTAAAGTGCTTCCTCCCCATCATTAGCAGAACAAAGGACCTTGTTATGCCTTAAACGACTGTTTTTTGTTGCTTTGGAAGGACAAGGCAGGTGGTTGTGCAGGCAGCCATCTTCCTTATCTTTCCCAAGATATTGTGTTTGGTGGCAGAAAAGGTAGATGGTTATGGCGTCAAGCACCTTGTTAATCACTGTGAAGGCCTCATGGCCTAGTTGGAATGAGATTATCTCATCTGCCAGACAGCCAGCTACCTGAAGAAAGCCATGAACCAACAGCTACCCCTGATGGGCAAGACAACTCACTTCTGGTCGGCACTGTGAACTTTCCCCTAGTTTGCAGACCCCAGACCCATTTCCGGAAGAGTCTCCCTAATTAGCATGAAGAGCGAGCGGAGGCAGGAGATGAACTGGGTTATAAAATGACCCCCCATGTGGCATCAGGTTGTGGCGTGTATAAGCTGTGCAGCATAACCGAAGTCTTCAGCGCATCCATGTTCCCTCCACTGGACATCGCTGGATCGATAACCTGTGGAGTGGTGATATCTTACTCTCTCTTTCTCTGTCTCTTATACATTAGTTTTCCTTGCCTTTCTACCACTCTCTTTCTCTCTTTTCCTTTTGAACACATAAGAGTAACATCATCTTAAGCGCTGCTATTGGATTCTTGTTGAATTTTGTATTATAGCTGCTAATGGTTGCCAATATATTGCTCGTAGAAGGACTTTTGCTGTTAATGTGTTGATAAGTTCTGTGATATCATAAAATACTTTTGCCAAGCCAGTATTCACTGTAACTAGTATTCCAACACATACTTTTAGTAAAACTCATAATTTAATTGGACCCCTGGAGTGATTGTCTGTCAGTCACTTCACATAACCACGCAGAATTAACCCAGAGTTAACTCACACCTGGTCTCATCTGTTGAGTCAGGGCAGGTGTCGCATTCGGAATTAACTCATCCCTCATCTCATCTGTTGGGACGGGACAGGGTACAAGTTACTTTTGTGGACATTCCAATTGGAAACGAGGGAAAATTTTCACAATGATAACAATCAACCGTTGGAATATTCTCCCCAGAAAAGTGATGGATTCCCCAAAATTGGACACTTTTAAGGTTCAGCTGGACAGGGTGCTGAGTCATCCTGTCTAGACCATGCTTTTGCCAAGAAAGGTTGAACCAGATGATCCCTGTGGTCCCTTCCAACCTGGTATTCTATGATTCTGTTATTCTGTGATATGATTTTCTAGGACACTCACTGAAATACTTTTGTTTTCTTACATTCATGTACTTTGAGCTTGTTCAAATCTGAGATGTTTACAAATGTCTGTCTTGTTCTAGGAAGGCATAATCTCAGTGCTGATCCTCATTGCAGTATCATCTAAAAATGAACTATAGCTCTCTCCTGCTTGCCATGCTACTGAACGTAGCTGTGTAACAAAGTAATTATTTATTACTGTCTCAAATTAACATGTATTTATAATATGCATATATTTTATTACAGTTGGTGTTTTATCTTATTTATCTGCAGTGAAGATACACAGCTACTAGGCTGGAATTCATTTTTCCCAATATCATGATACATTGGTTTGGGTTCTGGGACCTTCTCATGGGGAATTTATCTGAATTTACTTCTATAATCTAATACTGCATTACAATATGTAAATGAAATATTTATACCCCCTCCATGAACTTAGCTCATATTTATGAAATAAATTATTTCCCTGTTGTCCATAAAATTTCCCAGTGCTGTAAGTCCTGCAATGGAAAACCATAGTGTTTATTTCCAGCAATGACAATATAGGAGGTAATAGAATTAGATGTACTGACGTCTAACTTCGGCTTAATGAGTTTAGATCTTTCATAATGAAGCCAGGTATCTAAATTAAAAGTAGAAATTAATAGTAAAGTACTGTACCAATGACTGCACAAGTAAGAACTGCTGAAATATCTGAAGACACTGTATTAACCAGGTGTAAATCCAGCTGTCATGATAGAGTATCTTCCTTAGAGAAGCCAGGCATACTGGTGTGCTGTTAAGTGCTTAGCTTTGTGTGAATTACTGCAGTTGTACATAGAGTTGAATGCCATTTTAAAAACTTCTTGAGCACTTTTCAAAAATATGCAGAGGGTGTAACCAGAATTAACTCATGGTGTTCAACCAGAAGAGTTAGTCTATAATTTTAACTGGTTTGTCTTCTGGCAGGACTGGGGTGTGTATAATCTTTTTACAGCCTATTTTTCCCTGCAGATTATTGGTAACATTACACTAACATCTTTGACTACTTTTTAGTGATGCAGTGCTATGTTAAATGTTACACTGCATTATGTCACAGAGGTTTACATTATCCTACCAAAGTCTCATACAATGTGAAACCGGAAGGACTACTTTTACACGTTTTCTTCAAATTTAAAAAAATCAATTGAGGAGCTCAGTAAAACATGTGATAAGAAATATACCATATTGATATGTTTCTAGTGTAAAAAAAAATTTTGAAAAATAATTTTTTCCTAAATGTATTTGACACAGTATAATTACAAATTTAATCTCACAGGTCTTACACTGCTGCTATAATGAAGTTACTCATTTTCAGACCCATTAAGCTAACCACCTTCCCGCTATAATGAGAAAGTCAAAGTGACCTTATATCAGACAATGGGTGAAGTACATTGATTTATCATTTTCTGCTTCAAGATATATCCTATAGTGTTTCCTCAGGTTGTATAAATCAACCAAGTTTTTACTGACGGAAGTGGCATCCAGCTGCTGATCTGGAGAATGGGAAATATGTCATCACATGATATCTGTGACAAAATATTTCAGAAATACATACATGCTTGACAGTATTAGATGTTCTTTTTTTTTTTTTTTTTTATGTCTAGGGACACATTTCTCCTGCCTAGAACAAAATATCTAATTCATACTGTAATGGTGTATGGAATGTGTGAGCATTGGCTTTATTCGTCTTATGTGATAAAGGACATTTTACATTGAAAAGGGGATTATAAATAAAGGGGGAAGTGATAACACACAGAGATGGGAAACCAGTAAACAAGGGCTAACAGATGCAAAACTGCCAAAGTTTCCCATGTCTAGCTGATGAGTCACTAAGAAACTGCAGGCACATCTTTGGAGAGGACCAGTCTGGCCTTGCTAAGTGATATGAAGTGACACATGAAGGTTTCAGGGAAGCAGATCAAAGAGGAACAAATGGGAGGAATAGACAGAAAGGAGTATAAAAGGGCAGGTCAGATATAAGACAGGGCCAGTCAGCACACTTGTCTGGTGGAACCCTGCACCTGATCACCCCAGTCTGTCCTGTCTTCCTGTTAAATCTTCTCTTAATGACCTCTCTGAGTAATCTCAGCTGAGGGGCTTAGCACTGGTGCCTGGATTAGGACCATGGGTCACAGCCCATGTGCCAGGTGCCAGCTACTGGGGACAAGTGTTTGTACCTGCCCCAAACAGGTGTGTGGGGTGTGCATGAGAATGCATGAGTGTGCATGAGTATTCACTGGCAAACTCCAAGTTGGACCAGCCAGGGAACAGGAAGCCCAAGGTCAGGCTAGTGGTATTAGGCAGGTGGTAGGTCCTTGCTGGTATTCGGCAGGACCCATGAGTTTGGGGTATCTGTGGGACAAGCGTGTGAGTACTGTGTGTGTGCAGCAAGCATCCAGCTGGGCCAGTAGATTGGGAACCCGTGGGGCAGGTATGGCGGGACAGGATCTATGCAGGGTTGCTGGACAAGCATAGGGGTTGTGCTGGTGCTTGAGGAATGTGCGTGTTCTTGTGAACCTGAAGAGTGTCCTGCAGTAGTCACCTTCTGCCTCTGACAGCCCAAGAGGAGGAGGGGACGTGGCTGCCTGGGTCTGGTGTGAGTCGTGAATGTGGGGGCTGCTGGAGGCTGCGCCTTGTCTGTGGTCTCCTGTGTGACTGGCCGTGTCTGTGTCCCCTGTGTGTAGGGTACACACTCAGCCTCACTGCTGGTTGAACCTGCAAACAGGAAAGTAGCAGCTGTGTCCTTTGGCCTTTGGTGGAGACCCCAAAGTCTCAGGGCTGGGCTGGGCAGGAGGAATCCCCAGGTACAGAGCTCCTGGAGACAGCAGATGCTTCTAATATCCATTAACACACACAAATTGGAATTACAACAATTATATCTATTATTACCTTATAGTAGATTGCTACTTACTGTGTGTCAATGCCACTTGATGCATCTGTTACATATTTGCTGATTGCACTCAGAAGTCACAGGATAGAAAACTCGCATTAGGTATTGCAAAGTTCAGGAAACATTCTGTATATGCACTAGATTATAAATTTCATAAAAATCACGTGCAATCATTGATTACAAACCAGAAGATTTTTTAATCAACTGGTACTTAATGGAGAATTCCACTTGAACTGATCAGGGGATTTTCGTTACACAATAATTTGATGTAGAAAAGCAGTGTTATTTGCCTTTTAGAGAGATTATAGATTATAAATTATTACTTTCACCTGATTTCTAAGGTACTGTTAATATGTTCAGTGTTAATATTCATTTTTGTTATTTTGTTCTGATCTGAAATATACTTTTAGCATTCCACATCCTAAACCAGATACAGAGCTTTTAAGTCTGTTTGATTAACTGGAATAAATTAATTTTGTGTAGAGCAAATCTGTACTAATGGGATTCATCTTCACAATTCTGTTCATTTCTCCATGAGGCTTTAGTAAGTACTGATTGCTTTCTCTACCAGTGTATTTTTCAAATATTTATTGCTACAAGACTAAAAATTTTGCTGATAAATTTGGCTACTTTACTACAGTAGGCTAATCAAGTTATATGAGGTTCAGTCTAAGTAGGCTAAAATAATTTAGTTCATTCTTTCCGGTCTGTGTGAGCAATTGTTACAGACAGTTTCATATTGACGAAAACTGATACATTGTTCTTCCAAAAATCTAATTATTTAACGTATGATAAGCAGAATTCTTATTTGAAAATGTTACTTCTAAATACATGGTGATATTGTGTGTAAATGAACTTGAAAATTAAATTTTAATAATGTTCCCACTCTGAAACTACCTTAGCCTGTTTCAGAGATAAATCACACATGTTGTTTGTGATGAAAACAGCATTTCACTTTCTGAGCTGACAAACATTTGCCAGATATTTTTAATGAATAGTCATTCACACCATCATGGGAAGGAGAAACAAGGGTTAGCCCTGGTTTGTATATGAAGGCCAGCAACCTGCTGCACCTGCACTGGTTATCATGAAGTGCATTTGCACAAGAGGACCTCTCTTGATATATACTCATGCTATTAAAATGCTGTTTTAAAGTTGTGTATTTCTCTGCCAATAGAACACTTTTCATCCTTCACTTTCCAAGCTTTCTACCCGGCTCCTTACATGAGTCCAGATAAACTAATATAATTGATTTTATGCTACTAGCACATCCACAAATGTGCTTATATGAGTAACTTTAAAAATAATATAATAACTAGTGAATTAATTTTTCAGTCTTAATTTGTTACTTGAAAAGCTGTCTATACTTACTGTAGAAGATGTAAAGTTATATTCTGTGACGCCCGTACAATTGATTTTACCTGATTCTAAAATAATCTTTTTTTTCCTTTGTTGAGTGGAATTTGTTTCACCTTTTATAGAAAAAAAAAACAACAATGAATCTATGTGAAGCATTTAATTCCTTTTATTGTCATGGAGGGACATAGGCACCCAGACAGGCTAATTGATCCCACACAGATACATATCTTTCTTTGAGAAATAATCCACTTGGAATTACATTGTATTTACTCTGTGGCGATCACTGTTACACAGGTTCTGTTCAGGGCACTGGTGCTTTACCTTGCAAATGAGGCATGGCAAAAAGTGTAAGGTGATGTAGCCACCAGTAAAAGACAAACCGGCTTCGTCAAATTGCTGTGCTGGTGTGTGCTATCCTCCTTGCCAGTAGTATCAAATCCTTTACAACATGCCAGAACTATATGTTACTCTCATGTAGTTCATTAGGCACAGAAGTGTGTAAAACAAGACAGAAGAGTCAACCTTGAGAAACTGGATTTTAGCAGCTACATGAGCTGTGAAGAAAATAAGGAAATGGGGGTTTTTTTTAGATTTTTTTTAAATCGTAGCAACTCTGAAAATGAATAGAGTTATAATTCTCTTAGATGTGGGTAAATACAATAACTGTTGTGAATGTTGACTACTCATTTTGGTGCTCAAATCAGTATCTGTCTGAAAAGATTTCTCTATATTGTAACTAATTTTCTCATGTAGTGTACATCACTAACTTCCTTGGGAAGTGAGTCAGCCAACATGATATTCAGGACACACCTGGAGGGCAATTTGCTTGACTAGGGTTTTGTGAAACAGAAATGACACAATATTAATTTGCTTTTAAACTGCTTGCCATGTCTAAGTATTAAATAAGCAATTGGATGAGACCAATCTGAATTCATTGAGATATCAGCCATGCAGTCCACTTATTTAGCCTGATTGTGAAAGAAAATAATTTTATATGAACAGTTAACATGTTCACATTTTCCACACTTGGCCTTTTCAGAAATCCTAGCGACAAATTCTTTGCTGATTTATAATCCACTCTGTATTTGAAGAAAATATCCCCATAGAGTTTAACGTAAATGTTTCCAATTTTTTGTTATGTCTGTATTGTTACTGTTTTTATTACTTTACACACACATGATTTATTCTATATGTGGTGTTTGGGGAATATGTAGCTCTACAGAGAATTATGTTTGCAAATAAAGTCTATAAGAACACTCATGCTCAGGATCTGATTATGTGTTTACAAATGAACGTTTATATTCCAATATCAACATGTAATTTATTACTATTAATTTATTAATTGATCAATTAATATGTGGCAGCTATTTGCATAAATAGGATCTCAGTCTCTATCATCAGTACTTCTAGCAACAACTGTAATCATATTATTTATTCTGTTCTTCAGTTAAGTTTAACTCAATTGATTCAGGTGATTGGAACAGCCTCTGGATTGGCTTATCTTTCCCCAGTCTTTCATTATAGAATATTTCAGTGCAAAAGTTAGTAGTGTAAACTTAACTAGAATGCACCATAGCAGGTTATCTTTCAAAAAGCACTGCCTTAATGCTAAGGGATACGTGGCCACCACCTCCAGTGTCTCCAGGCCAAGGACTCCTCCTGTCCATTCTGTCCAAACCATTAATTGAACAGAAAGATATCAGTACAAACCACAACAGGGAGAAAGTTTATGCTAAATTCACTATATTACATCATTTAATAATGTAACATATGGACCTACACTTTATTGCTGAATGGCAGACATCTATTGAACAAGCCAGATGACTGAGATGGCAGAGGATGAGTCCTGTATCTACAAGTTACATAGGAGGCAGGAACAGACCTGGAGGTGTTCATCAATCTGGCAGAGAGGGTGGATCATGATCTGATACTAATTGTCCAGGGACAAACCCACAATCTTTCTCATGTCTCTGTTAAGATTAAATATAGCCACTTGATACAGCAGCTGCCCTTTAATATATCAGGATCTTGGCAGAAGGCAGGATGGAGTAAGTACATTTGCAGATTAAACAATAGCAATTGAGTTATAAGGTATTTCCTGGGGCTCATTGATCACAAGGAAGGAAATAAATGCAGATTGTCATTATTCCCAGGAAACTGTTCTGATGATTTTACTCTTTTCTACACATTTCTAAGTGCTTCAGGAAAATGTTGGATAACAAGTACTTGCAAATCAGGATGGTAAGCATCATAGAAATGCTTATGGTAGAGACCCTGAAGGTTGTTATTACTATTGTAAGGTGAGAGTGAAAAAATAATCTCTAAAGTACATACATTTGTGATGGCTTTTACTATTTCATTGGTATGTATAAGGCCTTTCTGGAAAATTAACGTACCATTTACTAAGCAACCAGTTTCCGTGAACTCTCTCTCTACATTCCATTCAGCATGTAATTAATATTTAAACATTTTTTCCTCTTCTTTATTTTTGTATTGTTTCTGAATGACAAATATTTTAACAGCTTGAGTAAACATTATCCAGGGTCCTTAAATTAATGTTTGTGTATATTTTCTCTTTAGTTTACGTACAGAATGTCTCACTATACCTGTTTCTACCCTTAGGTGTATGCCAAATACCACGTATTATTTTTCCTGCTTGCAGAAACATGGTTTATTCACTGACTGAGGCATAACCCAAAATTATCAGCAGTAACAGGTAAGAACTGAAAGATCGTTCCATGATTCTAGTATTCTGAATACAAAAAGAAAAATTCTTACATTCTTAGTAAGTTCTTGATCCAAACCCACCAAATGTAATAGAAAGTCATCATTACTGTTAATAGGAAGGACAGCAAATTTAAGATACTTTACAGGGAGAACTGTAAAAGCAAAGGCAATGCACCCTGATACACACACACACACACACACAAAAGCGCCAGAATGAAATATCTTTCCCATTTAAATCCTAGAGAGATATTGTAATCCTTTGAAAAATATATTGAGTATGTGGTTTAGTTTATCCATTTTTATATTGGAGTTTTGGTAGTTTGATTCTCTTTAAATTTACCTAATTCTGTATTACATTTAGCTGAAACACCCTTGGGAAATACACTGTTCATAAATAGGCTACAGTAGAGATCACATTTAGGTGTATCTGAGCATAACATTAAAGATGTATTTGTTCACTTCATCTCTGGCAGATTGGGTTGGGATCACCATATTTAACAGCCATTGACAGAACTTCTTTCTATTAACTTTCTTTTCAAATCTGTTATTCTTATACACTGGCAGAGTGGTCCATAATTTAACTATATGTTTCAAATAATTTGAATATTCCTGTGACTGGATATTCTCTAGTTCTATTTTTAATGAAAAATACTGAATAACCATCCCTTGCTCATCATCTGTACCATGCCAGTTGTGATTTTGTAGACCTTTCTCACAGCTCCCCTTAGTCACACCTTTTCAAACTGAAGAGCTCCGATATCAAAAAATGGAGAGACAGAGAATGAGATAGATACCATTCATGCTTTAAATGAAGAGTGTAATTAGAACTGACATAAAGCTGGTCACAACATTCATGGATACTGAAAGAGTGCCCATCTGATTTCCTTTCTCTGAGACTTTTGTAATCCAGCTAAGTACATTTGAGTTGGGATGATCATAAAGGAATGCCGTATTCCAGATTGGATTTATACTGTAGTACAATTAAGTTTTCAACTTGTTCCAAAACCCTTTTCTATTTTTTTTGGATATTCTTTTTGCTTTGTTTTACTTCTTTAAAGCACAGAGTAGACAGTTTTGGAAGATGATCCACAGATCATATACATCATTTCACATTTGCATGGATTCCAATGTCATGTTCCTGAAGGGATAGCAGCTAATTTATAGTCTGTTACTCAATAACAGTTCATCTACATTGGGCAAAGCAAGACACGAAGATCCTCAGGTTAATGGAAATCCAACACAAGAAATACCAGAGCTGCGATACCATACAGTCTGTTTGCCCAGTGTTACATTCAACACTTTTGTATACCCTAGCTGTGGTCACAAGTATTAATAATACTTTATCAGGTCAAGTGGAACAGGGCCTACAGCCAGCCTTAAAACCTTAGGTCCACTTTTGAAGGTTTTACTGGTTTTCAACTCTATTTGCAGCCTCTGAACAGCACTATCCCCGGCTTACATTAAGTTAGCAGCTAAAACTTCTGTAGTCTTGGCTCTGGAGGTGACTCTTAATTAGAACTTTCCACCTGTAATCCCAGAGAACTCAATTTTAACTTCTGAAAAAGAACCAGGCATGGTCCTTGGTCTGGGGTTGGCTTATGTGCTGGCTTGTTTCTAAAACACATGAAGATGAGGAGGACATGTAGCACTCACTTGTTAACCAGGCAAAGAATAAGCATCACCAAGAAGGAAGGAAGGAAAAAGTTTGCAAAAACTGAACTTCAACAAAATACTTTTTTTTTTTTACTTTGCATTTTGCGTATTTGTTTCTTATTATTTTATAAAATGACAAGGTTCATCAGAGCAGCAATGCCTCCTATGCTGGCCACAGGCCTTAGAAAAGCCATAACAGCAAATTTTTGTGATGCTCAGGGCAAATTTATGAAAGCTCATGCTCACCTGAATTTCCTGCAGTTTTCTTGCATTTGACAAAGCAATTAAAAAAGGAGGGCTTTGGTCCTGCTCTTATCTATGGCTTTGTAGTTTGAATAGGGAAAATTGATCCTAGAGGCCTAGTAGAATGTTTAATTAAGAACAGCATATTGTATAGCATTCAAGAAAGTGAACAAAAGGAACAGATTTCCACACAGGGAAATTTTCCTGTGGAATCCTGAGGAGCAAGGCATTATATATTATTGTATGAACTGCAGGATTTTGTTTTTGCTGAGTGTCCTGTGAAAAGCTCTTCTTGGGCTTTCATAGTGTATACTGCCAATGATTCTCACCCCGAGGATTTAATATCCTTGTGTGGCATTTATGGTCTTTTTACATCAATTTATTGATACATAGTGTTTATTCTGTGTATTGCAGACTCAGTGGTAGAGTTTATTGCAGCCATCATTTTACATGTTCTAGAAGTGTTTCAGCTCCTTCCTAAATATGATAAGAAAATTTATATTTAATGTATAGATTCTGGATGCCTGCCCTGGGTTTGCTTGACACAGCCAGCTGTAAAAGGTGTTTCGCGATAGGATATTTGAGCTGTGCAACTAAATTCATTTGTGTCGATGATGATATCTGGAATCTATAGACCCACGCTTTCTTACTATTGAGTATAAATTACCTACTAAATCATTAACTGTTGAGACAATACGTTGCTGTGAAATGCTGATTACTAATGTATCTCAACATGAATGTTGACACCTTAATCCATAGCCACAACTGCTGCAAAGGCACATATCTTCCTGAAGCAAATTCAAATATGAAATTTCACATCACAGTTTTAGTGATTATAATACTAAATTCTTTAGTATCTTCTTTAAAATGAAATAGCTTGTTGGTTTGCTTTTTTATTCTTTTTCTGAAATAGTAAAAGCAATGACAGAGGTTGTCATTCTTACAGAATAATTGCCTGTCAAATTTAATTTGAAAAACAAGTCATTTTAACTCATGCAATTCTTACATAGTTTTAAAAGCACACCACCTCCTTTTTAAGCTGTTTTTTTTTTGTTTTGTTGTGTTGGGGTTTTTTGGTTTTTTTTTTTGTTTGTTTGGTTTTGTTTTTTTAAATAAAAAATAGCGAGATTTTACTAGCATATATTTTATATCTAAATGTAAGGTATTGACTTTCAAAATTAAGAGATTTGGTTCTGGAGAAATTAAGATATTCAAATTATATCACTTCACAATTCCATGTACCTTGCCAGTTTTTCTATAGAGCTACCTTTCTGTAGCCATGCTGGAAGTGTTTTCCCTAAGACTGGAAGAGCAAAATATGCAACAGAATAATTCATATGTATATTATTGTCACTCTGAGACAGCTGATAGGAGATATCAAAAATCTGTACAAAAGAGACCTACTCAAACACTTTGCTATTCCAGAAATAATGGATTTATGTCTGTGGATTGCCTAAAGTACAAGGAATAGGAATACCATCAATCAGTCATATGGCTGTATTGCACAATGTTGCTACACCAAGGTGTTTTCAATTCCCGTTATTCTTTTAAGAATCACCACCTGTTAATGTATTTTGTATGTAATTGAATGTTTATTCTCTTCTCTATATTCACTCTGGTAATAAAAGGATCAAAACAGATTTATAGTTATTAATGATGTTGGAATTTGCCTTCCCTGTTTTCTTCTTGAGTGAGAATCTGTATTATTATCTGGAGAGGTATAGGAAAGAAAGCATCAGTGCGTAGAAGAACATGGAGGCCATGACATGTGTCTTGAAACAGGTGGCAAAATCTGTTTGCTGGCAATATTCACCTTCTCTTCATCAAAAAAAAAAATTTACTTTCATGTTGTCTGTGTTTTCATAACTATTACTCAATGTAGCACGTATGTTAAGAGTGTTTAAATTGAGAGTAAAATGAACACCCTCCTTGCAGGTACCTCAGCAGTCTCTCTCTGAGAACAACTTCTCCCAAATTCTTTAAAATCATGCATTAGGAGCTTCACAAAATACTATTACAAATTAATTGCTCAAACATCTTCTTAAAGATTTTCAATTTGTCGATGGATTGTGTCCTGAAGCATATAATTCATAGAGCAAAGAATTTCAAAACCTCTCCCTAGGTATTTTCACTATCTGTGTGTGGTAGCTTGAGCTGAACCAGCAGCTCTGCACCCACCTGGTCACTCACTCAGTCCACTGCCCACTAGCAGGATGGAGAAGAGGAACTGAAGAGCAAAAGCTGAAAACTCATGAGTGAAGATTAAGACAGCTTAATAGGTGAAGCAAAGTTGCATAGACAAGGGAAGGAAAAAAAAAAAAAAGAATTAATTCACTACCTTCCACCAGCAGGCAGATGTTTAACCACTTTCTGGGAAGCATGGCTTCAGCACACATAGCAGTTATTCGGGAAGACAAACACTATAACCGCAAACATCCCCCCTTCCTTCTCCTTTACCTGAGCTTTTATTGCTGAGGACAGCATCATATGCTGTGGGATAACACTTTGGTCAGCTGAGGTCTGCTGCCCTGGCTGTGTCCCCTCGCAACTTCTTGTGCTCCCAGAGCCCACTGGCTTGGTGGTGGGATCAGAGCAAGAAAAAGAGAAAGCCTTGACACACTTTTAAAACACGGCATCATAATTCTACCACAGCCAGAAACAGTAGACCATGTTAATGGCTCACTCTTCTTGGAATGCCATTATAATGCTGACCTAGGTTCCTGCTTTGGAAACTCTTACTGGAAAAAACAAACAAACAAACAATAGCAACAACAAAAAAAGTATACCCTAAACAGATGTAAATATTTTAATCTTTTTGTATATTTTATTTTATTTTATTCATTTTATTTGTCATGAAAGTATTTGCACAGAAAGAAAATCTGGGTCAGCACATCTGTGCCTGTCTTAACACGAACCCCTGTTTCCATAGGAAGATTCCCTGACACGTTACTTCCTAAGGTATGCAGCTGCACCATTCACACACACACACGTGTAAATGCACATGTATATACATACAATATATGTATATTTTTATATAACAACTGTTGTTTGCTATTACTTGGGGGTTTTAAGGGATTGTTCTTTTTCCATCAGCTAAGTTATACCAGGAGAAGAACAGACAGTAACTAAAGACCAATATATTAAATGGCACCCAAAAATCTGCCTTATTTTTAAAATTTATACTTTGTAGAGGTAAGAATTTATATGAACTGAACAGTTTTGAAGCCCACAGACACTCCCACCTATAATTCCTTCTCAATACGAAGAATTTTGTTCCTCTGTATATTAGTGTTAACTGCACTGTATAATAAATGAATTTTCACTTTTATTAGGTTATATAAATCAGCTTTGCAAAATCACATGGCCTAAATCATCCATGGCATAATTGCTAATTGATTTTGCTGCCTCTTGCAATTTTGTGTAAGATTTCTACTTTCCTTAGAAGCTGTAGTCCACACATTATTTTGCAAGGAGATGCACCTAATTTCTCTGGTAAACTCTGCAGAGTATGATGTTATATACATGAATAATGTAAGTTTAGACACATGGTTCTGCATTCAATGAAAATTGAATTAATAGTATAAAAATATATTATTCAAGTAGGTTTTAGTGATAAACTGCAACAATTTAAAAATACTGTATAATCTGCTTAAAATTGTTGCAGTATTTGGTTGTGTAGTTGGCTTCTTGTTTCTCAGCTGAGGGGCTGTAGAACAGCTGTGATGCAGAATATGTATGTACACAGACTACGCACAGGCAGATTTGCACATAGTGATCCACACTGCTTGAAAATGTAGCAAATCCATATTTACAGCTGAATTTCTTTGCTTTTAGTCACAAGAAAACAGATATGCTGACTACTGTCACACTGACTGGTAATCTTGCAAGTTGAAAAGGTTCTGGTTTTGATGAGGAGTGTGTATGATGTCCTACATTAACCAATAGTGCTCTCTTTGGGTCTGATTCAACTTAATTGACAGTGAAAGAAGGATTGAATTTTTCACAGAACTACAGAATGTTAGGGACTGGAAGGCACCTCGAAACATCATATGGTCCAATTTCCCTGCTGGAGCAGGAACACCTAGATGAGGTTACACAGGAAGGCGTCCAGGCAGATCTTGAATTTTTAGGCCTGTTTCAACCACAGTAGGGACACATGATCTCTATGGAAACTGGCTATCCTTGTTACTCCCACTGCTTAGACATTTTTTCTAGTTATCCATTTTTTTTGCTTTCTGTGTTTTGTTTTGCTTTAAGAGGTTGTTGACGATGAAAGCAATTCACCATCTTTTTAAGAGTTTGCACAATCTAAAATCACAAAGCATTTGCATGTTAAAAGCAAAAAAATACCATGTTTATTGTTTAGTCAGATATTTCAAACAAATACATGAGTAAGATTCACTAAACCATTTTGCATTAATCTTACATGCACATTCATACTCTTATACACTTATGTTACTGGGTCAACTAACAGCATTCTGTGGATCATTTCTTTACAATAAAAGTGCATAGACTTTCTGTCACATTGGCTAAAATTATCATAAAATACAAGAATACAAATTTGTGAGAATATGGGCATGAAATCCAGGCCTAGATACTAGCAGTAAGTATTTTATATGATCACCTTCACCTCACAACTAAGGGCTTTTTTCACATTATTCTTTTGTTGGAAGTCTCTTGTTTCTGTGTTCTCTTACAAGGACTTTCTTAAAACTTGTCTTTGTGGACATGTCTTATAGTAAGCAATTCTTTGGGATCATCAATCTATTATTTATAGTCTGAAAACAAGGTCCATACCATCAAGTTCATTAAAATCTATAACATGATAGACTGAAATGGAAACCCTAACCAGGTTAGGGATAAAAGCAGCCTCATGGTTGTGTTTACAGTAAGTTTAAAGAGTTCCTTTGATTGCACTAAATAAAATTATAGAGCTATAAATAACAAAGAAATAAGTAAAATTTTGCAGTGCTCACCAAATTAAGTGTGTGTTTGAGCTCTGACTTTATAATTAACTGCTTTAAAAGGGTACATGCTCAACTTTATTTTTCAAAAAAAACACCAAACAGATGACCTTATTTGATTATTAGAAATGTCATTTTTTGCATCTTGCATTTGTTCATAATTAATATAATTAGAGTCACACACTGAAAGAACTTTTGTGGCTCATAATTGATTCCCTGCTCATTCCAGTTGCATCTGTAATTTTTAAAAATTTTATCACAGACATCTGCGAGATAATAGCTGTGCATTCATTCTAAGGCAGTCTGTCCTAAAGCACAAATCTGAGCTGACTCATTGAGATCACCATATGAACTTAGGAAATTTTTCTCTTGGAATACAACATTAGGAAATGTCACAGCAAACTAGCTCGCTCACATGTTAACTACTCTTACATGTTAAAGATGGATGAGGATGCAGTGCTTAGATACAAATGCGGGTTTATGCTACCATTTGGGGTTCACTGATGCCAAATCTTTTGAGCTTCTCTAATCAGAATTTGTGACCATATGGCAAGCATCGATTTTATCTTGTGGTAATCTGACCTTCTTGCACCAAATCTCCAGTGAATAAAAATGGAAACTGAAAAAGTGTCATCTGCTTTTGGATCCAAACATAGTCAGACTAATGCTGAAATTTTACCTTTTCATTAATAGGTACTACACGACAATCGTTACAGCAAAATTGATGGGGAAAAAAGGTTCTTTGAATCCCAGGCTAGGACACTTAACAGCTCATATTCCCCAGGACAGAACACAAAGTTTCTTGGCTGTTGGAAGAGTTCTTATGAGGAAAAAGTACTAATCTGCACTGATTCCTTTCCAGGGACAAAATCTGGATTTACATGTAGGTGTGAGAGTTTCACCCAAATGGCTGACAGTTTTCCTGCTGTTTTTCCATGTGGGTACTGGCAGCACGCCATGTACTGCCGTGGTCAGATCAGAAGACATTGTAACACCTTGGTTAATAAGGGAAGGAATATCAGTGCCTGGCTGCTCCCACATCTCTCAGCTGAAAGTTTAGACTCAGACACATACTGGTGAACAGAGAACAAATATGCTGCTGCAAAAGACAGCACTAACAGTTTCAGATTTCTTGGTCACAATAGTATTCTACTAAAACTATTCTTTGCTTTATAAAGCAAAGAGGCTGGTAAAAAAATTCTATTTTAGATTTCGTTCTAACCTGTGTAGAACTACTGACTGAGAATCTACAGGTACAACGTGAGTTGAATAAAAAATACTTAAAATTGAATAATGATGACTTTTCTAAGGAATTGATGGCAAAAGAGAAGAAGAATAAAGATAATGCAATTCAGAAAAGCCAACATAGGCAACTCAGGAAAGTAAGAGACAAGGTGCTTCAGAGAGAGAGAGAGAGTTTAAGGTATGAAGGAATGTGAGAGAACTGACAGTAAAAGAAAAGCTGAGATTTTATTCATAAAGGCAGACTATCCCATTGCACAGGAAAGATAGGAGGCATATTAAGAGAGCAATACAGGATCAGAAGCTCTTCAAGGACATTAAAATAAATATTTGATAAATAAATTAAGGATTAAAACAAGGGTAGATATCTTAGAAAGTGCCTAAAGAAGAGAAAAACATATTGGGATAAAATTGGAGAGACTAAGGTGTAAAATGAGTTTCCATTAGTAAGGAAATCACTCAGAGAAGGAAATTAGAAATACGAAAAAAAAAGCAAGGATACAGAACAAACATTGGGTTGGGTAAAGATTGATATAAACAGTGCCTTCTATGCTTTTAAAACAACAACAACAAAGCAACAACAACAAAATTAACAAGTCCCCCCCCCCCCGTTTTAACTACGTATATCAAAAAATTAACTTTATGAAGTGTTATGAAGTACAAAACAGAATAGAAAAAGGACACACTATGGTATATCTTTTTTTTTAACATAGGGTGGCCAAATTCAAGTTATGCAGCTTGGCTAAATCAATCGTTTTACTAAAGGATTTATTTTTGTAAAATATCTAGACCCCTGAAAAATTAATTTTAGGAAGTTATGGGATCCAGAGTTCTGACAGGAATAAGTTAATATCTAAGCTCAAAAAAGAAGTTGGAAAAAATCAAGAAAAACAGAACCCAGAGCTTTATAGTCATGTTAGTCTAACTTCAATTTCTGGTAAGATTCTGTAAAAAAATTATTAAGAAGTCAATTTATAAGTACCTCAAAGATAATAAGGTGATAAAAATGGACAGCATGAGTTTGTCAAGAACTGATCATGTCAAACTAATCTAATTTCTTTCTCTGACAGTCTAACGGGCCAAGTGAATAAAGAAGAAGCAGTAGGTTTGGTACAGCTTGATTTTATTAAGCTTTTTGACACTGCTATGCATGACATTCTTATAAGCAAGCTAAGAAAATACACTAAATCACTCATTTAAAACTTACTCTGAAGAACTGGTTATTAGTGCTTTACCTGTGTCCTAGGAGGATGTTTCAAGTGTCCTTCCTCATGGATCTGCCCTGGACCTAGTTGCCTTTGATATTTTTCATTACGATTTGGAATGGATGAAATATGTAAATGGATGGCGTTACAGTAGAAGGCAGTAATTTTCAATAACAGATTAAGATTATTTTGGTAAATTCTTATAAAATTCAACAAGTTGATATTCAGATAATTTCAAATTTCAATTTACTTTTCAGTATGTGCAAAACACATTGTCTCTCTGCTTACTATGAGTGATTTGAAATTCAGAGAATACAGATAAATACAATGGGTATACCTAAAACCAGGGTGCAAATTAAAAATTAGGGTTAACTGACTAGGTAATATATATATATATTTTTTTTTTTAAAGGAAACAAAACAAAGCAAAAAAGCTAAAAAAAGCTAACATGGATCTTGGTCTTTTTTATGGATTTGAAAGCAATTATGAGTCAGCAGTAAGAAACAAGAAGAACGCTAATTCTGGAATATATTAAGGCAGTATTTCATGTGTAAGTCACTATAGTGGTAACAAGTCTGCTCTCTGCAGCACAGAGGAAGTTTTGGCTGCAATCTTTTTGCTTCTTAGCACCTGCAGATAGTCATTCACAATCTAAAAAACCAAATCTTCAAAACTGTATTCAGATAGAAGACCTTTGATCTCCTATTAATTCGTTGTGTTTTTTCCACAGCAGTAATAAACAATACTATATGTAATATATGCATCATGACTTGATAAATGGATCTCAGAGTATCAGTTCTAGTAGGTTGTTTTTAAAAATCCTGGCTGGAATAAGTAGTGAGGTACTTATGAACAATGTTGCTACATTTCATCAAGGTAGAAACCCTTTCTCCCAGTAAGGGTACCTAATTTGAGATTTCATGATCTCATGATAGGCAATGAGACAATGTGATTTGTGCATATTGAAAAGTAAAGCTGTGTATAGGACACATGCTGACTCAGAAAGACCTTACAGTTTATGAAGACAGAGAAAATGAAATACATCTTCTCCCATTTCTTGGTGATATTTTTCACGTTCTCGCTTACTAAATCTCAGGCTAAGCAGAGGGGTGAAAGCATTATTGTAGAGTGTTAAGAAGCTTTGGTGCACAAACACACTTATTTCACTCCAGCTATTTAAAGGGCTGGCTGAGCATTTGCATGATGTTCTTTAAATGCTAAAATAACTATAATCAATCCATACATTTGGTGTACTTTGTAATAGCTCATCTGCCATGTTGCACTTATATTCCAATAATGAAGCTTATAATTTTTCGGGCAATTCTACTGCATTTTAAGCATTAGTCCTTCCTGGGAACTGAACAGCCACTCAACTTCTAGAGCTCAGCTGACAAGGAAAATCCAAGGCATGTAGGCTTATTAAACTTCAAGCATAACCAATTAGTAAGGATTGTGCTGTTCCCCACCCCCATTGGTAAATACTCATTTATTTTCTTGTCTCATTTACTTCCTTCTCTATCCTTATTAATAAGCTTTCTCCCTTGCATAAAGCAATATGCTTGCAAAAGCAGATGAAAGGAAAGAATGAAGTTCTTGTAGATTACACATATCGACATTTAATGTTTTGCAAAATTTTATTCACCGGGGCCGTGGCCCTGCACTATCTTGTATAGTAGAAAGTAAAAAGTAAGTACAGGGAGGAAGATGCAGGGTGCAGAAAAAACATTCCTGCTCTCTGGAAAACTTGTAGTTTTGTCCTCACACACAGCTAGAAAAAGTAAAGGGCATGCATGCTAGGAATTTAAACAGTAAACAGCAGCTGACAGCAGAAAAAAAAATAAAAATAGAAGAAAAATTGAATTTTGATGTTTAAATTGGTAGTCTGTGCTCCACACTGCAGAAAAAAATAGTCTTTCCATTTCTTCTTTGAAGACATCTGCTCCTGCAGGGTCTACTTGTAGGAGTAAACAGGTAAGATAGACATATATACACTTAAATACATGAATTACCACTAAACCAAGTGTCTAAACTCTGTATAGGTCTATGTATGGCTCAATGCAACTACACACATGCAGGCATTGAGCACTACTTGAGATGCCTTCGGGTTCTCTAGATGTCCCCTGTCGTATTTCCTAACTCTGCGGATATGTCAAACCCCCTGAAGAGTCTAAAATTACACTGGACACCTATGTTAGTGCTGTAGCTATCTAGTTTAGGATTAGCTGAATTCTTCTTGAACTTAGTTCTCTACTGCTGTTTCAGATGCCATAGGGTATTTCTCAGATACTCTCAGCTGGCTGGCAGACCTGTCACAGGATTACAGATGTTTATAGTAGACCTGTGCTTTATAGAAGAAGTTTAGATATTAAGCTTAAAAGTAGACACCTATGTAGGCATGTCTAAATATAACTCTGAATCTTGAACTGTGTTATTCCCATAGACTATTTAATCACTTCTAATAGGAAATGCTCTCTCTTCAGTGAAACACAAGTTCAGATCTCGGCATTACAGACAGTGACATCAATATCAGACTTTATTTTTCTATATGCCAACTAAACAACTGATTACAGAAATGTTTACTAAATAGTGGTCAGTTACTTCGGGTTTTTTGCTTGGTTAAGTGAGAAATAAATCCAATAAATAAAAAACTTGTAAATATTTTCGGATAACTCAATTGTTAAATCTAGCTTCAGTGTCACTGGAATGTTTTATTTATATTGAATGCATTCAGGAGCCAAAAATCAAACATTTGATTTGGGCTGAGACGAAAATGTAAATGTTACTTAAGCAAGTTGTCAACACATTTATCATATTTCCAGGGCTGCTAACATTTGAGGTGAACACAGATTTTTTTTTAGATATGTATTATACATTTAATGAATCACTAAATACATCTAGTAAAATAACAAATACAATTAAAACTAGAACTGGTTTGCATAAATCCATAGCTATCAGTGTAATTATTTTAAACACCAAATTTCTTCAGTTTAAAAAATGTCTTTTTCCTCTGTGTTTCTGATTTTCAGTGTAAATTACTTCATTTTCTGGAATCGCATTACAATATTAATTCATTCTAAGTGTTATAAATAGTGTAAAACACAGATAAATTATGATAAATGTTAACCTACTGTTAGCCTGACTGTAGAATAAACATTCTTTAGTTCCTCACTATAGATAATAGCTAATGATATTTTTATTGTATGCTGCAAGCTAATTGCATAAAGTTGATCCCTTTGAAGCCTTGCTATCTAATGAACCTATATGGGGAAAAAAAAAAAGAAGACCACGTGTCTAAACAGCCTGAAACTTATCTGTAAAAGTTATAATCATAATATTGAAAATAAAACAGAACAAAACAAAACACACTGTAGCAACCTAAACAAATTAATATTTTTTTCATATTTTCTGTAGAGATCACTGTTTTAATTTAAAGTTACCTTATCCATTCAAATGTGGTGATATTTTGAGTATACAACAGGTCTGGTGAGCTACACGACCTTAGTTTGAATTCAAATGGCTACTAACAAATTTATGTACAAAATTTAACTTTTTTGTCATTAAATTTAATTCAATTCACTTCACTTGCCTGAGTCCCAATTCTGCCCTCACATACTATATTCAAGGTACATTTAGAGATCACAAGAGTTAATATTTCACTGTTCATATGATACCAGTGGAAAATTTTAAAAAAAAAAAGTAAAAAAAAAAGTAAAAAAAAAAAGTAAAAGAAAAAAGCTGGGTGCTAAGACGTCATCAATTTGCAGCTCTTTCAAAATTTGAGACCAAGCTATGAATCTGTCTATGATACGTAAGTTCCATGTACCTAACCAAGAGTATATTCACTGCAAAGAATTGGGTAATGTCACACCTGAGGGAGTGTCTGAATAGGTTTTCCACAGATTGAGAAGTACAGCAATCTAGAAAGTAGTGAAGAAAGCTACATGTCTTCTTTTTCATAATCTTGCCACAGCTCCTCTGTGTAAGGTTAAAATGAGAATATTGCTCTGGAAATTACCATTTATCAAACTACTAGAATGCATATAGTTGTTGGCCACTGTAGGAAAAAATGTCAGAATGAACAAAGTTTTGACAGAATTTTCGGCTTGTAAACAAAAAACAGAATAATTATGTTTGTTAAGATTTTCTTCTGCTTTCAAAGGGGAGATGTTCAGGAGGTGATGGTGGATGCCAAATATATGTATTTCTTATGCTTCATACATCACCAGGGTTATGCTAGCTGCCCTTAGAAAAACAGAGGATCTATTCGTGAACATTCAACAGCCCCTTTGGGAAACACTGTTTCTCAAAGTGCCATTTCGGCTGTGTTCAGTACACAAGGTGTTTTACCAAAAAATGCAACACATTTTTGATGTCATATAGGTTACTAAGGCCTAGGCAGATTACATCTTGATCTGGGGAAAAGACAGCAGAAGAGCATGACCAGAGACTCTAAGCAGCATTTGAATGAAACAAAAAAAAAAAAAAAACCAAAGCAAAAGAAACAAAAATGTAAATTGTGGGAACTTGAGATAACATAAGAGGAAGATAAATTAATAGAACTAACATATAGATATAAAACAGTAAACAGTGGCTACCTAAAAAGTGTGACACACACAAAAAAAGGGAAGAAATATAAGGATGCTTTGGGTTGTGAACTATGCAATGAAATTTGTCTCCAATCCCGTTGTCCAAGAAAGAAAAAAAAACAAGAGTAGTAAGGTATCAGTGACAATCATAGTTTTTGCAAGAAAACTGGAGATAAAAGAAATTTAAAAGTCTCTAACAGGGATATGCTATGAAAGTACTTCGAAAACTAATTTTTCCACTGACATATCTGTCTGGGCCTCTTATTTTATTTTTGTTCTATTAAATCTGTTTCCATTTCAACCTATTAGTATTTTTTCCCTTTACCTTCCTTCCCTCTAGGGGAGGAAGGTCGAGAGAGAACAGCTGTTGCTGTTTAGTCTCTGCCTGGTGTTAAAGAGTAACAATGTCCAAGAAAAGGAATAGCACAGTCAGATTTAGTGGTGTTTCTATCAAAGGCTGAAAATGACACTAATCTTTCAAACGACACATCTAGCAGCATAAGCAAACTGCAGAATAAATGGAAGATTGCTGTTTACTTCAGATGCTAGATTGACATTAAATTTAATAACATGATTAAATTAATTTAATAATTGAATGTAATTAAGTTTAATGCAAAACAGTGTTAATTGTTAATTTATTATGGCTAGCTTTACCAAGAACTAATGTTTTCAGAATCGTATCCTGCACAAAGATTTCTAAAGACCTTTTGGGTACCAACTGGCCAAGCTAGGTAAGTACAGCTTATGCAAGAGTGATCAGCTGAAACACAGGTGCCAACGAAAGAGACCTTTTTTTGTCTCTTGACACTGAGGCATTAGTGAACAAGAGTATGTTTGAGCTTACTGCACTGCTTACCTCGACTACAGAACTATTTTTATTAATTTCATTGCCTTGGAAAACAGCTGACATTCAATCTGACTGAGAGAACTAAGATATTTCTGAGCTGACTTCAACAATCTACTTTTTGACAACTGGCTTGCAGTGAGGGTGAGTAATCGGCCACTCGTTTGAAATAGGAGCTGTACACCTGAAACACATCTTGAACTTGTATTTCGGATATGTTTGGAGCTATTATATGAATATGTTAAGATTTTGCATAATCTTAGAGACACTTCTCAAATCTTGATTGGATGCTTAATTTTGCAAGATCGATTACATTGAAGATGTATTTATAACATTTTCTTGCTGATAATTAAACTATTTTCATTTGCATCTTCTTGAGAACATCTCTTCCTCTATACTTTGTGCATTTCAGCATTACCTTCCTTGTGTTCTGTTTACCTCAGGAGTTCAGGTTTCATCATTTTGAGGAACTGAGTGAATAGCATTTCCTTGACAGTGTTTATACTGCCGAAGCACCCGAATGCTGCTGTTACCAATTATTCTAGTCTTTTCTGCAGGCAATGGACTCTGGACTCATTCTAAAGGGCCAAAAACTGTGGGATTTTTTGTTTATTTGTTTGTTGTTTGTTTTGTTTTGTTGGTTTGTTGGGTTTTTTTTTAAAGAAGCCAATTTTCAACAGACTTTCATTAGCTTAGAGTGAGCTATGTCTGCAGTGCAAAACACACTTTGCCTGCAAATAGAAAATGTATGAAAACTGCTTGTCTTTCCTGTGCGAATCTTTCCACATGATTTAACAACACAGGAGAAATTAGACTCACTGCTGGTACAATAATTGTAAGACATACCTTAGATTATTTTATTTTTAAAAGACACTGTAAAAAAGCATACCTACAGGAAAAAAATAAATATGTCACTTTTTATTTATATTGTTATATTCTACTTGCTGCATCTGACTCAAGCTAGTCACATGTAAGTGATCATAATAAAATTAGTGAGAGTTGTTTAAATTCTGTAATTGCCAACAAAAAGAATGTCTCCATGACAGGTGATACATTATAGAAACCAGTGAAATCTTCATGAATGTTCTTGTCAGCATCCAAACTCAGAGTCATAAAATCACTTAGTGTGTTGCAGAAGTTGCTTCTTATGCCTTTAAAGTCACTGTAATGACTTTTTATTAGATAGGCTCCTCCAATTTCATTATTTTAATTAAAATAAATGGATTTATGAATGTGTCTCATTAGGGTTTTTTGCCACTAATTCTTATATATCAATTGGAAATAAAAAATGTAGAAAATTACAGCAGTGATTTCTAGTTAAGAGGCAATGTGGCACAGTAGTTACCTGTTTTGTTTATTTGCTATAAGTTTGCTGTGTGGATTCTGTAAATCCTAGCTAAAAGGTGACAAGAAAAAAGACATCTAGTTGCTTGCTTGTCCTGACAGATTCACTCTGCATCATATGGAATGCCATAAGAGAGCAGAATTATTTCATACCCAATGCCATCTGAGTGTGCTCAGCCAGGACATGGTTCAGGACTTGAGGGCAGGATGAAAAAATAGAGGGAAGGGTTTCATCTGAAGAAGTGCAGATGTCTGTGATCTAGAGCTAATCATACAGACTCCTTTTACAGCCAAAGGAAAGAAATTAATCAGTATGTCCTAAGGCAGACATCAAAATAATTTTATAATTTGCTGTATAAGCATCTGTTTCTTTACATCGACTGAATTTAGAGCTTAGGGTGACTAATTGAGATATATGCAGGACTTTATAGATAAATACTGTTAGGTGATATGACTACCAATCTGAGAGATGCCTAAGAACGGAAGAAAGCAGTTACACTGTCAAATGTAATGTGACAAAATTATTTCCTCAGAGATCAAGAAGAGATAGTGTAGAGTTTGTTGCCTGAAGCACCCACATATTTCTATTCAGGAAAAAGACTGCAAGAAAAGGTCCCACATGTAAAGATTCTATGAGTATATGGGACACTGGTTGTCATTCCCTTTTTTTTCTTAATCTGTCTCACCCACAGGATTTATGTTTAATTCTTTTAGTTTTACTTATTTTCTTTTCTAATGTTCTAGTAAAACAAAGTGTTAAGTATATAAAATAGGAAAATTCCATTCACATTTTCAAAAGTTCAGTGTAACAGACTTGTAACACAAGCTGTTCTTTAGTTAACTGTAATATTATGTGTTATAGTATCATTATTATATATTCTCTGTACTTTTTTTTGTTTTTTCTGAGTTTATTAAAACTTTATGTTACTGTATCCTTTGTGGCCTTTGAGGAACTTCAGTTGCTTCAGGTGTCAGGAGGAAACCTGACAGCTTTCAAATATGTATCTAGCCCTTTCCAATTTTTAAATCCACCTCAGGTACATGCTTTGTCTGCATACTTTGTCTAAAGTAGTTTGGCATGAAAGTCTGTAGAGAAATAGTAATAAAGAATTTCCTCCCTAGTTTCAAAATAATGGTAAATAAAGATAACCCTATGAAACATCAAACTAGAGCATCTAATGTTTCAATAATGCCCTGTTTGATGAAATAGAGAGCATTATTGTTATTGCAGATGACATGAAACAGAGATGGAGAGTTAGGATGCTGAAAGACAGATTCAGATTTCAACTTATTTTCATAAATTTGAGATATGGACTGGAAAATAGGACAAAATTAAGTAGAGACATGCATTTTCATAAACTTAAGATAATTATCTATTCAAATAGTAAACTATTGCTAGGTGGTTAGCAGAAACAGGCAAACATTGGGAGGCATCTATTAGGGTGCATGAACAATGTTTTATCACGTAGAACACAAGGACTAGAACTTCCAACATTTTAAACTAAGGAACGACACTATAAACTGTATTCACATTCATAGAAAGCTAACATGGAGAGGAAGGGAATAATTTATTTTTCAAGTGTAGGATTTCAGAAAAGAAGACAAAGACTGAAATTGCCTCAAGAAAGAGTTTGGTTGGACACAATGTTAAAAATAGTAATATTCCTTCACATGCAGCTGGAATAACTTGAGATTACAGAAACAAGTTGATTAATTATGTGGTTCTCTGATATATATGTGTTGTAATACTGATAATAAGATTTTTCACTGAGTGGATAAATTATTCTAGTGGATAAAGCTTTGCCATCAACCACCATTTCCTCCTGGAAGATTTTTTGTTTGGTTGGTTTGGTTTTGGTTTGTTTTTTATTTTACCGGGGGATGTATTTTCCAAACTATCAATCTTAATAGTTCAAAATTATTGACAGTTTCAAATGTTTCAGTTCTGTGTGCCAAAATTCAGATGTTTTAAGGGAGCCTTAGTTTTTCATTATGCTATGCATGTATTTCCTAAAACTTCAAAAACATTAAGGCTTGCAAATTTGGCATCTAAATGTTTACATACCAAAATCACTATTGCAACAAGTAGCAGAATTCTGCAAAACTGCTGAGGACTGAAAACCCCAAAACACCGTTCTTCAGTCAATTTACTTTCCCATTTAGATCATAAATTTAGTCTGCACGTAGCTATGGAAGTTGAGGAGTTTTCCTCAGTGAGGATCTTCAAAAAAGTTTGAAGAAACTTCTATCAGCAGTGATGCATGGCACAGTGTTTGAAAGCTGAGTTTGTTGTCTTGGTTTGCTCTAATCCATCTATTTTATTTTCTTACTTACATAATAAACTCTGCAGTGCTCTTTGCCTTTTCTATTTTCCACTGATCTCTCCATTCCAACAATTCTTGTTACTCAAATATTTCTCCTCAATTTGTTACCTTGGTCATTGATGCTTTATTTGTTGCTTGTATTTCAGGATTTTCTTTTTATTGCTACCTTATCTTCTTTCCCTCAGATCTTTCAGGTATTTTCCAAAACTGTTCTTCACACCTGGAATACTCTTTTACTTCACCTCAAAAGTTTTTTTCTCTTTCGTATTCTTCCTTAAGGCTCATTTGTATTATATAGAAAAAACAACGAATCTGTAAGTTAACACCATAGAAATTTGTTTTTATATACTTAAACAGAAACAACAGGACACTTCAGGCTAAACCATCTAGTTCTTATAGTGAAACATGCATATTTTATGTACTCTCAGACATCTCTTAATTCCTGTTTTGTTGCTGTACAAACTGATGTATTGATTGAATGGAGATTACACATTTTGGGGTAGAGGGATCATAAAAGATCTGTCCTGTGTTCACTCATAGATTCTATTTTTTCTTCAGCCCAGGTAGCTATCACAGTAGGACAGAAGCTAATTCAAATGGAGGCAGGAGCACCTGCTAGTTAGTCTAGTGCAGCTGCTTAGAACTGAGTCTCTCAGAAGCTTCAATTATAAAAAATACTAAAAACATAAATGACTCAGAAAATCACTGGAGCTTACTTGGTACATCTGATTCAGAAAATTATTGGCACAGAAAATGCCAAATCCAACCTTTGTTTTAATTTTAGAATACAATTTGGGTTTAGATCAGAAAAGCCCATCTCAAAAATCACCCACAGAGTGCATACTACCATGAATCCTCCACAACTACTCCCAGCCAACAAAGGAAGGAATAAAGCTAGAGTATTTTTTTAGATTACTGAACTTTAATTTTTCACACCTCCTTCACATACAGTTGGGATGGCTTGAAGAGTTAGTAACAGGCTTGGTTAATAGCTTGGCTTTTTGATGCAGGAATTCATGCTATATAATTAGAGTTTTCACTGAACTGAGTAAATTATTTCAAATTTTACATCGATGGAGGAAGCTTGCACTTCAAAGATTTCTCAGCAACAGCCATCTCCCATTGGGGCAGACATTTTCTAATTCAATAATATCAGGTTTTACAGTTCAAAGCACCAAGTCATTTTTGATGCTTCTGTTTTATGTACCCAACTTGAGACACCTTAGACAGTCCTGATGCTCTGGTGTGCTAAGGCCCTATTTGTGAAAAGATTTCCTAGGCAGGGCACCAAATGCTGAACACTAAAAGCACAGAGGTGAAAATAATGGATGTCTTCAGCACTGTCAGTAGGGAACAAGGTGGATTTGATACTTACACAGAACCACAGAGCAGTTGAGGTTGGAAGACATCTCTGGAGAACATCTGGTCCAACTCCCCTGCTCAAACAGGGCTACCTAGAGCTAGTTATGCAGGACCATGTCCAGGTGGGTTTTGAATATCTCCAAGGTGGAAGACTCCACAACCTCTCTGAACAACCTGTACCGGTGCTCAGTCATCCTCACAGGAAAAAAACTGTTTCCTGGCATTCAGAAAGAGCCTCCTGTGTTTCAGTTTTTGTCCATTACCTCTTTTCCTGTCACTAAGAATCACTGAAAAGAGTCTGTCTCCATCTTCTTTGCACCCTCTTTACAGGTATATTTACATATATTGATGAGATCCTCACTGAGCCTTCTCCAGTCTCTGCCCTGTCAGCTTTTCCTCATATGTGAGCTGTTCAAGACCCTTATTCATTTTGGTGGACCTTCAGTGGTCTCTCTCCAACATGTCCGTGTCTCTCTTGTACTGAGGAGCCCAGGGCTGATAACAACACTCCAAGTGTGGCCTCACTAGTGCTTAGTAGAGAATATAAATCACACCAGAACAGATGGATATTTCTTGAAGGAACTATGGATCCGTGCTGGAACAGGGAAAAAAATATGAGAAGCAAGGAGCAGCAGAGAGAACTGACCACAGTTCAGTTATGAACTGACCACAGCCCTCTGTTCCCTATGCATCTTGCACCACGTTTTGGGGGCAAGGGAAGAAGAGTTGAGAAAGGAAGGCTGAAGTTGAGCTTGGGGAAAAAAGGAGGTGGGGGGGAAGGTGTTTTAGTTTGCCGTTGTTTCTCACTATTTTAAATGGTAATGAATTAAATCATTTTCCCCAAGTGGAATCTGTTTTGCCAGTGATGGTGACTGGGATTTGATCTCCCCATCTTTATCTCAACCCATGAGCTTTTTTATTATATTTTTTCCTTTGAGGGTGAGTGAGATAGCAGCTTGCTGTGCTTATGGTAACTGGACAAGGTGAACTCAGTACATGTCTATATTACGATTAGTCCCTATTTATGCTTAGGAAAAATTAATTTACTAAACCATGTAAATATTACTCACTTCAAAAAACTTGGCTTTCATACATTCCATGTATTAAGGCTAGAGAAACTATAGACTGTATTGGGCAACTAAGTAGCAGGCAGATAGGAGAAATGATCATTTTTAATGCCGTACAAGGTTAGCTAGTCCTAAATCACAGTAATGTCATATTCCCATCTTCACCGAGTTCAGTCACAAATACTTATTTCTTGATACTTATTTCCAATTACTTTTAATCAATTATGGTGAAGCTCAAAGGCAAAATAGGTCACTAGGAATAATTAGTGAGAAGGAAAATAGAAAGAGACTTCTCATGGGAAGAAGTGCCTCTAGAAGAGGTCCTTTTCCTGATGTTGAGATTATGTTTGGTAGGTCAAACTCCAAAGGTACAATACGCAAAATTTTTATCTACCTAGGTAGTATTCTGACAGGGGGATTAATTATTCACCATGAATTCATTCAGCACCTCAAATACTGTGTTCAGTTTTAGGCCTCTCACTACAAGAAAGATATTGAGGTGCTACAGCATGTCCAAAGAAAGGAAACAAGCTGCTGAAGGGTCTAGATCACTAGTCTTAAGAGGAGCTTCTGAGTGATGTGGTGTTTCTTATCCTGGAGAAAAGGAGACTGAGGGTAAGCTTTGCCCAGCTAGAAAGTGATAGGATGAGAGGAAATGGCATCAGTTTGCACCAGGGAAGGTTTAGATTGGATATTAGGAAAAATTTCTTCACCAAAAGAGTGTCACGGATTGGAACGGGCTGCCCAGGGAAGTAGTTGAGTCATTATCCCTGGAGGTATTTAAAAGACGCATAGATGGGGCGCTTAGGAACATGGTTTGCTGATGGACTTGGCAGGGTTAGGTTTATGGTTGGGTTTGATGATCTTAAGGGTCTTCTCCATCCTAAATGATTCTATGATTCTATGATCTTACATGTTCACTGCCACTTCAGTGTTGAGGCAACTGTTCTCAGGTTCATGTTCTCTAAAGTACGCGAAGGAGTGAACATTTTTTAAAATTAGCCCATAAGACACATGCTGTATAATATCACAGTATCATAGTATCACAGTGTGCTAGGGATTGGAAGGGACCTCAAAAGATCATCGAGTCCAATCCCCCTGCCAGAGCAGGAACACCTAGATGAGGTTACACAGGAAGGCGTCCAGGTGAGTTTTGAATGTCTCCAGAGAAGGAGACTCCACAACCTCCCTGGGCGGCCTGTTCCAGTGTTCTGTTACCCTCACTGAGAAGAAGTTTCTTCTCAAATTTAAGTGGAACCTCTTGTGTTCCAGCTTGATTCCATTACCCCTTGTCCTATCATTGGTTGCCACTGAGAAGA
>VWYH01006105.1:34400-71471 GCA_013399365.1 Pampusana beccarii | reverse complement strand
TGCTGTCCACCAGGACCCCCAGGTCCCTTTCCCCTACACTGCTTTCTAACAGGTCATTCCCCAACCTATACTGGAACCTGGGGTTGTTCCTGCCCAGATGTAGGACCCTACACTTTCCGTTGTTGTATTTCATCAAGTTATTCCCTGCCCAACTCTCCAGCCTGTCCAGGTGTCTCTGGATGGCAGCACAGCCCTCTGGCGTGTCAGCCACTCCTCCCAGTTTAGTGTCATCAGCAAAGTTGCTGATAGTACACTTGATTCCCTCATCTAAATTGTTCATGAATATATTGAATAATATTGGCCCCAGCACCGACCCTTGAGGCACTCCACTAGTTACCGGCCTTCAACTGGACTCCGCCCCATTGACTACGACTCTCATTCATTGATTCACATGATATCACATTCATTGATTCTATGAAGGACTAAATCCCTAACGGAAGGATGGTAACAAACCTAGAAGTGATTTTGGCAGATCGACAAACCCTGAAGAAGTTATTATTTACAGAGTTATCCTTTAAAGATGGGAAAAATATACACTTTTATTTTACTTTTATATCTTGTAGCAACTCTTCATAATGCTTAATTTAGTTTTTACATTGATATAATCTTATTGATTAAGCAGATGCTTTGTTTGAAAGACAAAGTTTCCATGGAGACTGCAGGACAGGAATGCATATTTCTGAGACATCACACATCTGACACAATTTATGAGATTTCTCTGGATGGATTGCACACTTCATGCCATGCCACATGGAACAGGCTGAAGACCAGTGATTTAACTAGCAAACTTATGAAGATTAAACTCTTTTCTCTAGTTACCATTAACTTTTTACTAACTAGTAAGATGGATGCAAGGGAAAATAAATAAGAAAAAGAAGCAAACTAAATTCATAACTCTTGGAACTTTGCACTCCAAGTAAATTTTGGCTTTACCTGTCTTGAAGTGTTTAATATCTCAAATGATGTCATGGTATGATTTATTCATTCCCTTAATTTTCCAATCAGGAAGACAGAACTCACTTCTGCTATGTGCTGAGTATTCCAGCAAGGTTGAAAATAAATTCCAACAATTTCTGTTGACATTGAGCTTAACCTGCAGCCTACTGAATGTAGTTAAAAACAGTATTCCTTTTGTTTCAAGGGACATGTTAAGAGATGGTATAATAGCTGTGGGACTTACTAGATTGCTGTGAACACCCAGATGTTTCTCAGTTATTTCAAGCAAAATCAAAATGGATAATTGCTGATATTATTGTCTGAATCATTCAGAAATAACTTTATTCTTGTAAGTTAGGTTTCTCTGTGTGTGTGTGGTTTGTTTGTTTTGGGGCAGAGGGTCTTTGCTTTTTTTTGCTTTTTTTTTTTTTGCAGAAATCTATTTTAAGAAAAAAAAATGCAACGGAGAGGAGAGGAGAGGAGAGGAGAGGAGAGGAGAGGAGAGGAGAGGAGAGGAGAGGAGAGGAGAGGAGAGGAGAGGAGAGGAGAGGAGAGGAGAGGAGGAGGAATGTTAAACTTTTTACTTATGGTATCTTTTCCTCTCATTTCTATAGCATAAAGATTTTAAGACTGGTGTTAACATACTAGCTGTATTATTTATCAGCATATTAAGAAAATACTGTTTATCTGTTTGAAACTGTTGCTTGGAACACAATACAGAAAATAAGCCATTTGGGATACATTTTCAACTAGTTTCTATTCATAAAACTTTAAGTATTTACTCTTTTAAAGGGATAAATCCTAACTCCCGCATACAGCTAAAGGAAATTATCTGTACACAGAGAAGTTTAATCAGACGAGCTACCCGCTAAAATGTAGGCTGCCAGTGAAAACTGCCTATCAAAGATCTTTCCTCAGGAGGGCTCTAAAACTAGATAAGGGGTTCTTGGATTCTCCTAGTCATGCCCTCAGATCTTCAACAAGAGAGTTCTCTGGTCCAGGCACTGCTGCAATGCTTTGGAGAGGTACAGTGCACCACAGAAGAATCATGGCATTCTCTGAATAACAGAGTTTCAATAGTTCCACTGTTTCTCGGGACTTCCAGATGTTAAGTAAACTATTTTTTTGCAAATTGATCTTTTTTTTAATAATGAAGGAATATATGAGAGAGGAAAATAAATTCTGGTAATATGTGCATAGAACACACATGATTATTCCGAAAGCCTCATCAAAGTGAAATAAGAATCTTAGAAAACTGATTTCTGAGAATTAAAGGCATTTGACCAGTGATTTGGATTTTCGAAGGCAGGGTTATGGCATATATTTAATTTATTTCAGAAAAAACAAACAAACAAGCAAACAAAAAACTATGCAACCTTAAATGGATATAATAGTGCTGAAGTAAGGGAGTTATTCTGCAAATATAGTTACACTAGAGAACTTGATAATTAAATAATCTTTTCTGATCTTACAGAGTGTAGTCACCTGCATATGTATTTATATCTCTCTACATCTAAACATATATTTAAATGATAGTGAATTGCAGCAGACAATCCTAGCTGGAAGGCCTAACATAAGCCTGCTTGCTCTTAGTATGAATGGATATCTTCATGCTGAGCTGCTAGCAGGAGAGACACAGGGCTGTACAGAGAAAACGAAGCAGATAATTGAAAGCACTAAAACATGTTTGTTGTTTGGTTGGACATTTGGTTGTTTTCTTGCTTTCCGGGTTTTGTTTTGTTTTGTTTTTTCTTGTTTTCTGGGGCATTGTCTGACAGTCAGAATTTATAACTACTTGTGGAAGAGAAAGGTTATAAATTACAGGAATGAAAAGTACAGATTTTGTAAAACCAGAGGTTTCTTTTTCCTTAACACAGTTCTCTGCAGCTTTTATAAACTTTTAAATAAAGCCATTTTTTTCTAAAAACAAAAACTGTCTGATTTTTATCGGAGTGCACATATGGTGGTTTGGTTTTTTTTTTTTCAGTTAGAGAAACATTATTATACTGGATTTCATCTGGAAGTCAGATTTGTTCCAGATGAAATAGAGTCCTAACACTTTTAGATTTGAAATGTTGACACAAATACAAATCCGTGAAAGAGAAAACACTTCTACTTACTGTAACCCTCTGTTTTTAATCCCATCTTTTACAGTATAAAGACTTCCAGCATTTACAGGTAAAGAAAATAGATCATAATTTTGTGGGAAGTTATTTACTCACTTCCAGAAGACAGTAAGCAGATAGTATTTACTTTCTCATTTACTCTATAATAAAGCTTCTTTAAATATAATTTTATTTTATTTTATTGAGGTTTGTAAGTATAGGTTACACTGGTGCCCTTTATTTACCCACACGTTTAGACGTGTGCAATCCTTGTTTTCTCTCCTCTTCTTCCTTGCATGCACTTTATCGGACCAAGCATTGTGAGATGGGATGTATCAGTGCACTGCCAGGAACAGTCATTCTTTCATTATTTTCTCCAAAGAGACGTTGTTCCTCATAATGAAAGGGAAAATGAGAACTGAAGACTAATAAGCTTTTATGAAAAGAATTTTTTTTAAAGCTTCTAAGACAGGTAAACTTAATAAATGTAATAAAATACTGTACTATTTTACTTGCTGTGCTTTTATCTAATCTTATAATACAAGATATTTTTATCAATTTGATGGGTGTAAGGTACTGTACTTAGTGACTAGAGGTGTTACACAATGATACTTGGAGTACGTTGTAATCAACAAAATAATCCTTCTGGTTTGTAGCCTTCCTTTGAAGGCCTGTCACAGCACAAGGACATTTTGTCTATTCCATCTTAATACTATTTTCCCCTGGCTTTCATCTCTCCTGTAAACCACAAAACATAATGGTAAATGGCTTAACCAAATGGACATAAATGTTAGTACCATTATTTTCCCTTTGAGGGCTAAGCTATCACAGCAGGGCTGCTGAATGAAGTACAGTGATGTAACAACGTGCGTAGCTGTACACGAAAAAGGGGACTGTGAAAAGGATACGGGAAAACATTGTGACAAATATCAGGATAATAAGGGGAACAGAATATGAAAAGTTGGCTGGTAATCTGTTCTGATCAGAGCTGTACCGTGTTTTAACTGTCAGCAGCAAAACTTGAACTGAACAGACTTCAAAGGAAACAAAGCCCCACAAAGGACATAAAGAATTATCCAAAGGTTGCAATTTATTTGTTTTCTGGGGCAGTCTATGTTGAGCAACTTTTTTTTTAAACAAACCCATACTCAAAGTGAATAGATCTACTAATACACAGTAAATTGTGAATTCACCTTTAGATTATGAGCATGTTAGTAATTCCCTTGGAAACTAATCTAATGGTTATGAAGTAAAAGAACTATTGTTTGATGCTTTGTTTAAAAAGAACATTAATTAGCACTTGTTCAATACTGATATTTTGGATAACTATATGTGCTTGTACTATACAATGATGGGTAGAGTACATTCAATAATGGCACTGTTTTATATTATTTTGTAATAATATTTTTTCTTCATGGAGAAGAAAAATATAGTGGTTTGGGGTTTTATTTTCTCACTGGAGGGGACACATTTATTCCGTTACTAGTATGTTGCTTATACAAGCTCTTTGACAAAATGTAGCTATGCATATTTATTTTTGAGGAAAGAAGGAAAACAAAACCTAACAACTGGTCAGTAAAGTGTAGCATTGTGTAATGTCAAAAATCAGATTAAAAAAAAAAGAACATTATTTTAAGTTGAAACTGCAAAAGAAATGCACTTTAATTTGAGAGTTTGCTTTCATGAGCATGCTTAAGTCATAGGCCTTTTGAAAAGCTGTGTTTGACATTTCTGCAAAAGGAAGCAAAATTGTAAAGGGCAGACAAGGTCTACCAATGCCAGACTCATGTATGGAAATTGCTCTTGTGTGTACAGTCTTTAAACTGCTTTGTAATTCCAGTTGAATTCAATTTTCTTAAGCTGGATTTCCCTGATCCTGCCCAAAAACCGAATTCACAGAGCTGGAGGAAGAAATTATTATGTTGGTCAGTTCCTTATGTCCAACAGCTCAAACTGTGTCCAGGGTATACTACAAGACATTAGTTAAAGGGCTTTTCCAGAGGTATGTGGCAATAAAAGCTGGTTTTTGCCCCTAATTCAGCAGGAGAGTTTGTTTAAGTTTTTGAATTCTCAATCTGTAGGAAAGGTGTCTAACTAAATAGTACAGGACATTTTGAATTACTTTTGCCTCAATTCATGTATTATAAACACTGAAATAGTAATTTACCCAGAGCGCAAGCACACAGGAATTACTCTTTAGCTTGAAGGTTCAGCCCCTAACCCAAAAGAGGAAAAAGAAAAAAAAACAAAACCAAAAACCAGTACTGACTGACTCTGCAAATTGTATTTGCCAATTCATTTAAAAAAAAAAAAGTGAAAGACTCTCGAAATCATAGAAGCTTCTAGATTTTCCATTAGTCACTTTTTTCTTCCCTTATCAAAAGTCCGTATGCTCAATATCAAGACATGGGTTTGGTTACAAATGTAATCTTATAATAGGATGAAGACTTGATCTGAAGTTGTCTGCAGGAAAGTCTGTATTCCAAATAAGTAAGAGCAACAATACAATTTTCCTTTTCCCCCATAATTAACCCTAAATAACCAATATGGGTGATATGCAAAATTCCATGTGGAGAGTTAATTATTTTTTACTTGTACAGAAAATAATGAAAATACTAAATTTATTTGTTATCAGATGTTATTTTCTGTTTTCAGCTATTTATCTAAAAGATCAGTCACTCTTTCAGCCTTACATAACATTAGGAGATATTGGTTAAAACCAATAGTCTTTACCTGTACTGAGTGATGATCGTACTTAACAGTATGATTTTTGTATGCCAAATAATATGATGGCGTTTGATGTTTTGGACTAATTTGTCACACACAGTCTTTCAATTGCAGTAAGTTAGTCCAATGAAAATAAGTAATTTACTTATTTACTATGTTTGGATTAAAAAATACAGATTGAGTATCCATAACTCATTCTTCTTCTTAAATCGCTAATACAAATTCAAATATGCTTGTCTTTTTATTGCACTTACTATCAGATTTATGATATAAGTAAGTCCTTTTACAGAGTCAGTGTCTTACATTTTCAGTCTAATTCAAAGACTGACCATACAAGTCTCCATGAGCATGGCTCTTTCTTGTCTCTGGGCTTGTTACAGCTGAAGTGAATGAAAAAGATTTTGCTCCTTCTCATGACATTTATCTCTGCATCCACCAAATGCAATGGTGATACTTTCATTCACTTTGTAACCATATGGATCCAGCCCCTCAGATCTGTAGAAAACTAAGACCATTCCCTGCCATGCCTTTTTGCACAACCTCATTCAGTTTCTGATCCCCAGTTCCATTTCCCTTGTGAACCCCCAAATTGTTTTTTAGTTAATTGTGAACTGTCATACCACATCGCTCACAGTAACTTCCCTCCTGTGCATTTCCTTACAACCCTCTGCATAAAAGTTTACTTCATCTACCCTCTGCTTTCTGCATATAAATCAAATTTATCTGCATGTTCTCTGTGTTTAAGAAGGCTTATGTGTACAGGAAAAGTAGGGTACTAAACAGGCAATTGGATTTTTCTGGCATGCAATCTTCTAGTCTGCATCTACAAATGCTCACAGATTATTATGGTAACAAATATTCAAGACTCAATTAAAAGCAATCTATTAAGAACATTTTTCTTGGTTATAGATGTAATAATATATTTTATGTATATTATTTGAAGAAGTGGAAACTACTTACTGTTCATAATAATTACATATATTGTGGAGTTCTGACTTTAAGTATAGGATATACTGCAAATAAAAAGTACAGGAAATAGCACAAGGTAGGAAACACCAAGTTTTTAACACCTAGTGTTGTAGCTGAAGAAAAACTGATTATAGGTCAGAACAAAATCTGTGATTCTGATCATCCAGCTATTCAGTACAGGCAACTCCTGCTGAAGCTGCAGTGGGAGTTTTGTATTCTGAAAGACTGCAAGATGACTTATTTGAATTTGCCTTTATTTCTTTACTGGCTTTAACTGCCTTTATAACATTAAACATATTCAAATTGGAAGCAGGAAGACACAGGAAATAAACAATCAGACACCCCATGTAGAAATTCCCCACATTCACACCATACATTATGTACTTCAGCTGAAGGATTACTTCTTTCTGTCATTCTTAACGCTGTCCATTAACTAAACATTCCTAAAAGTAATTAGGCTTCCACGGAGACCAACAAAACTGATCTATGTCTGTCCACCTTAACGACTGAGAACTAATGCTAAAGGCTCCTCAAAGAAACAAGAATAGAAAAAAAAATAGCATTCACTCTTTCGATTCAGGAGATTGTTCAGTAGAATACTGTCACTATTTATAGCTACAGAGACATACAAGACATTCACTTAAAAGCCATCAGGTAAAAAAACAGTACTTAGAAGCTATTGAGGAATCATTATCAATCAGAAATCAGTAAAAAGCAGTGATGTATCGGGCCTTCCTCAGAACAGACTTGAGATGCCTGCTGCAGTGTCTGCTCAGCTTCCATGGAATAACAAGGTTTCCAGGGAGCTGGTAGTGGGTTCAAAATCCAGTGGTAGCATTTTTCATTTCTTTCTGTGGTGAGCGCTAGCATCAGCATGATGAAAAGAGGCTGCCTTGTCTCGTTCTTTGGTGTAAATTTTTAAATAATCTTCTAGAACGATGGAGCTGTGTATGTGAACCACCTCAAGAAACTACATCTTAGTTTCTCCTTTCCTGAGTAAGTTCAATGCCCAAGTGTGGAAGGAGACACCCCATGGATGTTGTGGAAGGGATTACCATGATGAGGCTTGGCAGAAGCTACGTGCCCAAATACTCAGCCTACACAAAACAATAGCATATTCGAAAGGTTTACTGAAAGGATATTACATGTTTAAGTTTCCTAATAGTGACTGCAATGATCATGCCACTGCTGGTACTTTTCTCTGTATTGACAGCTTTATCTTAATAATAACCTTAAGAGAAGTTAAATGACATTAATAATTCAGCTTAATTTCCTTTTATTAAATGTGTGTAAAAGTTTATCTTTACAGAATGTCACGAGCATAAAATAATTAGTGCTTATGAGAAGATTGGATGCTGGTTTAAGTACCATTAATAACTCAAAGATGTGCTTAATAGAATTCTCATTATTCTGAAGTTTATCATACTATTTCATCATTGTCTATCTTGAATGTCTCCTGCTTAGGTTGGAATGTGTATTTTATAAACAACTTAATGTTTTCCTTTAAACTGTTTTGTTATAAATTATTTTCACCAAGCATTCTGACCTCACTCTGTGTCATCTTGTGGTAGTCTACAAGATTAAAAAGGTGTAACTGATGCAAAACTTGACATAAAGAGCCAAATTAATTTTCGCTTTCTCATGAATGCAAACTCTCACTGAGATCAGTGAGAATTACATTGATATTGTATGAATAATAGAGAGCGCATTTTGTTCAGCTATTTAACTACACTATTAGCCTCACAACAGTGAGACAGGAAAAAATGGTGGGAATTGTCATTCTGCAAATCACAGTTTATTCTCTGATATTCCTGTACACTAGCAATGCAAGGGAATAAATTTCTTCCCTGTCAGCCATCCTGTCAGCTGGTACAAAATGATATATGCAATGAAGTGAGTTGGGTTCTACTGAGATTATTGTCCTTCCTCTTCTCGTTTCATGTTTGTTTTGTCCCAAACAGGTGCATTGCAGTTTATGTTTTCCCCATCCTCTCACATGTTCAGTTATTTGAACAACTTATAAAGATCAAAGGTATCTTAAATCAGGTAGCTATTGTCATGCAATCTTGCAGCAGAAATATTAATTAACAAAAAATGTTTCAGCTAATAAAAAAAAAAGTCAAAATAAATTATAGGGATAAACTATGCTTGGTATATCAGCAACAATGTACCTGTTGTTTGAGTAGTAGCAAATCCATACATGGTAGGGTAATTATAGCAGTGCTAGCTGCTGTCAATTTATTGCATCAACATCCATCACATAAAGTTATTAAATATACATCTATTATTTGGTGTATTAGAAATAAAGTCATCGTAACAGAATTTTGTCACAAGATCAATAACTCAGAAAATAAATGTCTTGGCTTCACTTCAGTGTTTACAGTGTTTGGTAGCAGGAGACCATTATCCTTTGACAATGTTCTATAGTGGTAGCAATATCTTTTAATTTTAAGATCAAGTACAGTATATGACCTTTAGTTCTTATATTATTTATAGATTTTTGCATTAAATTTACTATGAGAAGGTACAATGAAACACCATTTGTTTTGGTCCTTCTTTACTTTATTGCAGACCTGACTGATCACAAGCATTAAATTGTTTCATGCTTCTGGCTTATCTCTTTTGCACTGAAAATGCAATACAGAACAAATGCAACAACATATATTTATTAAATGTATTTATTAAATACGTTTAGTAAATGTATACCAAGCCCACTGCACCTCTTCAGCTGATACGTAGAATGTGTGCAAGAGGTAGTGACGTAAGAAGTTCTTCTTCAGATTTAGTGAAGTATCAGTATAACTCCTTTGGCTACTGAACTTTTCTTGTTGATTTACACTTTCATAGATGGGAGAGAACTGTATATCTGAATATTTGTCATGGCCACAGCTTTTGGATAAAATCTATGTCTTTTAGATTATTTGGATATTTTTTTTCCCTGCTTGAAACAATTGCATATGCCAGTACTAGAAATGAGAACATGAGGTACAGTAAACTAATGGCCATTTGATTTTTTTATCACAATATCTGTTATCAAATGTCAACATTAACATTAATTTCTGTTGACTGATGATAAAAGAAGTGACAAAACACTCGAAAATTTCATTTCTGCTTGGGAAAAATTCCAGTGACTGGGGAGTGTTCGGTTTGCCCTGTCCTGAAGAACAGATTTCAGTAACAGGACAAAAACCTGTCTCTCCTCACTAACATGCTTCAGCTTCTGGATACAGTACCACCACTCTCTCTTGGGAGAGGGAGGATAAATCCAAAGGCAGAAACAGTTTTTCAGTGACTCATCCTTTCTGTTTTATATGCAACCTGGGGAAACCAAAAGGGAATTCTGTGGAATTCTGGAACTACAGTACACCACTCAGTAGTCCAGATGCTGTCTTATTCATGTTTCTTTGAATGTTATTAATGCTTACCTTCCTTTATCGGAAGCATAACACCTGATACAACTTTATACAGTATTTGTTCCAGTAAAGTTTCATCTCGTATTTCTTGTCATCTACCAGAGTGATGAGCTTTCAATGCACAATAGAAATTTTCAGAGCAGACCTTAGACTTTTTTTTTGTTTTCATGCTTAATCGAATACTGATTCTGCTAGTCCATATTTGAGATCATGTATTGGTAAATTTCTATTATGGAAACATCTCTCACATTTTCCTATTAACCAAATCTCTGTAAAACAGTCTTAAATTTATTTCCAGTGTTAATAACAAAATTGAGACTGATTTCCCATTACTAAGTCTTCCCTATTTCATCTACACAGTATAATCCACTGATATCTCCACTTTAAGCTAGTTCACCTAACTTGCAAAGCTTATGCTTATGCTAGTTTCACAAATTAAACTGATAATTTCTCGGTAGAAACCATAAAAAAAGTTTTATAGGAACACTTGTATGAGGTCTATTAGATTTTCCTTCTAAAAAACATACTTGCTTTTAAAAATAAAAGGTATAAGGTTTCCTCTGTTAAATTCCTTATACAAGATTATTTTTTGTTTTTTTCTTCCCCTCCATCCCCTTGCGCCTTCACTTAGTCTTATATTCCTACTAAGTCTAGAAAGCAGTGATTTGAAAAGCAAGAAAGAGAAAAAGTAGCTGGACATGAACAGATCAAAAAATAAAAGGAGAGGAAACACTGAAATATGTTTAAAAATAAACAACAAGAACAACAAAATCTTCCTTAAAGAAGCTCATGACTTTTGGATATGCCAGAACTCCTGAGCTAATTTAACCTATATATAAAGAACACAGTTACTAGGAAATCGTACAGATAAGCTGTAGTTTAAAATGTCTTGCAACAGAAGATTTATAATTTATAATATTTATGTAAAGATTTTTTGAATGAAATCCTGGTTCTATTTGTCTTTGGAGACCATGAATATCTGCAAAGTTATCATCTGTACATACTTATATACAAATAGACACACACATATATATATCACTTGCATTAAAAAAATCAAAACTGTTCTGAAGGTTTACTCTTGTAAGACTACTTAAAGAAAACTTAAAGAAAACTTAAAGAAAAGTCGATAAAGTGTTATGACTAGACATTTTTTAAACTCTAATTTCAATGTAAATGCTGCAATTTTCATAAAGTACATATGACTACCATATTTTAAGAGCAGGTAGCATTTTCTCAGCATTTTAGAGAGATATACAAAAAGATCTTTTAGATCATCTTGGTCAATCAGATGCAGGATTGTTCCTTGGTGTGATTCATACCTGTGAAATGGAACTCAATGGAAAATCTGAAACAATATTAAACTAAGGTTAAGATTACCCATGTATGAAATATACTATATTTGTTTTATCTGATTATATCTGGTAATATTTTATAAACATTCTTAGTCTGTGTTGATGAGTCCAGTCTAAGCTGTAGTTCATCTGCAGGATATAGCTCCGAATAGAGAGAAATTCCAGGCAACCTTTACTTTTTTCTCGTATATATAGGAAAATTTATAGGCAAAGAAAGAAAAAGTTTATGTATCCTTAGGCGCTAGTCTTTGAATGGCTATGTATATTTCCTTTCATAACTTATAATGAGCTTCTAAAATTAATAACTTAGATATTCATATTGGATCCCCAAATTAAAGCATGTTAATCACTCAGAGGTTCCTATTTTATTAATATTTATGTTTTAAACCATTTTACTGTGACTGCAGTCCATAGGAAATAAACACAATAAATAAATAAAAACATTGACTAATCAAAAGCTGAAATTAATCTCTAGTATGCATTGATGTCATTGTTACTATGCTGATTTGTGCTAGTTAAGGATTTATTCATATGCTGGGTAAAATTCTGTGATCGCAGTTTTAGTGGACATTGCAATAGATAGCTCTATTTTTCCCTGGTTTTCAACATCTGGTAGTCTTATTTCATTGAACCTTGAGCAGCTTCAAACTTATTCCTTGTGAGGTAACTGTCAAAATGTTTAAACTGTGTTAGTGAAGGAAACATTGTCAAAAAGTATTTCAAACATCCTAATTTTTCATCTTTTTCACGGAAAGAATTCATAGAATAGAGAGGCTTATGTTGTGTGTGTCTCCTCCTTTTTGTATAGCACTACTACAGATTTAAGACAAAATTACTTCCCCATTCTGTCAATAAAATTCATGAAAGTACATTCAGTTGCATCTAATGAAATTACTAATGTCACCAAGGTAGACAGAAAATAACAGGAATGAAAGTAGAGCAGCACATTATGTCAGGTAGTTGTATCATTTACTGTACCAAAATTGCTTCTGTATTGACCCAAAAGAGCATTCGTGTGCTATTTATAAATTCTGGGAAAATAGTACGAGACTTGTTAATTCAGAACAGTATGACATTCTCAGCCTGGTATATACTTCAAGTATGTGTTTGCCTCTAAATCTGAACAGAAAACCAGTTGCAATGTTTTTTTCAGCTGGAAGAAGTGTCTCAACCTATCAGCAGTAATGCAATTTCTGGCTCTTAGAAACGGACACTACAAGGCAAAACTGGTAAATTTGAGCTAGTTCTTGATAGCTCCCATTTCAACAACTAAATAATTGATTTTTCAACAGTTCAGTTCTAATTAGCAACCTACAGGGGTAAATTTTGAAAATCTGTCCACTTTTTATGATAATGAAATTGGAGCTGGATCTATTTTTCGTGCTAATATTTTCAAGTACAGTTACACAGAAACATGAAGAATTAGTTGTGCAGTCTCCTGGGCTTTTTTCATTGTAGAGGCTTTTGCTATACCCAGTAAAATTACATAGTGAATATAAAAAAAAAGATGAAATAGATCTATATCTATATCTATACCTATATCATCTATATCTATATATCATCTATATCTATATCTATATCTATATCTATATCTATATCTATATCTATATCTATATCTATATCTATCTTAGAGTCAATGATCAGTTATTAAGTAGTATTTATCAAAAATTTTTAAGAAAGCAGTAGGTATCATTGTCCATACTGCTAAAATAAAACATTGATGGAAGTGATAAAAAATCATTTTTGGTCATGAATACACTGCCGAATGCAACACAGCATGGGAGATCCCCAAACTAGCTCTCAGCAAGCTTGAACCTCTATCTCAAGTGATGCACTGTAAGCAGAGATGATAGCTCAGATCCTGAAACAGTGTGTGTGTGTCGATCTTATACGGCATCATAAAAATTTATCTCAAAGGTAGGAGGAATTAGCTTGTTGCAGCTTTGCTAAAATGACTATACTGATTACAAGACTACAGGTGATTCTTTCCCTGATAGGTTGGGAAATCTCTGCACGACTCTTGCAGTACAATCACAGGATTTACCCTAAGGCCAGTGTGCATCAGAAAAAAAATTGAACTGTTGCAAAAATAATACTCCTATTTCAGAATCCAGCACAATTTATAATTATTAATACCATATAACATGGTAAAATAGTTAATATCACTTGGTGGCAACATATAAAGTTTCTGGAAAAAAAAAAAATTACCTCACAACCTGCAGGTTTTGTTCTCTTGATAATGCTTAAGCTTAGAAGGAATGAACTAATCACATAATTGCTCTCACATTATACAGTTGTTCCCACATAAAGTAGCTGGCACTCAACTAACTAATTAGGTGTGATTACAACTGTAGTATTTGTGAATGCTTAAAAAAGAAATCTTCCCATAAATCTTAGGAAATGAAAGGCAATATGACTGTAGCAAAGAACATAACGTAATAAACATTCATGACAAGCAACAGGTCTAGAAGATAATGTTCGGATTCCAGGATAGAGTGGTGTAAACAATGGATTATTTTAAAACCTGGAGCTTAGGCTGAACCAAAGACCTGTAAAATAAAGAAACTGTCCAGGAGAACTGAATTATAAGTCTGTCAGGTTTCTTGACCGTATAGAAATAGGAAGAAATGTAAAAATATGTATTTTAAAAAGCTCCTCTTACTCAATATTAAATCGTCTGTTTAATTCCTGTGGACTACTTAACTTATTTTTTTCAGTTTTGTGTGTTTTTTGCTCACATGTAGACACCTCTGAAAATGAAAAATATTCAAGGTAAACAAAACAATGAATTTTGTGTAACGTAAATAAAATAGAATATCTACAATCATTCTTATAAAATGGTGGAAAAGTGCCAGCATGTTTTGAATTGCTGAACTCCAGTACCTCCAACATTTTGACTGAAATTATTCATTGAATTGTAATCAAATATAGTGGTAGTTACTATCCCTAATTCATTCCACATAGTGAGTTGAAGAAAATGCAACTTCCTAACAGTAACACAGACATCAAAATGCTACTGATCATTCTCATACCTGTTCTGCAGTCTTTAATATGATACCTTAACACACTCTCTGTCTTTGACTCATTCCATGTTTTCATCCATAGAACTTGCAGGCTACTCATACAAAAAAAATCTGTTTTAACAAAGTGCACTTGTGAATGAAAAGTGTGGAGTTTACAGCCAACTCCTCTCCAAGCAGCCTCTCACAGCCCCGATCTTCAAATGTCATTTGCCCTTGGAGTTCTCTGCAAGGTATTGTAATGTGATTAATTCAAATGCATAGAGTCTGGTGTGTAAGTTAAACAAAAATTTATTCAAAGTTACCAGTATTTCTAAAGAGGTACTGTTTCCCAGAGCTATTAATTATGTGCATGTGGCACACATATATTTAATTTCAATATTTGCATAAATTGTAGCAGACGACCATGTTGTTTCAGAAGGAACTCACAAGTACTACCTTTAGTTATCTGCATACCTATTACTAGTAGCTATCCAATGGATGTCTGTCAGGGTTTACTTGGCATCAAAATATCAGGATCTTACTAACATGTTTCTACACTTCTTCAAGCATTCCAAAATCCAGGAAATTCAGCAAAGAATAACAAAAGGAAATAAGAAATGCAGAGATAAAACCTCAACTGTTACGACTTTTAAAATTTTCTTTTAGTGAGTACTACACAGAAAAATAGAAGTATTCACAGATATACTAATATTTCAATCCTAAGGGGTATAACGCAGTCATGGGGACAATGGTGGATAATTTTAATCTGAACGCTTTCCAATGTATACCATATTTGGCCATGGCTATAAGAAAACACATCAGGTTAGTGCATAGGTTTTTTTATCTTTTCCCTGCCTAATTTTAACAAAAGCAAACTCCTCTAAACTGTGGGGATTTTTTGGTGTGTGTTATTCTATTTTAAATGGTACAGTATAGAAAAGGATTAGATCGTATGTAATTTGCAAACCAGTGAACTGTTTTTGTTTGTTTGTTTGTTTACTTATAGACTTGGGTTGCTAGAAAATTTCTACTATAAGTAAGCTATTGAAAACATTTCATAGGTCTTCATATTTCTAGTGAAACAAGGGTCTTCTGAAGTGCTTCTGTGGTAAATATTCACTCTGGGATTTTCATTCTCTGGACAGCTCCAACTCCCACAGATGTAGAAGCAAATAGTTTGCCAAACTGAATTTTGAAAGTTCATTTTTCAGAGGAATTCATGCAACTTACGTTTCTGAAGTCGTCTTAGAAGACCACAGAGAGAGATTTATAAAGTGAGCAACAACTGAGGAGAGAAGAAGGCACTTTGTTATCTAGTGAAACTTCTTGTATAACAGTAACAGGACCAGCACACTTTCCAGAATCAATCCTTTTTCAAAGCCACAATACCAGGGGTCCATGGTTGTAAAACAAACCCGTTATCAACACCAGTCCAACAAACAGATGTTGACCCACAGGATCCGTTCACTCCTTTTCCAGCCTTTCCACTCACTGCCAGGATCAAAGAAAAAACCAAAACCATATGGTTACCTATGTCCTTGGCATGTGTTAGAAAGAAAGAAGACAGGGAAGAATTCAGCTTTCTCCAGGAAGCATAAGGATTTAAAGTTTATTTTGGATTTAAAGTTTATTTTCTGTAAAGTCAATGCATTCTTCATTTTGTATATAAAGCAGTGTTGATCCTGAGATGTGGAAGCAGAAAGCTAATTCTTCAGGTTTCAGCAGGGATAGTCTCATCCTATTCTTGCCTGGTATTGTTTTAGAGCTCCTTGTTTGCTTGTGACTCTCATACCCACCTGAGATACTTTACAGCGTCTCGGCCAGGCCCACAGCTTCGGTCCTCCCCAGAATGAAAAGGGCCTAAAATAAAGTTTGCAGTTTTGAGTGAGTACTCTAATGAGGAGGCTATTATGCAAAAAAATAGGTCTCTGTCTCCCTATAAAGGCTCTGTAGAAGCAAGCTTGTCAGTTTCTGTATCTGCAAATTAGGCAAAATTGGAAAGTAGGTACTGTGATTTGATTATATACTTATTTAATGATTGATTCTACCCAGGCTGAATCTTTAGGACTCATCTCTAGCTTAGATGGACTAGATCTTAGCCCAGTTCTTCCTACGTGTCAACTGTTTTCCAGTCTGGAGTGTCTCACCTTGTAAATATAATTTAATTTATTTCCATCTAAATGCATTACTTCCCTTCTGGCCATATTGAACCACATATTGTTTGATTATGTTCAGCTTGTCAAATGATCCAGATAACTCTGCAGAGTAATACATTCTATTTATTATTTACTACTCTCAATTTTCAAGCCATCTACAAATTTCATTAGTAATGATTTTATGATTTCTTTTAGATCTTTGATAAAAGTATTCCACAACATGAAGCCAAGAGCTGAACCCAATGAGATTGCACAGAAAAAAAGAGCTCTGATATTTTTAATTTATGAACAATTTAAAAAACAATTACTTAAAAGATGTTTTCTCTTGCATGGAATATTTAAAAACATAAGTAAATACTTGATTTTTCTTTTATTTATAAGGTAAAATATAATGGATAACCTAAATTTATTGAAAAAATGAAATTGCTAGATAATTAACGTAATTATTTTTTGAAATATTGTCACATATTTGTAGTTCTTCAGACAGTCCATCAATTAAGCTTTCCATAGTTTGTGCTTATTTTAAATTAGAAAGTAAGCATGGGTGCATAGGAAAGACAAAAATAAGACACAATTTTGAAGTATGAATTTTAGGTGCTAAAAAATAAGTATCTCATTTTTGGGTTTGCTTCATTTTGAAATAGAAAATATTGAATTTGAAGTAATAAAGATGCTTTGAACAGTATTTAATAGTTATTTTATGTTAAACCTACTGTCACCTTGAAAAAGACACAGAGAATTAAAAAATCTCAAATGCCTCTTTCTTCAACAGGAAAATATAAAAAAAAAAAATTATGTATTCTACTAACAAGACAGAAGACAGACACAAACCTACCTCTACTTTAGTGAATCAGATTTTATATAGAGTTCATAGATAGGCAGCTAAATTTGAAATATAATTAAACATAAAAGTATTTCCTAAAAGTAATAATATTTTATTCGAATAACTTACATCACTACATTACTTTTTTTATTTCTAATAATTGCAATGAATAGATCTAAAAAGGTAAATGTATAGAGAACCTGATGAAACTCTAGTAGCACTTCTCACACTTTTGCATTATACATCACTTTTCATTGCGTTAAAATATTTTTTTCCTAGGATCTTTAACTGCTTCACTCCACATGCGATTATCAACGTTCAGGTGGGAAGAAAAAAGTTCTTGTTTTTACCACTTCTTAAACTTTTTGGGAGTACTGTATTTTTAGTTTTACCACTTACTAAATATAAGAGATATTATCCCTATCTAGAAATAAGGGAGGATTAGTTTTCACTGGTTCAATTTGTATCAAACCAATTCCTAACAACTTGAGTAGGTAATACAGAAGTAAAAAATAACAGAGATCTATTTATTTCCCATAATTATCCATCTGGTGGTAAAATTCTACTGTTTTATTTCTGCTAATTTAAAGATAGTTTGGGTGTGATAAAATGTCAGGATTGTCATAGCTTTTTCATGACTTCAGTACTTGATTTCATTTAAAATAGTTTAATAGTTGCCTGACAGAGTGAATAGATTTTTTTTTTTCTGTCCCCCTCCTACCCAGTTATATCTAAGGCCACATTTCAGTCATCTGAATCTTGCATAGAAAATGCACACCAACGGAAGTCCTAATTTAGAGAACTCTTTATATTTAATTTAGTTGTCTGTCCTTGATAACTCCCAAGGCAAGCTATCAGCTTTTTCATCAGCACCTGTACATAACCACAAATAGTTCTATGTTACCTTACGACAATGCATGAATAATCCTTGAGCTTTCTTCTTATGCAAACGTTAAACTCTCACAAAAGCAGAGTATTATAGGTGAGAAAATTTAGCTACTAATCGGAGTTCACCCAATGATTGTTTTTCAGAATTTTCTGTCTCCCTGAGAACATCAAAATTCTGTAGCAATTCATAAAGATAAAATGTCATTCGACACAATTCCATGTGATTTTTAACAGATGGAATAGTACAAGTCAAAACACTCTGATGCTCTCATAAGACAAATGTCACTTTTTTACTGAAGAAAATAAGTTAATCAGGATGCATCAGCACGCATGCATCAGATGCATGTAACAGGTCTCCTTAAAAGTATCAGTTTAGGTACATATTTTAACCATTCAAGAGACTGGAAACAATGGATCCTTTAACTTCTTTTTTTAGGCTACCTAATCAGAAGGTTTATTGAACCAGATATACAAGTTCCTCTGGTATATTTATGCTAAACTTTCGCAATTATTTTGTTACATGAATAAGCTTTCAACTCTGAGAGTAGTCTCTATAACAACTTAGTCATCTAAATAGAGCATGGAAACACTTCAACAAACTTAAAAAATGTTCAATAACACCTGTTTTAAAGAAGCATTTCTTGTCATCTGAAGATGCATTTGAGGTTTCCCCTGTATTAGACTGCCTGGTATCTAAGACAAATAGCGGTAAATAAAGTGAGAAAAACTGTCTTCTAAACTAATTCATTCAAGACAGACTGTCAATATTCCTAAATTTAATCAAATAATGGTGCTTAGTGCAGAGATGGCTATACTTGAAAAGATACAAGGTTCTTTTCACTTGTGGTCACACAATTACTCTGCAAATGCCAATTCAACAGTAATGCTCATAGTATTTAGTTGGGAATTGCTAGGATATTAGCAGCTCCCTCGATCTAGTTTGAACATTTGAACTACTTGATAGGTAATTAAGGTTTCCCTCAATTGCCTGTAGCTTTAGCTAAACCCTAAAGTATGTGTCAACTGATCTTTTTTTTCATTTCAACTTTCTCTCAGTTTCTCTATCTGTATAAGTCAGTCACCTCCCCTCTGCAAAGTAACTCAATGAGATCTGATTTAGTGCATGCAGATATTAGGTACCACTGAAAAATTCCTGCTAATGAAGTCAGAGAACAAAAGCAGACTACAGTTCTTTCTGAAACATCCCAGGCAAGTAGTGTTCATCAGCTGTGTCCACAGAGTAGCTTAGTTTATACATAGTAAGTCCGAGGCATTCAGAAAGTATTTGGTTTACTGCACATGGAAATCCATAGGGTGATTGCATGAGAGATGTAGTGCACCTTGGAAATACCTGTCTTGCCATTGAGAAAAATTCTGGAGAAAAAAAAATATATATATTTATTTAAAATTAAAGTTTTATCTTATCTGATGGTGAAGGGTATTGTTGATCCTTGATACTTTGATCTATGTCCCTGGCACATGCATGCATTTAAATGCTGACTTTGGTGATGGCAGTGACATTACTGAAAGCTCAAGAAAAGCACTAAATCCGAAGTGAAGAAGAGAACAAAACATAATGCTTACATGCCTCAAAAGGGCTGTCAAAATAAACTAACANAAAAAAAAAAAAAAAAAAAAAAAAAAAAAAAAAAAAAGGCAATAAATAAATATTTTAAATAGAAAGAGGAAGGTAGTCTTAATTAGGGCCCAATGACCTGCACTATGTTGAGTTAAAATAGGAGCTTCTTATGGAAAAAATGAAAGGATTTTATTGGAACAATAAATTTGCCTTAATTTTGGTAACAGTTCAGGGATTTTTGAGACCTGAGCTTTTTTTCATTTTCATTCCCAACACCTCCCTTTCTTTTTTATGAGCACAATCTGTGTGAAACTAACAGAATGAACTCAAAAGAACAAAGTTTCACCGTAAAATGTCACTGAATAGTGATTAATAAATATTATCAGATACTAGTGGATATTAGTGGATCTTCTATCATAGGACTATAAAAGGACTATAATATAACTGGGTTAACACTTGAGAAAAAAATAACTGAAAAGACTAGCAGAAAATTGCAAGAAAATCCTCCTGACATTCTGTCATCTATGACCAGAACTTCTGATGGTTCCACATCCATAAAAACTGAAGCAGTGTCCCCAGTCCAAATGTGTTTTAGAAGACAGAGTAGCGTATCCTGCCAGTGACCAGTTTATCAGGTGTGGGAACGGCATGCAGTGATCATAAGCTTGGCTTCTTATGTGGATCAGCTGAGTCCCTCACTAATTCCAGCATGCAATTTCAACTGGCACATTCTAGGCTCTTCCCTTCCCTGCTGAGCCTTTGCAACTTAACAGATTTTTCAGTTTTTTTCTTCTAATCATCCCAGACAAATGGGTCTCCATTGCCCTGGATAGTAAATTCTCTGCATGCCACAAAAAACTAATTTCTTTACAGATGATGTAAGAATAAAGGGTGCAATTCTCCATTACTCTAAAATACCATGGGAATTTTTTAAACTTAGTTTCTTATATACCTGCATTATGTTACTGTCAAGTGTATCTTTGATATCTAAAATAATACCAAGAAGTTAAAATAAATGTCTCTACCTTGCTAAGACTGTGTACCCTGTATGAAATTTAAGACTACAGTAATTTGGTATACTAGCTATAAATCCCTGAAAAGCATGGATTATGATGAAAACTTTGATAAATCTAATTGTAATTGCACAAACACATCACTAGCATGAGAAAATACAAGTTTTTCCAGTAACAAAATGTGTTATTGCACTTGGAAATTGACCTGCTTTATCTGTATAGGGAAGTAATATAGTAAGTTATAATTTTTACATGTTGAAAATGTTCAAGATTATGGCCATAGCATTGACATTTTATGGCTACAGATGTAAATTTATATTGAAGCAGTGAGGGCAATAAGCCTTCAAAACTATTGTCTTTGATGATTTTTTGTGATTAATTAGACTAGAAAGGGTTAACCTTTCCTGAAAATTAATAATAGCACTGGGGAAATAACAAAGAAAATGCTTCCATTTCTCTTACAAGAATTCTATACATGAAAAAAACATTTAATACCCAGTTTATTTAGCAAAATATGTAACAGGTGATCAGTAAGACTGTGCACAAGCCTTCTGCTGAGGACTTAAATAATCTAATGGATGGCCAAGGCTTTGAATTGGTGTCTCTATTAAGAATAATTTTCTTTCTTCTTAAAATCACATGAAAACACATGGTATACTTGGCATCCCATTTTTTTCCTTCTTAATGCTTCAGTCCATGAAGTTGAAAAATTAATCTTTTGATTCAGTTTGTAAATCTTTTTTCCCCTGTAGCAAAACTATGTCTTCTCCAGCACTGTTTACTGAGGCAATTTCCTAAAAGAGAAACAGATTTGTACAAGAGCTAAGGATGTACACTTGGAAAATTGCTTCTGTGTTTTCCCATTTGAGGTTTAATTCCTCCAAGTTAAAGCAATTGCTATATTTGTAACCGGAAATTCCCATTGCTGATTTTTTTTTTTTCTGTTGAATATATGGCAAATTTATACAGATTCTTAAGCCTGAAGGCAGCTTCTTGAAACACATTTTTATTGAAGCAGTTAAGTCTGCAAAAGACAGATGAACAGGTTTGGTTATCTGCTGAAGTTAAAAGATGAAAATTATGTTAGTGTATTTTCTCATGTGAATAAGAAAACAATGTGGCCACATTTGTATCTGCACTAAAGGTTTGGCTTCATGGCTTCTGTGATATGGCTAGCTATCTCCTATTCCAAATGTTGCCATTAATGGAAACCAAGAGTCTGGAATTTTGTGGCTGAGGCCCAAGTCCACCAGCTCTTTTGAATGCGACTGCTTCCTTTTTCCCTTCTACCTTTTTTTTTTTCTTTAAAGTGAAAATTCCAAAGGACATTGAAGGACTGGAGGCTTGTTATCTCTCACACCAGTGCATGTCTGGAATACTAAAATAATATACAAGTCCAGAGCAAGACTTTACATGGAGACAATGTCAATTTGTTGGTGGGAAAGGTCTGAAGATTTGAGAACAAATGCAGCTCCTGGGTCTTGAAGAACAAATGTTTTACCATCCCAGCAGAACTGATAGACAAAGACCTTCTAGAGGCTTTCTGGGTTAGGTGCTCTTCACCAAATCCCTGTGCGAAACGTTTTGCCCTCTGTCACTTCAGAAGCTTCACCATGGATGGATTGCGTCCCTGCCATAGCCATGTCCCTGCAAATTGCAGGGCCTTTCAGAGTATAGTTGTGCTGCCAGACATCCACTCCCAGGTTCCCCAAGGCTGGTCATGTTCAAAAGATTTCAGAGACAATAGTGTCTCCTTCTGTCTTCAAATAGCCTCTCCCAGACCAAAGAGAAGCAGACCTATGAAGGCAAACGAGCAGCTTTCCTCCTTCCTGCCCAGCCTCCAATCTTTTAACAATGTGTAATGGACTTAGAAATAAACTGGAAACAGGCATATTAAATACTTCTACCATCTGTCACAAAGCAGTTGCAACAGATTTATATATCTTGTGCTGCCATAACAGTGGTAGTGAATGCCTTAGCTTTTAGTACTAAATATGAAAAAAATATCAATACATTGTGGATTGAGTGGCACTTTTTTCCCTGACTTTTTCACTTTTTTACAGACCATAAGCAAATATTTGTATTTCATAGCGCACTGCTAGGAAAAAGAAAAAGTGAGGCAATTTATCTACGCATTAGCACACTGTGTTTCAGATATTTGAGTTAGAATTATAGAATCATAGAATCATTTAGGTCCAACCATTAACCTACCTCTGGCACTAAACCACATCACTAAGAACATCATCTAAATGTCTTTTAAATACCTCCAGGGATGGTGACTCAACTGCTTCCCTGGGCAGCCTGTCCCAATGCCTGACAACCCTTTCCATGCAGAAATTTTTCCTAATATCCAATCTAAACCTCCCCTGGCACAACTTGAGGCCATTTCCTCTCATCCTGTCTCTTGCTACTTGGGAGAAGGGACCAACACTGACCTCACTACAACCTCCTTTCGTGTAGTTGTTGTAGAGAGCCATAAGGTCTCCCCTCAGCCTCCTCTTCTCCAGGCTAAACAGCCCCGGTTCCCTCAGCTGCTCATCATCAGACTTGTGCTCCAGACCCCTCACCAGGTTTGTTGCCCTTCTCTGCAATCTCTCCAGCACCTCAATGTCTTTCTTGCAGTGAGTGACCCAAAACTGAACACAGCATTCAAGGTGTGGCTTCATCAGTGCCAAGTACAGGGAGACGATCCCTTCCCTATTCCTGCTGGCCAAACTATTTTTGATGCACACCAGGAAACTGTTGGCCTTCTTGGCCACCTGGGCACACTGCTGGCTCATGTTCAGCCAGCTGTTGACCAACACTCCCAGATCCTTTTCTGTCAGGCAGCTTTCCAGCCACACTTCCCCAAGCCTGTAGTGCTGCATGGGGTTGTTGTGACCCAAGTGCAGGACGCAGCACTGGGCCTTACTGAACCTCATACAGTTGGCCTCAGTCCATCAATACAGCCAGTCCAGATCCCTCTGTAGAGCCTTCCTACCCTCCAGCAGTTCAACACTCCCACCCAACTTGGTGTTGTCTGTAAACTAAAAATGCATGAAAATTAGAAGAAAAGAAGATTACACTCTCTTGTAGAACAGTCCAGGAATGTCAGTGAATTGATAGACATGTTACAAAAAGAACAGTCAGTTCACTAGGAACTTTTCTTACATAATAAAAAATATATCCTGCCTGCAGTAGCCATGCTTTGTGTGGACAGGACACACAGAGGTGATGACCTTTTCAAATTATAACCTGTACTTTTATTAAATTATCATATTTTAAGTTATCAATTTTTAATGCCATGAGAGAAGGAAATGGACAGAGGAATGACTTCATGTATTTATTGTCTATCATTTTAATGTGAATGATTTAAGTATATTTATTCTTGTTTTCTGTAAAGAGCATGTACTAAACAGCCTCTTAAAACCTTCCAGATATAGTTTCTGTGGCTTTTGTTAATTTAGCATTTACTGATTTCAAAGATTTAAAGTTAGACAAAATAAACGTATTATAAGCAGTCTTGCTGTGTCTGTGGACACAATAATATCTCTTGTTGCACACAAATGAGTGATGGGCACTGTGGATTTTTATTAATTTTTTTACCCCGAGAGTTTATTCCTGGTGGATTTAGGCACCTCTGTGCTCCTAAACTCTTCAAAAATAAATATCTCATATATGGATTCCTGAATGCACTTTCTCCTCAGCTCTCTATTCCATTCTGTAGCTTTTCTCTGAATTCAACTATCTGCAATGCAATGAAATAGCCATATGTACTAGCCTTGATTTTTGTCATATTTACCTCATGTATAGGATGCCTATAGAAATGAAATATAACTTCCCTCCCTTCACCCACTTTCTAATGCAGGTACACCTTTATCTACTTTCAATATTAATTATCATTATTTCTATTGTTAACATTGTGATTGCACCCGAGCACCCTACCAAGGAGTAGAAGATCTTTGGGCTAGGGTGAGTACAGACACATAGGAAGACTATGAAATGAAACTTCTGCTGGAGTTACTGAGGATTAATTGCGAGTTTGAGCACTCAGTACAGGACTAGGCAAATTCATTGTTGGGCTTCTACAAAAATGTTCTGCATGATTTCTTTTGCCTCCCCTGACTAAGGGCTTGTGTATTTCTAATTTCCATCAATGCTTTCAGAACACAAGTTGTGTGTTATACGTTTATATCACTTCTTAATGTAACTGCTTCATGACAAGTTTATTAGTCTCTTAGCAGATCTGAGGAAATTGAATAGATGCCAGTTTGAGGAACCTGAATTAATGAGTTACAATATTTAGCAGACAAGATCTAATGTTAAATCCATATTTTGCTTCAATTGACTTAGGCTATTTTTCTGTTATCAGACACTGACTATGGTGCAGTATTTCTTAAAAAAATATATGTGTATATAAAGATTTCACTGATTCAGTATTTTCCTACTATCCTCTTATAAAAGGACCATGAGAAGCTGCTAAGAAATTTTTGGATTGTATTTTGTTTGGGTTTTTTCTTTTTATAAAGTTTTTCAAAGCAAACATTCCAAAACAACAATAATGATGATACAATATCGGATGTCTTTTTAATATCTGTGGAAGTTACTTTCAGTTATTAGATTTTAGATTAAGCATAATATATATCTTATAAAGTGCCTGCATATGACTTTTTTATTTATCTTGTATTCCAAGAGAAATCAGGTACAGGAGAAGAAATACAGGACTGGAAACTATACAAACCAAGTGGAGGAAAAGAAGGTTATCAGGAGTAGTCAGCACGGGTTCACCAGAGGGGAATCATGTTTGACCATCATCAGCAAATTTGCTGATGACACCAAGTTGGGAGGGAGTGTTGACCTGCTGGAAGGCAGGAGGGCTCTGCAGAGGGATCTGGATAGACTGGAAAAATGGGCTGATTCCAATGGGATGAAGTTCAATAAGGCCAAGTGCCGGGTGCTGCACTTTGGCCACAACAACCCCCTGCAGTGCTACAGGCTGGGCGCAGAGTGGCTGGAGAGCAGTCAGGCAGAAAGGGACCTGGGGGTACTAATTGACAGNTCCTGGGGTGCATTAAGAAGAGTGTGACCAGCAGTTTGAGGGAGGTTATACTCTCTCTTTACTCTTCCCCTTGGGGCCGCATCTGGAGTTCTGTGTCCAGTTCTGGGCTCCCCAGTTTAAGACGGACAAGGAATTACTGGAGGGAGCCAGTGATGGGCTACAAAGATGATTAGGGTCCTAGAGCACCTTTCTTATGAGGAGAGACTGAGAGAGCTGGGTCTGTTCAGCCTGGAGAAGAGAAGGCTGAGAAGCGATCTCATCAATGTTTATAAATATCTGAAGGGTGGAGGTCAAGAGGGTGGGATCAGACTCCTTTCAGTGGTGCCCAATGATAGGTTGAGGGATAGTGGGCACAGGCTGAAGCATAGGCGGTTCCATCTGAAAATGGTGAAAAACTTCTTTACTTTGAGGGTGCCAGAGCTCTGGAACAGGCTGCCCAGGGAGGTTGTGGAGTCTCCTTCTCTGGAGACATTCAAGACCCGCCTGGACACATTCCTGTATTATCTGCTCTATGTGTACCTGCTTTAGCAGGTGGGTTGGACTAGATGATCTTCAAAGGTCCCTTTCAACCCTAACTATTCTGTGTGATTCTGTGAAGGGTAGTTTAGAAATAACTGTGGAAGTGTCTGGTTTACAACCAAGGGATCCAGACAATATCTTATGTCCCTGGAATGGCGCTCAAGCCAATTCATGGACTCAATGTGAGCGATAGAAGTCTACTAGGATAATCAACCCCAAGCATTCAAAACTCATGAGATTATTTTAGAAGCGTGAGAATTTATAGAGAATACTTTTTTTCTCATTTTTGTTTTCAATTTTTCAGTCAATTTTTTTATTCTCTGAAGGAGAAAGTAGAGGAATGAAGGAATAAACTTGAGCTTGAGAAAAAGGAGAGATGGGAGGAAGCTGTTTTTATCTTTTGTCTTTGTTTTTTACTATCCAAACCTATTGTGATTGGCAATAAATTAAATTATATTTTTACCAAGCTGAGTCTTTTTTGCCCCTGATTGTAGTTAATAAGTGATCTCGTTGTCTTTAACTCAACCCATGAGCTCTCTCATCTTATTTTCTCTCTCCATCTTGTTGAGGAGGGGGAGTGAGAAAGCAGCTGGGTGAGCATCTGGCAGCTGGCAAGGTCAACCTACCACAGCAACGTAACAATTGAATTTTTCATTCCAAATTTTCATTTGATGCTATTTAAAAATCATTAAAATAGAAATAGGCATGTCTACGAGCACAGATTGCTAGTGAGGAGAGAAGAATGAAAAAGAAAGATTGTGCGAATGGTTGAGTTTCTTAATCTTCCAACAGCCTAGAAAAAAAAGAGAGCTCAACTTAAAATACAGATTTTTTGTTGATGATTTTCATTTCCCCCCATTTTCCCCCAGAAAAGCTATTTCTATAATGCTGCCTGAATATAATAAAACACTGGACTAGAATTATTTGTTCCACGTATTATTATTAGGCCTTCCTATGAATGACCCCACAGTATCAGTAGGGAGCTTCAAAGGGAAGAGAGAAAAAAAAATCCCTCTCTGCTTTTTTTACATGACAAAATTCTTAGTGAAACCAGAGGGTAGAGGAAAACCTCTGGACTCAGTTTGGGAAGAGTAATATCTTAACTAGGTAATGAACATCACCTTGCAGTATTACGGGGAAAGTGGAAGACAAGACAGAGCAGTATTGCTTGAGGGACCCTGTTCTGAAGGCAGAAATCCTTGGTTTCTGCTCATACCACTCCATTATGCCACTGAAAGGCTGGTGGGAAAGAAGAGATTTTCAGTAAGGTTATGCAATTCTGCTGTGGAGCTTAGAGCTGCCCAGCTTATGAGTGAGACAAGAGGGAAACTTAACTAGGACACCTGGTGAGGATACCAGTATAGTTGTTTTCTGAACAAAAAGCACAGTAAGATTACCACCATGTTCAAGCCTCAAAGAAACCTTGCTGCTACAGTTGGAAACCCAGAGGTGGCAGGCTTGGCTGCCTCTCTATTAATGAAAGTTCCTTGCTCTTGTTATGTGGTGAAGTTTTATGCTTTCAGATGTGAAGAAATTCTGGAAAGACAGAGAAGTGACAACAAGGAAATGAGTGAGTGACAGAAGAAATTCTATGACATGAATCAGGGATCCTATGGGGAAAAAATGTTAAACTTTGTTTTGTTTTACCTGGGCATGTATACAAATGGCGAAGAAATTGACTTTACTGTTATCAATAATGTGATTTTTGCATAAATATGTGGTGGGATGCATGCATGGAAGAACAATGAAAATTTTTAGTAAAATGAAAGGAATTTTAGACAATTTATTTTATCCTGCCTGTACCAAATCATACATATATACACATGTAGCTTAAATATTCTTATTAATTCATTCTGTTCTGCATGCTGCGGTCTAAATTTCTACAGGTAGCAGTAGAACAGAAATTCTGGATTCAATAAAGCCCCCTGTTGTGCATGCTACCATCTGGGCCACACTGGGATACGAGTAGTTTTGCAGGATACTTGACAGTGGGAGATTACTTATTTGAATGGTAATTGCAGAATATAAGGCAAAGATGCTGGTTAGCCTAAATTACTGGCACAGAGATTTTAGTTTTTCACCCAAAAATGGTCCACAGAAAGAGGATCTGTAAATAGGACAGGCAGCTGAATGGGGCTGAAGAAAATGGAGAAGGATCATGTCTTCACAATATGTTATGCTGTCATAAAAATTATATTAGTAATGTGCCTGACATATTGATGTGTTACAGCTGAATGCCGTTTTTAACTAGAGCTGGCTAAACAGATGCCCCGTGAAATCTATCTTTTCCTTTTGAAGCTTCCTGTGTATTTATTCTCTTTTTTTTTTTTTAAACCCTATAATACATACTAACATTTCTGAAATGCTTTACTTCTATACCTCCAGAGGTAAAGTTTTTTAAGTTGTTTTCTTTTCAATCTTTAGAAACAGCGTGAAGAAATTGAAGGTAAAATTTGATCATAGCCCATGATCTTTACAAATGATTATTTCAATGTTATTTTTTGGAGCAACTCACACCATTATTTTAGAGGAGTTTAGAATATTTTATTGTGCAAAAGTTAGTTTGGGTTTCTCTTTACAAGAAGGCTGTTTTGCTTTTATTCAAGTACACCTATTTGACACAATACCTTTTTAAAAAAGCTTATTTTAAGCTATGTAAATATTACCTTAGTAAGAGCTAAATTATCATTCCAGTTAATGCTTGTTCTGAGTTTCCCATCAGAAATCTCACAAATGCAGTGATGGGGGCATAAAAATAGGAGATAAAATAGAATCTTTTCTTGCCACATATGATGAATACACATGAGAATAAACTACACGAGAAATTTACTTCTCTGCTTTAAAGTTAATACAGTTTAAATATTGGTGATGCTTTTTTAAACTTTGTATTTTTCTCTAGGTAGCTAGAATCCATCTTTAACAGCCTAAAACTGAGATGAAATATTACTTCTTTGTATGTAAATGACTATATTCTAGCATGTCATAACGTTAAAATGGCATAGCCTATCTGATATTAGAAGAAAAGAAAAAGGCAATACTGTGGGTATCTTTACACAAGTATAAACTTTATCTTAATCTACTTTGACTAAAATAGTTAGAAGTATGTGCACTCTAGTTCAGCTAGTACATATACAGAAATTTTAACAAATACAATAATTTAAATCACAGTTTGACACTGTACCTTAAAAATTATGTAAAAGTACTGAAAATCCAAAGTCCTTGCTCCAAAGACATGCCAAAATATTTTAAAAAACCACATACATTTATTTATCAGTAGTGCAGATCTGGCATCTTTACACAGCTTGAGCTGTGCAAAATAACCTGTGAATCGTTCAGCTGCAAATAATGAGCAAAGAGTCAGGACTCCCAGGAATTCCTGTACCAGCCCAGCCTGGGAGCCTTCAACCAGCCTCCTTCTGTGGTTTCCACAGTCTTGGTTTCAGGATGGTTATCCAGACAGGACTACCCATGCTGGTGATGCCACGCTGCATAGCTGTGAGCTGCTGCCTTGAGCTGTCCAGGGCTAGAACTCCATCTCTGGAAGCTGGAACTGGCCCTGCTTCCAGCTTCCCACCACTCTGCCCTGATGAGGAGAGCTCTGGTCTCTTTGAGGCTGGCTCAAAACCCCAGAAACATGACTTTTGCAATCACCTTCATGTACAAAAATTTTCTCTGCGTGATTTTTGGTTGGGGTTTTCTTAGGTTTTATGTGTGCATTGAATTGTTCTGAATCAAAAGGTTAAACATGTGGGCTTTCATCTTTTTTCTCATGATTAGCATCTGGATTATGAGACATGCATGTGACTATTTTTTCCTTACAACCTTAAGATGTTTTTTTTCTGAAAGAAGGAGAGCAAGATATGAATGTGACATTCTGCTTGCCTTTTTTTTTTTTTTTTTGTTAATCTATGATAAAGGTTCTTTGAAGAAATCATGAATGAGCCATTTATGAGTAACACAAGTAAAAGCTAGGAAAAAATGACACTGATTTTGCTGCAAACCTGCCGGTTTCACTGGCATACACTAATTACTTTCTTGTACAAAGAACTAGATAACATTTTCTTTAATGACATTTCTGTGTTGTAAAGTACATAATGCAATTAAGTATCATGGAAAGCATAGCATACTATGTAACACCAGATAGAAGCACAGCTTTTAAATTTTGTTTCACTCTGAAAATACTTAGGGACTTATTGTACATGATTTTTTTTTTTTCATCTCAGAAAACAGATGGATAGAAAAATGTTCTTAAAATATACTTGCACAAGACAGTTTCCTGTACTAAACATGAACAAAAAGATGCTAATAGAAATATAAACAGTATTAGGAATAAAACCACCATATTCAGTCCTTGGGAAGAAACTGAGCCTAAGAGTTCTGAGTGCATTGAAGCAAAATGTTTCCATGATAACTGTCCTTTTTCTGAAAGTGAATTGCACTGCTGCTAGCTATTATCTCATGCAGGAAAGTATTATAATTTTAATATCTATTTGCATATTAGGATTTGGGCTCTGAGTATTTCTATTTGTTGATTTGTTTCTTGTAGCTTTTTTCTTCCCTTCCCCTCACTGTCTTTGCACAATTAGCCATAAATACTACTTTGCTATCTATATTATTGTTGCTCCTTGGCTGTTTGCACTTTTTTTTTTCTTTTATTTCTTCTCATACCTGTCCTTTTCTTCAGCTATGTTACCTAACAAATATTAACATGGCTTTTATTTAGTTAGCATTACTGTTAATGACATAAAGCTTGTAGTTTTTTGTTTTGTTTTGTTTTAGTTTTATTTATTTATTTATTTATTTATTTTCCATTTTAGGGGTTATCCTTCCCATAAGAAGGCCATAGCACAATTAAGGAACAGCATGTTTTCCTTTTTTCTAGTTTAACATTATTGTTTTTTCAAGGCATGGTAGATGCTGAATACAAATGAAATAACAGCCAGTCCAGCAAAAGGCATTGGAGGGTTATTAATCTGAGTACCACATACCTGACTTAGTTTTTCAGGTGCCAGACTGCTCATCAGTATTTGGGGTATCCCCAAGTATCAGGTTTTTCAGCTCTGGACTATGTGTGGGTTTTTTTCCTAGCACAATTTATATGCAAAAGGTGTGTCGTATAACTTTCCAGTGGAACTTAGACAGAAATTGAGCATAAATGGAGCATAAGTTATTCATGAATAAAAATTGTAAGATTGTTGACAAAAGTAGATCTATTCTTTTTACAGTTGTTGTCATCCATATGGATGCATTCGGCATAAATGCAATTATATAGTGCTTTCTTAAAATATTTTCATAAGAATGAGATATATGAATTGTTCGGTGTTAGGAGAGACTTGGAACATAGGGAAATCCAGATTAATTAGAAAAGTATTTTTAAATCTGGCAGTTGTCATATTCAGAATGCAGGGTGGGAGGGAAGAAAAAATAACAAAAGAAAAAAAAATCTTGCTTTCCCAGTTCTCACTAAAACTTATTCCTAAGATGATACCTATTTTCTTATTTTCTTCATATATGTATCTGGTAAATTCTTAATGGCCATGTTGCAAATATGTACAGACACTTCATTAAATATGCAACCACTGCATTACATATGAACATGTTACTATGTCTATTTTTTTTTTTTATCTTATTAAAAAAGGTAGATGTTAGCTAATGAGGACAAGAACACAAGAATGTCCAAATCTGATATCAGAATTGGTAATCCACAAAGTTTGGAAGGAGTGTTCCAGGTTTTGTTCTGAGACGACTTCAAACTACTGTTCTTAATACTCTTTTGATCACCCTTATTATCATTATTTATTATTATTGATCTTCTTGCAGTATTATTAATGTCTGTCCATCTAGCCGCAGAATTCAATGCAGACCTCATCAACATTTATCTAACATCTTTACAGAACCAAGTGCATAACTAAAACAAGCACATTGAATCAGACACCACAATAGCACATTTCCCTGCAATCACATGTCCATCTCCATCAAATCGCTGCACACCGAGAAATAACTGTATTTTTTTTAAACATGTGACATTAAAGAGTCCTGGGTGCCAGGCTAAATTTTATAAGTTATGCACAACTAAAAATAGAACTGTGGTCAATCTAAATTTAAATTGTGTTCAGAATAGTTATGCCTGTTATATTTTCAGTGAGTTTCTAAAAATGAAGCATGAAAAGAGATAATCTAGAAACCAGTAGAAGTACTAAAATTGTAGATCTATCTGCATATCTTTTTCATAACCTGTACTTTCAGGTATAGCTATTGGTATATCTAAGCAAAAAGGAGAAAGATATAATTTTGTCTGAACCCATGGGATAGTAGCAACACCAAAATGTTTTCCCTTCATCCCAGACAAACCCTTACTTTAATCTGAAATAACCATGCATCAATTTTCAAATATCCTGGGAAAAGGAAGGAAGTGGTTTTAATTTTCTCTTTCATTCATAACTCTCTCATTTTCTTGCAATTACAAACAGGTCAAAACCTAGTGGTAAATGCAAAAGGGTGGAAAAGTACACACAGGTATTCAGTGTATCTGTGTAATGACTGGATAGCATTTTTACCTTTAAGTAATTTACAGTAAGACATGTGAAAAGGCAGAGAAGAAGACAGCATGTCCCACTCTTTGCTACTATGTGGTACTCAATGTGTGAAAAGGAATGACAGTTGCCCAGCATCTCAAAGGAAGCCTGAGTCTCACAGCATCTTACCTAGCCACAATCTTCAGTCAGCTAAAGACATAGATGTGTCCAACCTTTTTCTCAGAGACTCATATAAGGTTTAGATTGATGGACAAGAGTATGATGTATACACATAGGTAAGAAATCCACTTGTTTGTACCAAATTCAGAGGTTTGTGTTAGCATCTGTACTTCAGAATACAGAATAACTTGGAAAACAGAACTAATTTTCTTAAAGGGCTGGAATTTGCCCATCATCAATCTTCTATTACAGATTCATACAGTTATCTTTTAAATCCCTTCTGAAATTATTATTTCTTCATGGAAAACACAGCATTTCAGATGGCATGGAGTAAACAGATACCAGAACAAAAAATGAGAAGAAAGCTGAGCGGAATAAAAAACTGTTAATATTTTAAAACAAAACAAATGCAAACAAAAGGAGTGTGTTACCAAGATGAACCTGAACATATTGAAAAAAAACCCCAAAAAACAAAAACCAAACTCAAAATAATTTATATTATGCAGTAATTTTCATCAAATCAAGAATCCAAGTAAGAAATAACATTATAATTGAAAGTCATTATAGGATGCTAAAGTTAATACACTCTTACACACACAAGATATTATCCAGAAATAAAAATATGGTACCTGTGTAAGAGGAGGACAGATAAGTTTTTCTGGGCTAAACAGATCCTATTAATTGAGGAAGTGCTATGTATTAGCTTTGTTTAAAGCAGCACCCAGTCAATTTTTCTTCATTTTGAAATAATTTCTTAAATTCCACTGAGAGTTTGTAATAACTTTCCAATTACTTCTTTCATCTGAGTTAAGTGTGATGCTTGATCAGTAAAGTAGCTTTGATGGCTTCAACAAGATCTGTTAGAGAAAATTCGTGCTTGTGACGAACAAGTGTAATAACATTAGTGACTCCAATGGTGCCACTTTTGGCCTTTGTAAATAAGAGGTATATAAGCCAGCCCTACAACACAAAGCCACTTTTGAAAACTCTAAGTTATCCATTACTGACTACATGGCAGGTTTTGTGTCCAGTCCAAACCACAAAGCAGAATCTTTTTATTCAGCACAATTTTCCATCAAAAATCAAACCTGCAGATTCAGTGTAATTATCTGTCAAAAGTCAAACCTGCAGGCACAGTGGGACATGGGGTTCTGGTTTGTTCCTTTATGCATATTTTAGTATCACTTATCATCTCTACAAGGACATATATAGTAATAAAGTTGTTTACTAACAACAAACCTTAACAATAAATACAGATCCAGTGGAAGATGTGCTAGTACAGCAGTAAGGTTTCTAGGGTTACACTTATGGGAATCTGAAGAAATGAATGCATGTTTAAAAGCATAGTTTTCTGTTTAAATAAACTAACTTTTTAAAAAGGCAAAAACATTGCCTTCCTGAATAGTTCATTTATTAATTATGATTGTATGTAAATATTGCTGATCTTTAGCTAAACGTACAAGGAAAAATGAATTTAAATACATTTTGATGAGCAAGGTCAGCACAATTTCATGCACTTTTGATGAATATCTGCCTATTAAAAATGTGAATAATTTAGAATATTTGTATAAGAACTGACATAAAGCAGTATACGGTTCACTAAACTATTCTACATAAATGTCTAAATTAAGAAGTCTAAACGTCTAAAAGAAAACACAGTAGGTGTACGAAAGTCAATAACAGCATCATTAAATTATGAAATATGCATATGGCACTTTGCTGTACATCATATGTCAGAATAAACAGAATTATGACCAGTTCTTAAGTCAAAGGAAGTACCCTATGAACCACCTAATTAAAAAGCATACCTATGTTAAAAAGCAACATAAAATAACGTCAACTGGTAAAAATTTTGAGGGGATGTGATGTTATCTCTGACTGACATTTAAAAAGAAAGACAAGGACAAAATAATTAGCACAGTACCAAATTTATGAAATCTTTTTAAGAGAGACTTAGAAATCTCTTAAATTCAAATCTTGGGCAAGCTATGTGAGACTGATTATGTGTATAGATCAATACACTTGTAGTATTTTAACACAGGATAGTGAAATTGTCATGGATCCCATTTTCTTGAATCAGAATATATTGAATATCATTACAGGAGACAAAGGCCTTGAAACAACACATCTAAGTTTAGGCATCTGACTTAAAGCTTCATTAAGGAACCCTGTCATCTTAGTTTCTTTCACCACTGGGCAGAGTTAAGCTTAACAGTTGATTCAGCATACCAAAGGTCTAGGCCTAAGTTGCCTATTTCTTTTCACTAATGCAACAGAATTTGCGATCACAGGGCTCAACTTATTTGCACACTGATTTGCAAGAAATGCACACTTTTTGGTGGTATAAATCTGCACTGTAATTGAATTTCAAGCTGAAAATTAGGACCAAAATCACACAACTAAGGCAAATATTTAAATATTTGCTGTCTCTTGGTGTACATTAGTTTGGATTAGTATTTAAGTCTTTACAAAAAACAAGAAAAAAGTAGTAATTCTCAAATCACATTTGATATCTAGATATTTGCGAAGAAATTTAGACTTATTGTTCTGGTTCTTGTTTAAGTTTATTAGCAGTATGTTTTATTTAATTCAGAATTTGAAATGCATTCAGCACAATTCAGGAATATACATAATCCAAAAATGTTGGCATTCGAATTAAAAATTACAGTAGGCAGGATGAACTGGAAGGCCCAGTGTTCTTCATGAACCATGAGAAAATGCATGGTTACTTTTAAAATGAATAGACTTTCATGCTTTGAGGTATCTGCCTGAAATGAGAAAAAATTTCTGCATCAATAGATTTTTCTATTACTGGTTTCCTTGTATCTTCTTCCAAAACATCCTTGGTCAGATAGACGTGCAACATGTCACACTGTGCACTAGATCACCTATTACTCTGATATGATGTGATTCTACGTGTATGTGAATAAATATATCTTATACTTTTTTTTTTTACTTTCGAAACCTGTATCACTGAAAAAAAAAGAATTATTTTCCATAAAATGCACAAGCTCTAAGTATTGTTATGAATGCAGATGAGTATATAGAAAATAATACACATATAAGTGCTCTGCTGAGTCAGTGCTTCAAGGTATACTGCTTCAGCATCCGAACACCTCACCAAGGTACTTACACTTCTGTAAGTTTTACACAAAGTGCTTGACAGAATTTTAAAGCTCTGAGTCGGAATTTTGGAAGTGAGGCAGTGAGACCAATGCTAAATCCTTTGAAATATACTGTCTTGGGAGACATCTTTTTGAGGATAAATTGGAGGGTAATACTGAATAATAAGGATTTTGTGCTGGGTACATAGTGACACTTGGGCATGTCTGCTACCATGATCTGCTGTGACAATGAGCAAAGAGATTGTGATTCCCATAGGCTGTTAAGAACTCTTCATTAAAACCATTATCTTTGCAGGGATTTTGCATAGCATCCAGAAGTTTGGGGTTCTTTTCTTTGCAAATAATTTTAAAATTAGCCACATAGCATATACCCTTGTGCATAGTTCACCTCGGGCTTAGTTAATGCAATAAATGTGAAGTTTCTAGACCAAGTGGTTTTTGAGATAAGCAGTGGAAGCAGAGGTAGAAAAGAGTCTGTGCAGCTTGTCTTACACAGAGTTTCTGTCTTTAAGTTTCTGGGCAGCAGACAGGAATTAAATGAGAAAATTCTGTGCCTTATCTGTCATAGAAAATTAGACCGGATGAGCACAACCTCAAACTAAAATGAGGATCTGTTTGCTAGACCAGTGGATATTATCCTTCTAGTGAGAAACTTGTATCTGAACTGGTTACTAGACCTTAAGGTAATGTGTTTAAATGTTATAAAGGGTTCTACATTCACAGGAAAAAAA
>VWYH01006105.1:16555-34380 GCA_013399365.1 Pampusana beccarii | reverse complement strand
TATATATATATATATATTCCTTTGACTAAGACTACTACAGTGACTTTTTTTCCATTGTACCAGCTTTTACTTAATCAAAACCAAGTAGCAAATGACATAATGAAAAATTGTAAGAGACTACTCACTGAAAATGATACCTTAATTATGTCACTATTATATAATATCATCTTTGCCAGTATCTGGAATGCCACTTAAATAAGTACTTCCTGGTTTGAGGGGGAAGATCACTTAAAATGGATGATGGTGATGGAGTTACTGAGGGAATTCACCTAGACTAGTTAGATAGGAGTGAGATTTAGAAAAAAATATTTATACCCTCAATGCGTAGTTAAAAATTGTAACAGGCGATTACTTCTAATCATTAAAATAATTACATTATCTATATACTCACTGACCCATATGATCCATCTGATAGCCTGTTAGTATTATCTCCCCTTTTCTAATTTGTTGTTTTCTGAATTGGTTGAACCTGAGGAAACTGTACACAGCTCCTGGGATAAAGAGCATGTCTTGTTCACTCAGCAATGAACTTTCTGGCCAATATATCCGTGTTGACAGTCTCTCAAGAATACTTGTGTGGACCTTTAGGTAAAGCATGGTTAGCTGAAAGTTATATGCAGGGAAGCTTTAGAATTTTTTCTTCACTGCTCTTTTTTCTAGAGGTAAGGAGTAGATCATATTATCTTAGAAAAGGACTAATTAAGCATAAAAATGAACGATCTGATTACACCACATCCTAAATAATCCATGTGCCTGGCTGTAGAGGTTGAGATAGATGCTAATTGCTGTGCTGTCTCTCTGGAGGAGGCTGTCAGTGGACAGGCTGGGTGAGGAGGTGATGGCAGCCATGTCCCACACGTACTGCTGCAAACAGAGGAGCTGAGATGGTGACTGAGCCCCCAGATCCCAGGAAATGAGGCAAGCAGGAAATACATGCCTAAAAGAGTGCTTTTGAGAGACATTGTCTTTCCAGATCACAGGTCAAATACCTAGATCCAGAATTGCAATCTACCTTTAAATGAGATTGCTTCTTTATGAAAAATATTTTGAAGATTTTTTTTAAGCATGGGCACTTAATGCTTAATGGTTTAACAACTGAGGTAGGATTGGCTCTGGCGATGGCTAATACATTAGCTAAGCTTAGCAGGTGGATTTTGTCATCTTTGCTTTCAAGTTTCACACGATCACCAGAACAACATCACTAAGTGTTCGTGGATGATCAATCAGTATTTCCACTTCTAGCTGGTATAGTAAGAGACTATGTAGATGTCTTGCTCTTGTAATCTAAAAATTAGATCTACATTTTTTCTTTAATAGGACTAGTTGATTAACATAAGGACAAATAAGTAATGCAAGAAAAAATATGGTGAAAAAAAATGAGGAAAAAAGTTCTCTCTGAACTAATTAATTTTCTCTCTCTATTTTACATTTTAAGACACATCCTTCAGTAGACTTTTTGGAAAAAGAGCTGATTTTAAATTTGTCTTCCAAACTGTAGATGCTTAAGACCTGATCATTATGATTGTTTTTGTTGTTATTAGTAGTATTATTACATATGACAGTTTATCAGTAAAAACCATTTCGGTTTTGCAATTTCGAAAGAACTTGTAGGTAATGCCACTCTGCTGCTGACTCATAGACAACTTACGGATTTGTGCTTTGCCTTGTGACAGCTTCAACAGTAGAAATACACAGTACGCATACTAGTTTGATTCACAAGATCAGCAATCAGATATAGTCTCCAGGGGAAGGAGATCAGCTGCTCAGCTAGTCAAACACTGCCATCAGCACAAAATGTAATGGTAGAAAAGATGTTATGTGGCTACCACCTTGAAGTGCTATTCTTAAAGAGTGACAATTTTGTTCTGTTTTGCAGCTTACTTTCTTACAGTGTACATTTACAAAGAAAGTTTCTTCTTACCATCTTCACCTAATCCCACTCTCTGTCAAATGCTGTCACAAAACTTAATATTTTGTTATGAGTAAGAATGAATCACTTCTTCAAAACTGAATTTAAGTTCTCAGATTCACAGCCCAGCTGAGAAGGTATAGCTGTCATGCTTCCATTATACATTGAGCCTCACAGACACTGAAATAAGCAGCCTTGTAACTGTTACTCTATTTTCACTTTAGGTTTGACAATTCAGTTGTATGTGTGAAAGTCTACAGGGCATTTTTGCATTCATTCCAGTCTCAGCAAATCAAGGAAGGAGATTCTGGACTACCTGCTGTAAAATATCTGAAGTAGTCCAAAGCTTACTCTACTGGTTCTTAACTAACTGCTGATTATACAAGACCCTGAAAGCAAATAACACCATATCTGTTCACTTAAATTGTCAATATTTGGCTTTATTTTTTGTTTTAGTAGGGCAATGGTCTAATTAACATTAGATTTATTTGTACTGGTTAGTAAATAAAGTTGTTTTCCCCTTCACGAGAGAGTCAGTGGAATTTCCATTTCCATTATTTTGTTTTCTAATTCCAAAAGAAACTGAAGAAACTTTAATGAGGTGGAGGTTTTTAAGATGACATTAATCTCCTTTAATAGGATTATTAGTCTCAAACCAAACAAACAAACCAACAACAAACTAACAACAACAACAAAAAAACCCCACAGCCAATCCCTAAAACCAACCAAGCACCCTCCCCCATGTACGCAATCAATTATCAATCCGGAGTTTTCTTCCTAAATGTTATGAAGCATCCCTACTCTTCTGTAAACAAAATTTGAAGAGCCTTGAGGAAATATCCCTTTAACAGAATAAATAAGCTTATCAAATTCGAGTGGATATCACTTGGGAGGAAAATCTATGTTTGTCTATGTTTTGCGTAGCTGTAGTAATGGGAATGTCAATTAGCAGTCACACTACAAAAGTGACATTTCCATCTTGTATTTCTGCAGCAATATATGCAGTGACAATAAAAATTCCAAGATGTAAAAACTTGAGCTGTTTAGTAGAATTTGATGAAAGTCTGGTGTCGGGCGAGGCAAGCCAGAGAGATAGATGAAGAAGACTGCTGTGCATTTTAAGTTTGCAAGAGAACATGTTGCCTCATTGCATTGCCTACGTTGTGATGAATAGTTCTAAATAATTTGCATAATATTTATTCTGTTGCTTTTGGTACTATTGAAAATACACTGTAGGCACTAGTTTTAAACTTACTTGTAATGAACTTGCTACAGGGTTGAATTTGTTTATTTATTTTATTTATTTACTGTTTCAATGAAAAAAATGGCATCAAAGGCTGATTGCTTCCAGCTATTGAATTTATAAAGTATCACTTGTAGAAATACACTTTTATCTTGAAAAAGAGTTAAAATTTAAAGCAAGATTGTGCATGTAAATTCTATACACATGAAAGTATAAGACAATGTGCTATCATTTAAAAGTCTATTTAAAAAAATGTGAAAATGAATTATTTTTTTAAATGCACATATCCATTAACAAAAGTTTCATAATGGAGGATTCCACGGAAGATCTTATTTGTTTGCTTGCTTCTCTTTCTGAAAGGTGCACATTTATGTGAACTTTAAAAATTAATACAGCCATACGTAAGGAAAAATCAATGCTAGATGTCAGCATCCATATATTATTCCTAAGCTTACTGTAGAATGAAAGATATCCTGCGTGGTTTTGTGCACTATTTGAAATCTGAAGTCTTTCAAATACTTTGTAATCCAGACTGCAATACTGTATGAAATATTTATGCTGTATTTAAATATCTTTTAGCTTTTTTTTTTTTTTTTGCTGCCCAGTAAGTGAGATATTGTATTCAAAAGCAGGGCCATATTGATTTTTATTTCTATTTGAGTATGTGATTACATGTGGAAAACTCATCATGTTTACTAGTCGAAATTGAGTAGACATTATGTTCTATATAAAGTTAACAAGCTGCATTTTTTTTTGTTTGATCTGCATAGTATTAAATTTTTGAATGTCAGTAACTGTGTATGACCATTTGTACGTGGCTAGATATTGGCTAAAAATATGTATTTAGTATGCAATTTATTTTTATTTTCTTAGGAAGGATTGTTTGTGGGAGGGTTACAGCCTTTTTCTGTTGAAATCCTCTGTTTAGTCCTAGTAACATTTGTTTTAATATATTCTGAAAATTGTAAGATTAAATATTTTCAATTTCCTTTCACATTTTTTTATCTTCCTTTTTTCTTCCTTCCCCCCACTTTCCTGAAAGTGGTTAAAATTCGGTTCTTGATGTTTCAACTGCTGTCTGAGATCCTTTGGGATCTTCTGCCCAGAAAGAACAAACACAGAAACCAAAAAAATTAAAGCCTCAAACTTCAAGTGCATAAATAAAAACCCCACCTTTTACTATTATTTCCTATTACTGAATCTCATGAAAAGCAACTCACCAGCCCAAATTCATGAAAATGCTGCATAATTAAGCAAAATCACAAATAAAATCAGCGATTTTAACACTCGTGCAACTGTGTCTCTGATCAGTTTGCCCTCTAGTGGCAAAAGATGCACCATATGTATGGACTCAGCTGGTGTTTCAGTACAGCTGTGTAATGAACATCAGCCTAAGTCAGGTCCTAAAGGGCTGCAATGCTGTACCACCAGAATCCAGACAAAGGCTTGAGTTTCCTCACCTCAGATGCCACAAATATTTGAGGTTTTGCAGTTTGCAAGATTCTTCTTCCAACTTGATGGTAACTTGCATTTTGTCTAGTAATTGGAATATGCAGTGGGTTGACCCTAGCTGGACACCAGATGCCCACTAAAGCTGCTCTACCGTTTGCCCTCCTCAACTCAACAGGACAGAGAAAATATAATGAAATACTCTTGGGTCAAGATAAAGACAGGGACAGATCACTCACTAATCACTGTCATGGGCAAACAAGACTTGTCTTGGGGAAATTAACCTAATTTCTTGACAATCAAATCAGAGTAGTGCAATGAGAAATAAAACTAAATCTTAAAAACACCTTCCTCCCTATGTCTCCCTTCTTCCCAAGCTCAACTTCACTCCCAAATGACTTACCTTCTTCCTCTCAGCAGCATAGGGGTAACAGGGAATGGGGACTGCGGTCAGTTTGTCACACGTTTCTGTTGCTCCTTCCTCCTTGGAGGGAGGACTGATCACACTCTTCCCCTGCTTCAGTGTGGGGTCAGTCCCACAGGAGACAGTCATACATGAAGTTCTTCAAAGTGAGTCCTTCCCACAGGATGCAGTTCTTCACAAACTGCTCCAGCATGGGCAACTTCCACAGGGTGCAGTCCTTCAGGAACAGAGTGCTTCAGCATGGGTCCCCCATGGAGTCACAAGTCCTGCCAGCAAACGTGCTCCAGTGTGGAACCCCTCTCTCCATGGGTCCACAGGTCCTGCCAGGAGCCTGCTCCAATGCAGGCTTCCCATTGGGTCACAGCCTCCTTTGGGTGCATCCACCTGTTCCAGTATGGGGTCCTCTACAGGCTGCAGGTGGATATCTTCTCCACCGGGAATCTCCACGGGCTGCATGGGGACAGCTTTCCCTGCCATGGTCTGCACCACAGGTTGCAGGGCAGTGTCTGCTCCAGTGCCTGGAGCACCTCCTCCCCCTCCTTCTTCACTGACCTTGCTGTCTACAGGGTTGTTTCTCTGATATATTCTTACTCCTCTCTTAAGATGATGTTCCCCAACAGGTTTTTTTCCTTCTTCTTAAATATGTTATCACAGAGGCACTACCATTGGTAGCCTTGGTCAGCTGTGGGTCAGTTTTGGAGCTAGCTGACATTGGCTCTGTTGGACATATGGGGAGCTTCTAGGAGCTTCTCACAGAAGCCACCCTTATCGTTCACCTGCTACCGAAACCATGCCACACAAACCCAATACAGATTAGTATGTCAGTGTTGTGGCCCCTAGCATCTACTTCTAGTGTACAAAGTATGATGACATTTTGTTGACTTGCACATGTAACGAATGCCACAAAGTCAAATGATTGTTGATCAAGAAAATTATGAATCCTTACATGCTAAGTCATAAAAAGAAATAATTAAAAATTACTATTCTAGATTTCACAGTCAAAAATTTTGACTTCAAATCTTCAAACATACCAATGTAATTTTTCTACACTACTGGCGTATAAAATATGAGTTAGCTGGAGGGCATTAATTTGTATAGAATTGGTCCTGGATTATTTACAAAAATCCCTTGTTGTCGAGCATGTTCTTGGATGTCTTTGGAGTTCTGTTAGCTTGTAGACTAAGGGAAATGAAGGAAAAATGGAAATTCAAGAAACAATCCTTAAGGTCTGTAACACTAAGAAATCTAGGGAAATCAGCAAAGCAAGCCAATATTAGCACCTGACCTGATGTCTCATCAGCTCAGAAGGGTGGGATGCACTACGGAGAAATTGGCAGCTGCTGCAGCTGCCTAAGTTCCATATTTCACAAGCAGAAGGTCTTTCTCTTAAGAGACATCAAAAAAGCACCAGTATCTCATGAGGCACAGATTACTCGCAATGCTATAATGATATACAGACGAAGCAATGAAAGCTCAAGAAAGCAAGAACAAACGGAAACTTTTCTGAAGTTTCAGACAGGTTTATTTTCACGTGAAATCAAAACTGTTTCTTACAATACTTCCAAATATGACATTGCTCCTGAGAGATAACCTATTACTCCCCTCTTGTAAAGGTCCTTTCTTTGTGTTTAACAAACTAAAATGTGGTCGTCCCTTCATTGTTTTTTAATAAGTTCCTCATCTTTACATGAAGATGTTCTGTGCCTGGCCTCCTGACCTACCTCTCACCTTCTGACATAGCAAGTAGATTTAACAATATAACTGAAGAATATTTTAAATCTGAAATAATGCTCAGGCTGCTGTCTGATCCAAACCTCACAGGGTACCATTCAATTCTTAGTTTCCTTTGGGTGGAGAAAAACCTTCCATGATTCACTGTGAACAGCTCATTTCACACATTACAAGGTATCTTCTTGCCTTGCAAAGTGCAGGAAAGAAAAAAAAAAGTGAGGCATTACTACAGTTCAAGGATGTCTTATGTGTACTGGAGAGGACATTGAGTTATTCATCTTGATCAGAAAAAGAGAAGGTTCCAGAAAAAGACAAGACACTGAGAACACGTTTATCTTCTCCCCTTAACAGTAAGAAAACAAGACAGCCACAAATATGATCTTACAGCTATACACATAGCTCAGGATCAGTGATTCTTGTCCGTGGCTGTGTCACAGACTTCTGCTGGGATCTTCTGTGGTCATATCCATCCAGACTGATTTGAATGCCCAAATCTTCACCCATGATTAGAGGAAACTTTGAGAATCTCTGCTGTGGACTTCCAGGGTCTCAGTTTCCCAATGTAAAATATGAATGACAAAGACTCTTGTATCTCCACATTATAGGTTTCATCAGTATTAAACAAAGATCTTCCGTTGACTGAGATGATGTAATTATAATTTAGGTCAGCTCATGAGATCCATGTAAATCCACATGTTGTATGTTTATGAGATCTACTAAGTCTAGTGGGGAGGGGAGAGGGATGGAGAAAAAAAAAAACAACAAAAACCTAATGTGTTTGAATCAGCTGGATTCTGGACAGGAGTCCAAAATGCTTTAGCCTTGTCTTTTCTTTCAATCTTTTAAAGTTTGCACACTGCTAATTGTGATGTAAAATCTACCTTCTTAAGCTTTGCAAAGACTAAGCACCAGTCTGCTGTTCTGTGTCTGACTGAGGTGGAGTTAATTTTATTCATAGCAGCATGCATGGTGCTGTTTTAGACCGGTGACCAAAACTGTGTTGATAACACACCAATGTTTTAAGTTGTTGCTGAACTGCACTTGCACAGTGTAAAGGTTTTCTGTTTCACATTCTGCCCCTCCTTCAGGCAATAGGTTAGGAGTGGGTAAGTGGCTGGAAGGGGACACAGCTGGGATTACTGACCTGACCTGACCAAGGAGATAGTCTATAGTATACAACATCAGTCTCAGCAGCAAAACGGAGGTGGAGTCTTTCCAAGGTAGCAGTTGCTTGGAGACAAGCTGGGCGTCGGTCTGTTGGTGAGAGGTCGTGAGTGATTGCCTTTGCATCATCACCTGTTGTTTGGATTGTAAAGGTTTTTATCCTTTCATTTATGAAGCTATCTTTATTGTGATCCACGAGCTTTTCTCACTTTTGCCCTTCCAATTCTCTCCCTGTTGTGGTTTAACTCAGCATGCAGCTAAACGTCACACATAGCTGTTTGCTCACTCCCCCATCTCAGTGGGATGGAGAAAATTTAAAAATTAATTTTAAAAAAAGTAAACCTTGTGGGTTAAGACAAAGATATTTTAATAGGGCAGAAAGGGAAAATAATAATAATAACAACAACAATAATAGCAATAATAATAGCATATATGAAACAAGTGATGCACAATGCAATTGCTCACCATCAGTCGACCTATACCTAGCCGTTTCCCGAGCAGCTGTCCCCTGGCAAACTTTCTAGTTTATATACGGAGTATGATGTCAAATGGAATGGTATAACCCTTTGACCAGTTTGAGTCTGCTGTCCTGGCTGTGTTCACTCCCAGTTTCTTTCTGTACCTCCAGCCTCCTCACTGAAAAGTCCGACTTGGTATAAACAGTGCTTAGCATCAACCAAAACATCAGTGTATTATCAACATTCTTCTCATACTAAATCCAAACCACACCACTATACCAACTTCTAGGAAGAAAATTAACTCTATTCCAGCCAAAACCAGGACACTCCCCCATCCCACTTCAGGAAGAGTGAGTGAGCACTAGTGGATGCTTAGCTGTTGGGTAGGGTCAAACCATCACATGTGTTGTTTAGTCAGTACCACTCAACTGCTTTCCTGAAATATCAGCTTCTGATTCTCACAAAGATTTTAATTTTAAGTACTCAGAGAATTATCTTTATGGATATCACAAAAATCTGATAGGAACTTTTTTTTTAAATATATATATATATTGTGTGAGATAATATTTTACAGGGTCTTGTGTCAGGTATAAATCACTGTAGCACTAATTTCAAAATGGTGAACTACTTCTGCCTAGGACTGTATTTTTATTACTATTGGAACATGACCATTGATTTCACAGTATTGTCGACAATGTTTTTGAGAAAATATTCAAATAAGCAAATAGTTTAATCAGTACCTGAACAACTGATCCTTTTAAGTCTTTTAACAATATCTACAACTGACTTTCTTAGAATGCATGTTTGAAGAAAACATGCTTATTGTTAGGAATGAGTAAATATTACTAAGTATTTCTTATAACTATGTTCTTGTTAGCATTCAGATCTGATGCTTAGACATACATTCTTATTAGCATTCATAACTGATCAGTTCATTAATAAGATTATAGAGAAACAAAAAGAAAGTCCTGAAAGATAATGCTCAGTCACTTTTAAGTGATGACTTTGTTGTTTTAACATATCCAAGATGCCTGAGAAGTAGAATCAACATAATGGCCCTATAAGTGGAAAATCTGTGTGTAAGTCCTATTGCTGAGAGTATGCATTAATTTGAATACCTGATTTAGGTTTCTAATATGGAACAGACAAAGCTCAGACTGTTCTTACTTATGGTGCCTTTTATCTAAAAACTAGTCTCTTCAGCACTATGAACTTAGGCTTGGAAAGGGTGTTCGCTACAGTTATTCACTTGTCATTCTGAAAGAAGTAATCTATCAAGAAAGGAGTTGAAATATAAACTGCTTGAACAACAATGTATAATTTTACTTTGAGATCCTTTGACTTTCTGTCTTTACATTCCTTTCAGTGTAATCTCTATGTATTTCCATCTATACTGTTCCTGCTAGTTTAGACTTTTAAAGCTTATTCAGTCACATTTGTATGAGCCATTTCTTCAGTGAAATACAGTGTCTTGAAAAACTGTCCTGGTTTCAAGTGGGATAGAATTCATTTTCTTCCTAGTAGCTGTTATAGTGCTCTGTTTTGGATTTAGAACGGGAAAAATGTTGATGGTACACTGATGTTTTAGTTGTTGCCAAGTAGCAGTCAAGGTTTTTTCAGCTTTTCGCGCTATGTCAGGTGTACAAGAACCTGGGAGGGGACACAGCCAAGAAAGCTGACCCAAAGTGGCCAAAAGGATATTTGATACTAAATGATGTCATGCTCAGTATAAAAGCTGAGGAAGGAAGAAGGAAAGGGAGGACACTGGAGTTATTGTGTTCGTCCTCCTAAGTAATCATTACATGTGATGGAGCCGTGCTTTTCTGGAGATTGCTGAGCACCTGCCTGCTGATGGAAAGTGGTGAACGAATCCTTGATTTGCTTTATCTGTGTGTGTGGTTTTTACTTGTTAAATTGCCCTCAACTCAACCCATGAGTTTTTTCACTTTTACTGTAATGATTCTCTCCTCCATCCCACCAGGGGGACTGAGTGATGGGCTGTGTGGTGCTTAGTTGCCAGCTGAGATTAAATCATGACAAAAGCTTCAGGTCAGAAGTGAATTATTAAAGTAGAATTAAAAGAAAGATTTAACACACTGTTTGCAAGGCAGAATACGAATCCATTATACCAGATTTTTTTTCCCTTTTTCCACAGGCTTTTGCCTTTTAATCCTTCATAAAGATTATTTGATCAGAATTATATTAAAAGGTGTAAGCATTTGTTCCAACAACATGCTTGTAACTATCATTGGAAAATGTATTAAAGCTGCTGTCAAGCTGGCTAACATATGAGAAAAATCTTTCTTCGATCCAATGAGGGATGAGTTTCATCACAGTTTAGTTTTATGATGAAGGCTGAAGAAAGCATATAAATATTAAAAGGAGTCTTAGGAGAAAAGATAACTGGCTTGAAAAGATTTTAAGAAAAATAAATTTTAAATTTCCAGTAACACAGATATTTTTTAAAGCTTAAAACTGGTAGGTTAATGATTCTCAGCTACTTATAAAAGTAGTGCATTTTAAAATAGCATCAGCAAGAGCATTCACATCACAGGGTTTAGGTAAGATTTAAAATCATCAGTCCTGTTATGAAAACACATGTAGAACTAGAGGAGACAAAAACATCTCTAACAAGGAAAAGAAACAAACAAAACAAAACCAAAACCAAACAAAAACAAACAAAACCAAAACAAATGAAACAAAACAAAAAACTAGAATTAGACTAATTAGACTGAAAAGTGATCTGGGTTTGTTTATTTATCTATTTATTTATTTATGATGGACAAAATGTGAAAACGTGTAAGGAAGATAGTCTAGACATGCAGTTGTGTAACAAGTTGCAGTGCCAGACTGTCATTCTAAAACACATCAATGATCCATCTACTCCAAAATACTACCTCAAACACTGATAATTATTGCAAACTGCACAGATATGATGCAATACAGCAAAGAACAGTTAAGAAAAAAAATATTGTTTTTTATATCATCCATTTGATGATATTTGTCCTGACATGCAAACCTTTACATTTTCTTAACTTTTTAAATGCATGTAGTGTGACGTGAAATGTTTGAAAGGGTACAGTGGTTGGGTACACAATTAGCTGATACGGGCTAATGTGTTAGAACCTTGGATACAGTAATATATTGCTGAAATGATATTTCTAAGTCACTCGTGATACAAAGGAGCAAGATTAATAAGTGATGCACCTATAGCCGCAACTTTACACTCAGCCTTAAAATTTAAGAAGTATTAAGGATTTTATATTTTTCTAATTGTGACAGGTTAAAATCATATAAAAACCTTCATTTTGAGGTGCCTAATGTTTTTGAAGATAAACTCTTGACAAATACTTTTAACAAAAATAGTATTATCTTTGGAAAAATTTAAAGGGGAATAAGTAGATCTGTCAATTGGAAAGACAAAAACAATGTTAGAAAACTTAAATTAAAAGTATAGGATGCCAAAAAAAATTACTATTTACCTAAAAGCAGATAAACATGCAAAAGTATCACATTCATTTGAAAATAAATCCTGCAATTAACATACAGTGGTGATATAAGCATTACACCCTAGTAAACTGCTTGTTCTATACTTCTGATATCCTACCTTTTTTTATAAAGTTCAAGCAATAAATCAGTTCTTTGGTATCTATATATAAAGACCAGTCTTTAAACGCAGAAATGAAAGCATTGACTTTATAAGATTTTGAAATCAAACCTTCACACCCCTAGTTGGCTTTTCCAAGGTAAATTTCTGCATGGAGACCAGGGGAATAAGAACAGAGAAAGGGTGTAAGGATTCACCCCATTGGGTCTGAGGAAATACATATCCCTGTTTAAAAAGAAAATAAATAATACACCTAGTAGACTGGAGAAACTGGAAGCCTTAAAATAATTACTCTCTTCACAATGCCTGCATATGTCGTTTGCTGTGTTATCGACTGTCTTTATTGGAAATTTTCTCAGTGTTGTGCTGACAAGCTGGTACACAGCAGGGTCTGTGTCAGATTGTCCCCTTTCTTTTCACTCCATTTAGGACTTACTCAACCCCAGAAAGTACTAGCTGAATGTGCCATTAACCTGCAAGTAGCGGCTGTTGATTAAAATTTGTTTTGTATAAGGAAATGGAGTAAATAATGTTTGGGTTTTTTTATTGCAAGTTCATCTTCAATAATGTCAGTGTATTTTTAAGACCCTTTGTATGTAGGCTTCTAGGTCTGTCTTCTACTTCATTACCAAATCAGGCAGCTATCAGTGTAATGTGTCTGAAAACAGCTCTGCAACATACAAAACAGATTTTTTTTTTCAAGTGCAGCTAATATGGCAGTCAATGGACTAAAATAACATTGACCTGAAAATATGAACAGGAATTATTAAAAGAGATTTTTTTTTTTTTTCCTTCAGCACAACAATCCAAAAGTGTACATGGATAAAAACATTACAATGAGTCTCTTTCTCTGGAGACATTCAAAACCCACATGGACACACTCCTGTGTAACCTCATCTATATGTTCCTGCTCCAGCAGGGGGATTGGACTAGATGATCTTTTGACGTCCCTTCCAATCCCTAATATTCTGTGATTCTGTGGTTTCGTGATACTGACTTTGATAGTATTTCAAACTGAAGTTTTGGTGTTTTTTAAGCTGACATTTCTGAGCTAACTTCTTACGGTAATCATCTAGCAAACTATGTCATGTCACTGCAACACTAACATAATATGAATGAAAGAGACAGTAAAGCCGATCTTTGTCCAGCCTTTATGCAAATTTACAATCAGAATATGAATTTTAATGTTTAAAAATTAAAGATCTTGTTTAAAAATTAAAACATTCAAAGTCTTTCTTCTGGTTATTTTTAAAAACCACAAAAAAAACCCAGAATGACAATTTGTTAGCAATCTTTTCTTTATCTAATCCAAAGATCTTAGTATCACAAGTGATGTCACTTTCAGCAAGGTGATTCTGACCAGCAATTGCCTAAGAAACATCCCTTGCAATTTGTGTTATATTCAAAAGTTTCTGTTTCCTCATCATAAACAGTATTTCTCATACTCGAAATTTATGGAAAAACAAGTTAAAGAAAGCAACAAAGAAGCTTCAGAATCTGGCATGAAATGAGAACTCCAAGTTCAGATAAAGATTTGGGAAAAGTTTAGGCTAGTAGTTAAGGGTAAATAATGTTTGTGGTGGAGTTTATATTTTGCAAACTTTGAAAAACAATATTATAGGTAAATAACACAAGATCAACAGTAGGCTGAGACCTTAATTATCAGTAAGGCATTCCTGTGAGGTTTTTGCTGAATTTGAACTGGTATCAGAATACAGTCTTTTCCAAGGTAATATTTTATCTGGGGTATTATAAAATGAGGTCAAATATTATCTGGAAAACCCCTCAGAACTCAGAGAATTTAAATTTCCAGTGATCTCCTCTGAGTGAGATCTAGTAGCATTTTTAAGAGGCAAGTTTCCTGAATAGAGACCTCTAATACCATTTGAGATTCCCTAGATTATCCTAAGCAGCCTCTTGCTGACAGTCCAGAAGGGAAAGCAGGTCATTCATAGGTTTTATGTCATACTTACCGATTTCTTATAAATACCTTGGATACCCCAGGCCTTCTCAGATGCCACTATGTGTTTTTGCATCTTGGGAACCAAGCTGACCCTTATTGCTCTTCTGTCTGTAATGAGTTTTGAAAGAAGGAGCAAAACACATTTGAGCAATAAGCAGCTAAAGCAATCTAGAAGGTTTTATTATTCTTTTTTTGTTTCAGTTCAGACTTTGTTCGATATTGTTATGTTCAAAATCTTGTTTAAGGGGAAAGAAGAAATGTCCCTTATGTATAAAGCCAATAATTTATCGTTAGCATAGTGGCTATTTTAACAACCTAATGCAAGAAGCATTATTAATTCCAGGTCAAATTGTTATAGAAAAGGAAATAATATCTCTCTATAGAAAAAAAAAAAGTCTCAGTAATAGCAGTAATACAAGTAAAACTGTTTCAAACAGGTTTAGTTTTTATGTTTTTCCTGGTGTTATCTCTCCTCCTGCTTCTCTGAGTCCAGGGGTCAGTTTCATTCTGCTGGTGGTGGTAGAGGGGCTGCTACAGTGAGTTCTCAGCAGCAGGAGTCCTTCACCAGGAGAAACATGGTTGGTGTTCATGTTCAGGGTTCCTTCTTCCTCACTCTGGGATTCACTAAGAATAATTTTAATATGTTTGCTAAAATGATCTTACAACTTTCTCTTTCTTCACTGGTCTGCAGCTACATATATCTGAATATAATATCTATGATAGTTTTTAGGTATGTCAGATACTCATTCTTATTTCTTCTTTACTTCTAAGAGCAGTTTGTACTTGATGATCCCCTGTGGGTCCCTTCCAACTTGGGATATTCTATGATTTTATGAATTTCACATTTATGACTGGAACTGAAATCGTTCATCAAACTGAAGCAAATATCCAGACTATTGAACTTGAAGCACTTGACCCGTCTTCTGAATCTGGGAACTGAACAACCAACTGAGACTGCTGCTATCCTGGATTGAGTTTACCAGTAAAACTGAGAAGACTTTGAGATGGCTATTGCAGGCCCCTTACATGTGCTAGCTTTGTTTTGTTGGTTGATTGGTTGGTTTGTTTTGCCTCAGCTATATGTAGGGACTTAGTATCTGGTCATTAAAAATCCTTTTTTTTCTTTTTCCTCTTAATATGTGGTCATTTAATAGGAAATTTTGTGCTGGTTTGCCATTGAATTTTGAGGCCTTAAGCAACAAACAGAACGGTATTGTGTTAAGGCTACTGAATCTGTAATGGAGGGCATGGGACAGCTCAGGAGCAATATCTTTATTTATTTTCCCCTGAATGGTCTTGGGGAAAATAGCTTAGTAGACATGGGATACATCTATCAAAGCTCACTTCAATGAAAGAAGAGCAGGCATGATTTTGTGTTATCCTTGTCTACCTTTTTAATCCTGTTGTCACAAGTAAGTAATTAAATAAGTTTTATTGAGCATTCCATTAGCAAAAGGAATTCTGTCAAAATCTTGTATAAGCATGTCAGAAGACAAATGATATTGTAGCTCCAAACTTCACCAGCTGTACCTACAATACGAAGCCTGAAGAACACTTCAGAACAGGTTTTAAAAAGATAAATTACAGTTTGATTTAAGTTTATAAATAAAGGTAGTCCAGGGAATAATCCCTGGCCCTGAAGTCATCTGGAAAAAGCTTGTTTGAGGCCCACATTGACTCATTAGATCAGATTTGCCTTGGAGAGATCTAGTTGGAGTAAATTAAACCTGAGCTTTGGACCAACATGACAATTAAGCACAGTGAACAATAGCACTTCGTGTACTGCATGGTTGTGTGCCAGAAGCTGGTTTTTGGTCCTAAGTCTGAGTAGCATGGCATTGTTTATAGAGAGAAACCTAACTCTCCTACTGTCCCAGTCAGGCTAGCCACAATACATTGCCTGTTGCAAACAGCCTTCAGCCCATGTGAATGACCAACTCACAGTCAAGCACTGTTGCAGAGTGGTGGTTTGCACAGACTAAGTGATGGGGTGTACTTTCCTAGCACTTTAACACTGTGGGTTTCACAGTTGTGTGTCTGTACCCATGACATATCACTTTTTACTTTCCTGGAATAGGTATAGACTTGCAGATGTAATGTTCAAGGTTTCTTCTTACCCCTCTTCTATTTAGTGCTATGGATGTACATTGAAACACGTGCACTTTTTGCCTGCATTGTTGTCTGTTGAAATGTTTGCAGCTTGGCTTGAAGTGTCCACTTTACGCTTAGAAAAAGACAAACTGATGCATTGCTGCATGTGACAGTCAATTTCTATTGACCCAGCAGACTGCAAGACTGAGCACCTGGGTGCACACTATGACACTGAGTATGCTGAGAATCAGCCGTCTAAAAGGAATCAGAGCTCAACCCTATGCCCTTGATGGAGCCAAAGTTTACAGATGAACAATACAGAAAGTAGTCAAGCTTTAGACTCACACCTGACTGACAGTATGACAAGCTTTCTTTGCTCAATCTTTGCTTAAGGTGGAAAAGTTTTCAGTGTTGTAGTTATAATTATAACATGAAGCCACCATGAGCAGAATACTTACTTGATTCAAAAGGATGACTGATAGTCCACTTGTGGTCTCGCCCCTTTCGTAGATGTTTGCATCATAAAGGCACTATGTGGCTTTTCAGACATCTGGTAATGGCTGATCATATTCCAGGCAAGGGCAGCAGGACTACTGCTTGGCCAGATTGCAACACAAAACTAAAACAGCAATGAAGAATCTTGTCTTTTACTTGACTCTATCAAGTATTATTAGCCTTTTTCTTTCAGGAGCATTCTAGTATTAAATAAAAACCAGAGCCCATTTATGAATACATTGTTCCAGTTCTATATATGCTGTACAATTAGAGAGCTATTACACCAGTAAGTGATTACCCAAAACAACTGCAGCCAACTGTAAGGGAGCACACAAAACTGTATTCACCACTTGTTTAGTAATTTGAAATATAATAATAAAAAGAAAAAAACAGTCCAACCAAGTCTAAGGGTGAGGAAGTCAAATTTCAGTGGATTGTATTGATTAGATTTTGTTTACTGCAATGGGGCACACTCTTATGAAACATGCTAGAAAGAAAAATAATTATTCCAAGCTAGAATGGCTTAGGAGCCTTCCAGGGTTTTTCAAGCAATGTTTTAAAATTATGTCTGGAAAGGGTAGCATGGGATTCAAGATACACCTGTAGGCTGTGACAAATTTAGGCCTAGTAGCTCTAAAATAACGTAAGCAAGCCAGTGCAGATAGTGAATCAGCCTTCTGAACATGTGTTAGGAACAGATTTTCTAATGTACAGATAATATAAATATATGTATGGTTAATAAAAAGGATAAATTAAGAGTCTGAATATACCTATTAACAACATATCAGATGACATTAGATACCATCTGTCTGTTCAAGAGCAAAATATTTTCTGGTTGTTATAATGGCTATGGTTGGAGAATTAGGGCTAAAAGTTCCTCAGCATTAATACAAATAAGGCACCACTCTTCTGCTACCCCAAATACCTTTCTCACAATACTGTAACAAATTGTGGTTGCTTAATAAACTGGGATCTGTAAGCAGTTTAAGAACCTCTGGTTTAGTGCTCAGTCTTAAACAAATTAAAAATTTTATTATTGACTTCTACCCTTTTGAACACTTAATACATTGCATCTAGTATACACATAGAATAGACTAGAAAACTAGTTCTGTTCATTACAAAATCACAAGGCTGAATTTCGAAGGAGGGGTGATTTCACTAAGTACTAAACTCTATTTTTGTGAAAACTTGAGTTACTCTCTGTATTGTAAGTAACTTTGTGACTTAATCCTCTCAGATTCGTGGAGGATTAAACAGTTCTAACCATTTTCCGTTAGTACTGAGAATCCTG
>VWYH01006105.1:0-16542 GCA_013399365.1 Pampusana beccarii | reverse complement strand
TTTTTTTTTTTTTTTTTTTTTTTAATTTCCTCATAGATATAGAAAATTAAACATATTGAATGCACAAGTAATTCAGGGACCTGTCTAGCCCTCAGCAAAACCAGCAAAATTTTTTCCATTGCTTTAAGCAGTGCAGGATCAGGGATGTGGCATTTAATGTGCAATAGGCTTTAAAGCACAGTCTTAGCATTTCAATACAAGCTCTAGCCATGAAAGGCATTGTACTGGTTCACTGCAGCCTTTAGGTCCCCCTACATGACTCTGAAAAAAAAGTGCATTCGTCTTTGTTGACCAGCAATTCCACATAAGACACTGAAAGTAGAAACGGGTCTCTATTTTTTTAAAAAAGCACTGCTGATATAAAATTATCCCTATTTCTGGCAGTTTTAATTAAAAGAAAGCAAACCTTTGCTTTATGCCATCAGAATTACTGCTAGCTGTATGAGGTTGTATTAAATTGTCAGGGTGCTCATGGGAAAACTGAAACTTATTGAAAAGACTAAACTGCATATATCATTACTAGGCTAAAATAGCACCGTGTAGTACAGTGGTGTTCTGTTCTAACTGCTAAGGGCTAAGGACATTGGCAGGACAAAGTTTGTAAGGAGATCTACCATCTTCCATTAGTCACCTGGAATTACCAGAAAAATTAGACAGCTTTTTGGACACAAAAACTCTACTTGCAAACCTTGTCCTGTCCTTGTTCTAAAGAATAATTCATCCTGAAAGGCTCCAAAAATGTATACACACAGATGTGAAGACATTCTCCTAGTGGCTAGGAGATTTCTGAAGTGTATTTTCATCCTTTAAGACCCCAGTATGCTTGTATTTTCTCTCATACTGCATACATGTTAATTCATACAGCATGTTCTTTCCAGCTACCTGGCTGCATGATATTCAATATTTTTTCTTGCAGGTAATTGAACTAACTAACTAGCTAAATAAATAAACATATTAATCTATTTACAAAGACATAACTTGTTTGTTTTGATAATTTTATTGCTTTTAATAGTATGAGTACCCGAGAGCAACTTCTTTGATAATTCACATCTTCAGAAAACTCCTCAAATTAACACAAAGGTAAACAGAAGCAAAGAAACAGAAGCCACTGATGGGCAATCTATAGAAGGAAAACGGTGAGAGAGAATAAGCTGTGGCACCAACTCCTCTGGTCTGCCTTTGTAACCTGCGCTGTTATATAGAGGTGATAACTATTATTGGGTTTAACATGTAATTCAGCTATTATGATATATTGCAAAATTTTCAGGGTTTAAGGGTGATGTAAATGAAAGAGAATTTCTGGAGGAGGGTCAGTAAAGCCTGTTCCCCAACAGTGAAATATGATCTCCAGTCTAGAAATGTTCTAAGGATTTATCCTAAAGCAGTTGATCTACCTTATTGTTTTCAATAAGGTATACTTGAAACTGAGTAGCACATTAATTTATAAAACTCTTAATTTGAAACACCTCCTTTCATCTCTTTTCTGCAATAATGCTAGGGTAAGAAATTTCAGACCAATTTAAAACAAAAAATAGTTCAGTATTTAATTACTGGTATAACATCCTAAAGGTTGTTCTATTCAAATTAGACAATCAACCTATAAAGATAAATACTTATTTTTAAAATGCTGACATTAAAAGGTTTACAAAAATCAATATTATAGCACATTTTAGGAATATTATTTAATAATAATGTCCAAAGGTTGTAAGCTTCTTTTTTTTGAAAGTATTTCCCACTATCTCAAATAAATCCAAGTAAACAAACAAATATATAAACATTTGCATGAACAGCTAAAAAAGATGGAAAAAATAAACAATATTACTCAGGCTTTTAACGTCCCCTCTCCCCAAATGTCTACAACAACAGTATAACTGTAAAGATTTAACAAGATGAAAAACAGAAGTTGTCTTGCAGTTGCGAAGAATCATTTTTCAGAGATAAGTATATTTTATTTCAAACTTTTTAATAAATACAGTCTTCTCTATGGTAGCAAAGCATTCTTTTTACTCTACTGTATTTTGAATGTGAAATGCAATATAACAAACAATGTCATATATGGCTGTATTTAAAGTTATTTACACTGAATTTGAGATTAGGACAGAAGAAGTCTTAAGCCTGTTTCATATATATTAATACATCTTAAACATTCTAGTGGAGCAGTTTTTCGCTTTTTGTTGAGCCAGGTGCCACAGCCTCTGTGAACCCAGGTGTCCACAGCTCAGAAGGAGCTGTAAAGTTTCTGATAATGTGCTAAAACAGTGACTGTGCATTAAAAAGCCAAGTCTTTAATATAAAGTCGATCATATTACTTGGTAAACAAAGAGCATATATAAATATATGTTGTGTATTGATGGCATAAAATCTGGGGTTTTTTCAGTGTAATAACTAAACATGTAGATTATTAAGCACAATTTTATTAAGATCATTACCTTTTTTTTTGATGATGAGTGGTTTGGCCAGTTTGCTTTGTAGTGCTCTCACAGAAGCAGTTCTGCCTGAAGAAATAAGCCCTCATTTGCCAATATATATATGTATGAATGTGTTGATTACCTATGGAAGCATATATGAATTTATAAACCTCTGTGTGTATGTATTTGTAAGCTTCTGTATAGATATGTAAGCAGAAGTTTATAAATACCTGGATTCATATACATATACATGCATAACACATTGCAGATATTTAAATATTTCAGTGAACATAATCATTCAGAATAACTGAGATTGCTCTGTGGTTCATATAAAAATTGTTGTTGGTCTTAGTCCATTATGTACTGAAGCGGCATCCATAACTTACACACTCAAAAAACAACAGTACTGACACCCTTGTTAGTAGTCTTGTAAAAAAAATACTTGTTCAAAAAGAATTACAAACTGAACCCAGCCTGTGTAACCTTAGGCCACTGAGACATGAGCCTGGGGCACTTACCTGTCATGTATCCCTTTACACCTCTAAATCCCCACAGTAACAGACCATCTGCACCCATAATCAGACGGCCAGACTTTAGAGCAATATACCTTGTTTATAAAGGGCAATTCTAATTTACAACAAACTCTATTTTGGGAGGTACTCTGGGAGCAAACCTCTGATGCTTTCAGATCAGCCATCTGTCTCCACTCTTGCCAAGTTACCTCTAGGTTATGCTCTTTCCCCTCTTCAGCACATTATCCTGTCTGTTGCACACTCACACAGAGTGAAGATCAAGAGAAAGAGCATCTGAGCAGGTAGGACAAGGAAGAATACTCCTACAGTGTATGTTTACATACTTTTCTAAGCAGATATGGTTTCAAAGATGGGATGAGGTAGCTCTTAGATGCTTTCTGCTGTGGGATTTGCTACTTCTTTTGGTTCTGAATTTCAAGGGGAGAGGGGATCATACAGGGGTGGGTCCTTTGCACCACCTAAAAGCAGCAGCACAGACCACCTGTTTTTTTGCTGTGGGGCTCTTGGGGGCTGGAACATCCCTGTGTGGTCCTGGGCATCTCTGCCCAAATGCATCACATCACTCACAAATGGGTGTCCAGAAGAAATTATCCCTCTTCCCTTGAAAGCTGCAGCTACAATTGCATCTGAAAGAATGATCTACCAGATAAGTTTGGTGCCAGCTTTACCAGTCTGCTGAGTGGTTTATCCTGAAGACAAACTGAGCTTACAGCAAGCTAATAGGTACACAATGTAGTCATCAGGCAAATCCAGCAATTTAGATCATACTTATACTTCCCTAAAGGTGTTCACCCATAAAGTACCCAAGCCATGGCAGGCTGTTCATTGTCCCTGCTGCCTTCATGTGTGCCAATGTGTTGCAGAGGTGCAGCAAGTTTTGAACAGATAACACAAGCTAAATTCCAGGAAGAAGCCAAAATGGGACCAAGATTCCAGCAAATCTCCAAACAGTATGCCATGTCACTGCTCTAAGCACACACCCCATCCATCAGTGAGAGCAGCCACAAGTACCAGAATCTCTGCTGTACTAGAAAGGATGTTAGCACTCATGTTTTGGGGAAGAAAAAGAGGAAGGCAAGGATAAAATAAAGAGATTTAGGGGAAAGATAGCTAGATCAAGTATTTTGTTATTTGCAAAGAGGCATGAAAAAAGCTTTTGCTGCCTTCATTCAGCAGACTGATAGACCATGACCATTGTAAAACTAACTCAAATACAATCCACACAGCTATGCTGAAAATCTGTCAGTCTCCAGAGTACCACAGTTAGCAAATTTAATGTTTGTTAAATTCACATTTGTGTCAGATGCATAATGCAACAACCTAAGGAAAACAAAACAAACAAAGGATACCACAAAACCAAACCAAACAAACAAAACAAACCAAACAAAAAAAGTTTAAAAAATACCTTTAAGAACAGCTACAGTGAGTAGATTTAGCAGTCTGAATCCCATCGATAGAATGTTGTAAAAATAAAAGTCAGCATAAACATGTCAGCTCTGGGAGTATCTGTCATCTCTGTTTAAATAGCCACTAAATCTCTATAGAGAAATTCCATGAAATGGTACATAGGAAACCTAAAAAAATGTTTTGAATAAAATATGATAGGACTTCTTGAGGAAGTACCTAAATATTTACAGTTGTGTGTTTATTCGCTAAGTACTTGAGAAATTCAGATGAGCTTGGTTTTGCTTTGCACAATGCCTGCATCATCCAATTCCTGCATCAGTTTCAAACACTGTCTTCTTGAGTATGGTGACAGGGTATGCTGAAAAGAATACCAGCAGGATTGTCCTATCAGCATCAGTTTTACATAATTTTATTGAGAAACCTACCTAGTACCATTATAACTAAGGCCTATGAATGCATATCCTTTATACCAGTGTTACTACTTTGATTACGGGTGTGACTTTCTAATTGTGTTACTATAAAAATATAATTTGTAATTAAGACAAAAGTGATATTGATATAGCTTGGTTTTGGATAAGGAAAGAGATGTTCATTCTAGAAACAACTGCCCATAGCTGGGTACAAGCTACTAGATGTGCTGTTTCCCTCCCAGATTCCACCTCACACCTTCTTACTGAAAGCACTCATGCATTAGTATTGCTCTGGTCTATTTCTGTTAAATGAAATGGATTAGCAAAAGGCTATTATTTAAAGGGTTCTTGCCTGTGGACAGATATCCTGAACACACCTCCACTGTTAAGAGATGTTATCATACAGCATAGCTTGCTATTTATTGGCATTTCTCAATTAGACTTGGTTTAGAACTGTTAAAATATTCCCAAAGATTAGTAAAAATGAGCCATGTGACATCAGACCTTGTATTTAGAATGCTTGATCTGACCGGGCAGGGAATATATTCTTCATTATTTTCAGCTTCTGAAATTCAGACACCTCTCACTTTCCATCACAAAATTTCAGTTCCTTTAATAAGAGTTAGTGAAAAGAGGTTTTTTTTAGTCTTTTTTTAAAATTTGAAAATGATTTTAAACATATAAAACATTGTTTTTCGTGGAATCATTTTAAAATAATTCAACATGTTATTTACTATAATTTATCTCTTTGTTAAATATTCACAGAAATTTTGAGATTTTGCTGTAAGGATATTTCAAGATAATGTAAGGATATTTTAAGATTTCTGTTTGTTCCCATCTTTTAAAGTTTCTCCTTATTGCATTACACAAATCTTATATCATACTAGAACACATCAATCAATACGTATTGCATAGTTCAAGTGCCACCTATAAATTAGTAATCTATATGCAAAAGTTGACAAAGTGCCAGGTATTATGATCTTCTATGATAAAATGACTGTACAAGCATTTGTCTCTGAATCATAAACTCTTGCTGTCATATTCTATATTGAAAAAGCTGGAAAGCTGCCTTTTATGAGAAGCAATGTGCTATGGCATATGTATAGAGAACATACATTCTTTATCCTTTGAATTATTAATTAGAAAATTTGATTTGATAATATATTTTTTCCTTGAATTGCAATTTTGCCAAACCCCTAGGTTCTGAAGCAACAATTCAAAGAATCGTAGAATCTTTTTGGTTGGAAAAGACCTTTAAGGTCATCATGACCTTGCAATCTTTAGATTAGTTCTAGCTTCAGATATCTAAAATATTGAATGGTGGCATGTAATTTGCCTTATTTTATTTGAACCTTTAGAAACAAAGTTATCATGTTTTCCTCTCTAACAATAGAACTAACATAATTTAACTATGATTTTTTAGGATAACATTGAGATACATTATTCTTGTGAGGCTGTAAAAACACCGTTGAATTAGGGTAAACACACAAACACACACACAAAAGAAGTGCCTCCTTTATTCTGGAAGCTGACCGTGGTGAGATTTAAAACATAAAGAGCCCACTGCTCATCTCTCCCCTTTCTGCTTGAATAAAAGTGACAGGAATCATCCATGCATTAGATCAAGAAAATAAAATATCAATCAAATTTACACTATAGGCACCGAACTTGGACTTTACAGGTGTCTCTCTGAGTATAGAAGGAGCCACGTAACAGCCATAACATACATAGGCTGAATTGCTCAACAACTTAAGCCAACAATGTGAGAGACTGAATGTTTTATCTTGCCAACAATTGCAGGCCTGTTTGTTGCTTGCAACTACAGTCTTCATCATTTTAAGCAATTTTGTTCTATTCCCTGGAAAAGCTCAAACTTTATTTCTCTTGTTAAAACATATTTGTTTCATTTTACAGGCTGAGGCCCTCCTGAACATGTGTAACCTACAATTTTCTGAGTTTTGCAGCTTAGCTGAATTCCACAGAGCTTTCTCAGAGATGGCAAAAGCTGGTATTGCAGGTAGCAGGGCAAGCATGCTGCCAAATTTAAAATTGTTTCTCCAAGGCATGGACAAGCTACAGCTCTTTGCCAAGTGACTGTATGATTAACACAAAGCAAGCAATGTATTTTTCTCTAGACTCATACTGAAATTTAGCCTTTTCTGCCTGTCAAAACACAAACCCAAACAACTGAAAACGGTATAAGACAAACACATGAAAAACACATCAGAAAAAAAAAGGCTCAAATGTTTGACCAATTTTTTTAGGAAGTCCCAAAACTAAAGACTTACAAAATCTGAAATAAGGTAGTGTTCTGGTTTCATCTGGGATAGAGTTAATTTTCTTCCTTGTAGACTGGATAGTGCTGTGTTTTGGATTTAGAATGAGGATAATGTTGATAATAAACTGATGTTTGTTGCCTGCCGATGGAAAGTGGTGAATGAATTCCTTGATTCGCTTTGCTTGGGTGCACATCTTTTGCTTTACCTATTCAACTACCTTTATCTCAACTCACAAGTTTTTGCACTTCTGTGTTTCTGATTCTGTCCCCCATCCCACTTGATGTGGGGGAACAAGTGGCTGTGTGGTGCTCAGTTGCTCGCTCGGGTTAAACCACAATGTGGGTATGGACAGTTTTGTCATTCGTCTTCTTCTCAAAATTGGAATTTTAGTGAGACCACATCTTTTTTATTATTTTTATTCTCTAAATTGTTAGGTTGCTCCTTTAGTGAAAGGAGCAAGGTGAGGAAGAAATAGAGAAGTATATAATTTTTGTGTCATCACAGATAATATAAAGAAGGCAGCCCATTATGATAAACTTTTCATCTCATCACAGAAATGATCATATGCAGATGTGTCCATTCCTGTTAGATGTACAACCAAAATTTAAAAAAAAATAAATAATTGTCCCAGTAAACCTGTATCTCATGGTTATGCTTAATCTGAAGATTCTTCATATACTTCATCTGATACTAACAAAACATTACAAAAAAACCATGATTAGTTTCCATCAAAGAATGACTGTTTCATTTGAAATGATTAATTTAAAAGCAGAGCCAGCCCTCTCTTAGGTGAATAAATGTCTGCTTCAGAAAAATAAAAGAAAAAAAAAAAGAAAATCAGATCCTGTTATAAAAAAAAGACTGTATTTGCAGTTTGTAAAATATACTTTTTTTCCCATTCTTCTGTTATTTATTTCCCATAAGCTGTGTTCAGGTGCAATACATTTTTTGCTATTGCTTTAATAAATCAGAAGTATCACTGCATCTAAACTCTGATTTACCAAAACACACCAACTCCTCAGATTTGAGCCTAATGAATATGTTCCTATCGGTAAAATAAATAGAACCAGGACACAGACCTAAACCCTAGGCATTTTCTCAACTCTCTAACAGTGAGCTCTCACCTCTGGCATGTTTTTGGCTTGTGTGAACAAGCACTTTTACAGGTAATGCTTAGGCCATTGGTGGTTCCCATCAGGCAAGATGGAAAAAGCCACTCTATTCTGATGAGAAAGAGAGCTGTGATGTGCCAGCAATCCTTAATGCCAGAAAAGACGACTATTTTATTTAACAATATAGGTGTATCCAGTGAAAACCTGGATGCTCACAGTAACTCTGTCTCCAGTACCTTACCATTCTGAACATAAATCTAGGAGCAGACTAGCTCTTATTTCTAACCCTATGAGAAACACTCTGAACATCATAAATGTTACTGAACACTCACATCCCTATGGGGTCTTAACTTTCCCATATGTTGTTTTCTTGGGACTTAAGGAACCAAAGAGCCAAGAAGTAGTCATAAACATATCATTTTCCATAATCCACTCACACGTTCTCCACAGAGAAGCCTCAGGCAATCAGTGTTCATGAGTGCTTAGTGGTAAACTACCAACCGAATTGCACATTGGTGCCCTTCCGTACCTCTAGGGCCTCCACAGAAACCATCTGGAGCAGTTGTGGCCTTCACTTATGCCCAGGTTCTTACTTCTTATTTTGTGGTTTGAATTAAAAACAAGTCTGAAAGCTCGGGGCTGAGTGAGTGATTTCTTGGAAGAATCAACTGGATGTGTCCAAAGTTTTCAGTATTTAATAGGATATAAAAAATAGCTTTAAACTTAATCATTAAAACTCAACAAAATAGTTAAGTTCATTAGTTGGTATCGACAACACCAAATAAACACAAATAAGGGCTGTGGTACTTTTAAAAAGTTATAATCACTGCAAATAATAATGAGTAAAAAAACCCTCTTAAATGGTTATAACTTAATTTCATACTCTTTTTTCCAACTAATTTTCAGTCAAATTAGCATCTGACATTCCTCTGAACCCTCACTTCAGTAGGAGGGTTTAGGATGTAATTTAGGCAAAATTGCTCTCTTCTTAAGCAGTTACAAATGTATTTTTAAAATAAGCAAATGTTTGGAAACCAGTAATGACTTAACTTTGTCTACATCTGTTGTTCAAAAATATATTTAAGTTTTACTGTACAGTGTGTAAATAGAAGTGTAATATGCTTGGTATTTTATTTTTCTGTATGACTGTAGTACTCATCAGCTGTACCTTTGGGAAACAATACCTTTAACATCAGTCAGAACCACAACTTTACAAGCTTGGAAAAAAAAAAAAATCATAGTCAATCTATTCCTAGGAGAGTCACCATAAAAAACAAACAAGTTTTTTTAATGTTTCCCTCCTTGTCTTTTTGCTGCCAGCTGACTCTACAGACATCACATATACTGTTTTCATTTCTATACATTGTAACCAACGTGAGAATTCATAAAACATGTGCATGTTCCTTGTGATTCGGCAAACTCAGTAAATGCTAGAAATATATTAAGTTTGCACATCCCTAGTAGAACTATTAGGGAATAAGAAACAATGACCTGTACAAGAAGTCAGAATTCAATAGGGATCTAAAGTAGACTGATCATAGTAAAAGAAACCTACCAGAAGAAAATAATACAGTATTCAACTTTTTCAGGTCTCAAGGTAGCTGCCTAGGCAGTTGAAACTGCAACCAGAGCTGCTTTTTATTACTTTTATTTTTATTTAAATGCCTATTTAAATAAATATTTTGACAGAAAGTTTTTTTTCGTGGACAGTAAGAGTTGCAACAAACTTTTTTTCCAAATATCTGCTAGTGGCTAGAAAAATGCTGTATGAAATTAAATCCATTTCATGTCTGAGACGAATCCTGGAGTTATCCAAGATATATGGAGAGTATAGACATAGGAAAATATTCTCCTAATTTAGATGCCAGGTACATAGATGTCAGGTACATAAAGTTAGATGAAATGGACTTGGGCATTTTGCCTTTTTGCCAGAGGAGACTGAAGAGTGTGATCAAAATTAGGGACTTATTTTTATTTTCTACCCAACATGCAGCAAAGTAAACAGCCATTGCTATGGCATAAAATCTGTTCTCTTCCTGCAATATGTATAGATTCTTTAGTTACCTGGTTTTTGTTCTCTGCTTAGTTCTACATAGACGATTGTGCAATATATGAAAAAAATATTAAAGTTTACAACATTTTCTTTCCTACTACATTCTTTATTAAAAATGAATTCTGACAAGATGTTCATATAGTGCTGTGACCAGTGATTCTTTCTGAGATTCTAGGCCTTTAAAGATATCTAACTAGGAAGAAACACTGGATGTGGGGATGTAGGTGATTATTAGACGAGCTGAATCTCAGTCTGTGAAGTCTAATCTTAGATTTTATCCCCAGAAAATTCACTGAGTAGCACTAATTTTCAGAAAAGCTAAATACCAAGCAGTTCCTAATGAAGTTGGTGGGTAATGTATGATAATATTGAAGCACCATTAAAACAAATTAAATATGACATCAGTGTTTTAACACCACATAGAATTACTGTGCACACAAAATAAGCAAACAAACAAATATATTAATTAATTAATTAATTGATATAGCTGTGGTATTGGACTGAATTAGATACTTAAGAAATAGTCTGGAGCTATTCTGCACTAGATGCACTTATCTCTCCCAAATGTCTGTCCATCATTGTTGATATATGCCCATATCTCTTTAAGTACCTTAAATTACTCATCAATAGTAACTTCAAAAACTTATTAAGATCCAGGTGTTTAATCATTATTTTGGTTTATAAGATTTTGTGAAACCTTGAGATAAAAATATTTATCCTGTTGGGATACCGTTAAACTTATTTACTGCCTTTTTTAAATCACTTCAGGAAGAAGTAAACATCATATCATCCTTTTACAAACAAGGTAGAATGACTGGCTGAACAACAACCAACAAGTGAGAATTGTGTCTCTCTCAAAACAAGTGAAGATGACAGCAATGCTGTACCCATTTGTCTATAAGAAGTTGTTATTTATATGCAAATTAAAATTTGGCCCGGTAATTCTGGTCCGCAAGTGAGTTGGATAGAAAGTATAAAGTTTGGTATATTCGCTGCCTTTGTCCAGCCCTATTCCTGGGATCATGCTAACTGGGTCCCACCATATGTGTCTGTGCTGTTCAATAAAGGACAGTCGTGAAGCAAGTTGTGACCCCTTAAGTCCACACTACTTAATTGTCAGCTTACTGCATAAGCCTATTTGGGACTGTTCCAACTTATGTTCCTTAAGATATCTAAACCTCTACAAAAAGCAATGGGATGAACACTACACCATGTTTGGTACCCTGTAACGTGTACAATGACCTGACGCTCCTTCAGAAGACAACCTTTGCAGCCTTGATCATCCTATATTCTTTGATGTACATCCCAGGGCATGTAGCACATATTCATTTTATTCTGCCACTGTTGAGGGGAGCAATGTAGCCCAAACATTTTATTTCAGACATACAGATTTATATATCATGAGATCTTAAAATAAAGCAGCCTATATCTTTTCTTGGGTGGGGACAGATGAAGTCAACATTATAGCGGGTGCTTGTTATAGGCCATCTGACTATAAAGAACAAGTGGATTGGCTTCCCTGCAGGCAGATAGGAGCAGCCCTACATTCACAGGACTTAGTCATTGTGGGGGACTTCAACCACCTCAATATCTGCTGGAATGACAGCACAGCAGGAGATAAGTAATCCCGGAATGCATTGATGATAACTTACTCCTCTTCAAAGGTTTACTTAGAAGAGTCTCATGAGATAAGGCTCTGGAAAGAGAAGCCCAAGAAAACAGGCTAATATTCAAAGATCACTCACTCCATGCTTAAGAATGGTCCATCCCGAAAAATATGAAGTTAGGCAAAAATGTCAGAAGGTCCGTGCTGATGAACAAGTAGATTCTGGCTAAACTCAAACACAAAAAAAGAAGCACACAGAGGTTGGAAGCAAGAGTGGGTAACTTAGGAGGATACAGGAACACTGTTCAAGAATCCAGGGATGAAATTAAGAAAACTAAAGTCCAAATAAGTTCACATTGTCCAGGAATGCCAAAAATGAAAAGAAGGGCTGTTTTAAGTGCATAGGTGACAAAAGAAGGACTAGTGAAAATGTGGTCCCATTGTACAGTGAGATGGGGGACCTGGTTACACAGGACATGGAAAAGGCTGGAGTACTGCATGCGCTTTGGTGGAATAGAATCAGCTTAGAGAATACCTGAGACTGGACATCTATAAGTCCTCAGGCTGTGATAGGATGCACCCACAAGTACAGAGGGTGTTGTCTGATGTCATTACAATGCTACTCACAATATTATTTGAACAAACAGTTGGACTGGAAGACGTGCCTGAGGATTGGAGGAAAGTGTGTCACTGTTGTCTCCAAAAGGGCAAGAAGGAGGACCTGGGGAACTACAGACCAGTCAGGCTCACCTTGATGCCTATGAAGGTGATGGAACAACTAATCCTGGAGACCATTTACAGGTGCATGAATGACTGTAGTCAGCATGAATACATGAAGGGGAAGCCGTGTTTGACTAACTTGATAAACTTCTATGATGAAATTACTGGCTTGGTAGACAAGGTGAGAGCATTGAACATTATCTACCTTGATTTCAGGAAGACTTTTAACACAGCGTCCCATAACAGCCTCATAGAGAAGCTGATAAAGCACGGGTTAGATGAGCAGATAGTGAGGTGGACTGGAAACTGGTTGAATGGACAGGCCCAGAGGGTGGTGATCAGTTGCACAAAGTCTGGTTGGAGACCATTAACTAGACATGTACCGCAGAGGTCTATACTGGGTCCAATTCTGTTTATCATCTTCATAAATAACCAAGATGATGGAGCAGAGTGCACCCCCAGCAAGTTAGTGGATTATACCAAACTGGGCAGAGCGGCTGATATGGCAGAGGGTTGTGCTGCTATCCAGAGGGAACTTGAGAAGCTGGAGAAGTGGGATGGTGGGGGGTCTTATGAAAGTCAACAAGGAGAAGTCCAAAGTCCTGCAGCCAGGGAGAAATAACCCCATGTATATGCTGGAGGATAATGGTATCCTGGGCAACATTAGTGATGGTGTGAAGCAGATGGAGCCAGGCTCTTCTCAGTGGTGTCCAGTGACAGGACAGGAGGCAATGAGCACAAATTGAAACACAGAAGCCTTTGTCTGAATGTCAGGAAACACTTTTTTTTTCCTGTGAGGGTGAATGAGCACTGGCAGAAGTTGTCCAGAAAGGCTGTGGAATGTCCTGCCTTGGAGATACCCAAAATCTGTTTGGACATGGTCCTGAGCACCCAGCTCTAGGTGGCCCTGCTTGAGCAGGGACATTGGACAAAATGACTTACAGATGTTTCCTTCCAAACTCAACCATTCTTTGATCTTGTGAATCTCACCTGTAAACACAGAACATACCATGCACGTAATTTTGTGGGGTTTTTTAATCATATTAAAGATTGAATAGTTTTCAGTGAATCTACATTTTAAATCGTTATAGCATTACAATTTCACCTGCCTTGAAAATAATTATATTTTACAGAAACTCAATGTCTAATCAATTCATATAGCAGGGCAGGTTATTGACAGACAGTGGCAGTCTAAACATATTGGCACTGTGTTGAAGTGACAATTATAGTTACAATGTGTAGCAAGTTACACATAAATACTTTTTCTTGGACTCCACAATTCCAAGATGCCTATTTTATGTCTTGCATCCACTAGATTAATCTGAATGCCATAAATAATTTGCATAGCATGTTGCTCAGGAGATCAGATCTTAGCAGTCTGAGACACCAGAGTACAATAAACAGAAACTCAATGTCTAATATGATGCACTTGTGTTGCCTATAGTCTCAGGGTTAATACAAATATGAACTGTGCGATATATTATGCAATCATTGATCAGAAATCTTTAACATGGCATGCCACTGAGTGATATCTCTTATGAAGTCTCCAGAATGAACCCAACTTTCCAAGATCCTCGTATGTTATAAAATCAGAGATACCTAAATCTAAGAAAGTTTTGAGGTACCAGCTGTCATGCAAGGAAGTGTGACCAGTCTAGGTTTTCTGATTAGGTGACTCTCTGTAAATCTTTGTTCAAAAATATTGCAATTAGCTTTAAAGTGGGGAAGGGAAGGGCAGGAAGGAAAATGGAGTAAAAAGCTCTTGGTTTTAAGACATTTATTTATTTACTTCTATGTGTTACATTCAGATGAGAATGATCTCAGTCAGCATCAGGTTTAAGAATACCTTTTCATTAGTGATGATGAAATGTGTCAAGCACTTATTGGCTGTCTTTGAACCTTACAATTTAGAGAGAACATACCTTTTCCTGCTTTTGTCACAGAAAGCCTCTTATTCCCATCTAAGAATCTATTCCATCTTTCCTTCCTTGCAATGATATGACACACAGTTTTACTGACTATTAAATCTTCCACATCAACTCACTGAGTCATAAAACACTTTACAGAAGGTAGCTCTCAACTTTTGCTTCTGTTTATTTTTCTCTTTCTAACCTTCTTACAGTAAAGCACTTATAAATCCTCTTCACGACTTTTTCTCCATGTGATATGAATTAATAGTGTGTGTCTTATACTATTTTCTAAAAAAATAAATCTGCACTGATTGATTTTTTTTTTCTTTTTCACTGTACTATAAGAAGCATAAAAGACTGAAAATTCTATAAGAATACAAGGAATTCAAAGACACATGTGCTATGTTAAAGTTTCATAATCATCATTATTTGTGGCATGGAAAAAATGGATCAAAGTTGATTATTCTTTTCTGTCCTAAAATGCCTGGGGTATTGACAAACATTTAAAACACCCTCAAATGTTTATTTTTAATTAAATTATGTGGGTTTCTTTTCATTTTTACGGAGAACACGTTCTCAGCTTAAAAAAAACAACTTGGAAGTGTTTTTTTGTTTTGCTTTGTTTTTCCTGTCAATCTTTATTTTTTTCCTTTTTGTTTTACTTATTTTTTTTCTTTGTCTTTTTTGGCTTGAAAAATTGGAAGCCAAGCAACCAGATTTTTTTTTAATGTATATATATGTGTGTGTGTGTATATATATATATATATTTTTTTTTTCCCCCCCCCTGTGGCATTTATAAATGTATTTAGGGAAAACTAAGGTAAATAGTGGATTCAGCTGCCAAATCAGCTAGGTTTGCCTGACTGAAAACTGATTCCACTAAGCCTTCTCACTCCTTTTATGAATGCATCTGGAAGTAAGAAAATAGATTTATATTTTCTTTGTTTATTTTGCAGATGAACAAAGGAAAAAAATATATATAAAAAAAGAATAAACTCCTCTTGAGCAGAGAGGTATCAACAACATGGTTTAAGTCAATATATCCCTACATTTTAATGACATTGAAAGCAAATGCAGCTTGAAAATATACATGTAATTCTTAGGTATTGACTTGCCAATGTGAATGATTATTATTGCTGAAACAATCTGATTTATTTTTTTTTAAGAGCACTCTTTGAACAATTAGAGGAAGCAAAATGAAACTAAGAACCCAAATTCCCAGCACTTTTTAGATACATTAACTGGCAACTTTTAAAACACAGAAACAGGTTATCACAGAGGCACAAAAAAAATTGAACCAGGCAGATGGTGAACTCAAAAGGGGAATCTATTTTTCCTCTTCCAACAAAAATTTTTTAATCAAGAATAAAATGTGGTTTAAATCAATTTAATTTACACTCTGACAAACATTTAGTAAACCACAGGTTTGAAATACCAAGGGGAATTCAGTTATGACACAGCCAAGTCAGAGGATCCCCAGACCCTGGAATGATGATTCAAAATGTCCACTCATTCACCAATAAGGCAAGGGCTCTCAATCTTGAGAAGATTTCTTAGGTAGCATTCCAACCCTGACTTCAGAGCCACTGCTCTGAGGAGGACAAATTCAAAATAGGGTCTCTGCTAGAATTCCATTTATATCCTAGCTCAATCCAGTCTGTGGTCATATATGGTCAGTGATCTAGAAATGTCTCTCAACTAAAGTGTTTCACTGGTTATGTGCTCTGACTGTTGACCAACGGGGGTATATATGGCCTTAGACACCAAGTGTAGTCTACTGGTCTAGAAATTTCTGGTGTTTTCGAGTGGAGTGGGTGAGTGCACCTGCCACACAAGCCTGGTTTCTTAACTAAAAATATTTATAGATTAGAAAAGAATAGCTATAATATAACTGAAATCTGTTAAGTTGATCCTAAAATCAAAATAGTGACATACAGTCTTCATCTTCAGAACTCTTTTATTTTAAAACCATTGAAATTTGATTTTCCTTTTTGGCAACTATAACTTTAGCAACACCAAAACACATTTGGAAGGCAAAATTGCTAAGCATTCCTTCAAAATACTATGTAACAGTGAGAAATCTGAGGCCCCAGAGGAAGGCAAG
>VWYH01006104.1:229719-398987 GCA_013399365.1 Pampusana beccarii | reverse complement strand
CAGATCCTCCTAGAAGCTACACTGAGGTGAATCAGGACAGCTAGAATAGCTTCACCAAGGGCAAGTCCTGCCTGACTAACCTAGTGGCCTTCTATGATGGAGTGAATACTTCAGCTGATAAGAACTACAGGTGTTGTCTGTCTAGACTTCTGTAAGGCCTTTGGCACAGTCCCCCACAACATCCTTCTCTCTTAATCGGTGAGATATGAATTTGATGGATGGGCTGTTCAACGGATAAGGAATTGGTTGCGTGGTCTCATCCAGAAGGTCATGATCAATGGCTCAGTGTCCAGATGGAGATCAAGGATGAATGCTGTCCCTCTGGGGTCTGCACTGGGACCAGTACTAGTATCTTCATCAATGACATAGTGGGATTGAGCATACCCTCAGCAAGTTTGCAGATGACACCAAGCTGAGTGGTATGGTTGACACACCTGAGGGACAGAATGCCATCCAGAAGGACCTGGACAAGCTCAAAAAGTAGGCCAATGTAAACCTCATGAAGTTCAACAAGGCCAAGTGCACGGTCCTGCACCTGGGTCAGGATAACCCTGGTATCAATACAGGCTGGGGAGTGAAGGGATTGAGAGAAGCCCTGCTAAGGATGACTTGGGGGTATTGGTGGATGAAAGATTGGACATGAGCTGGCAATGTGCGCTTGCAGCCCAGAAGGCCAATTGTATCCTGGGCTGCATCAAAAGGAGCGTGGCCAGCAGGTCGAAAGAGGTGATTCTGCCCCTCTGCTCTGCTCTGGTGAGACCCCACCTGGAGTCCTGTGTCCAGCTCGCTGAGAGAGTTGGGGTTGTTCAGCCTGGAGAAGGCTCCAGAGAGGCCTTATTATGGCCTTTCAGTACTTAAAAGGGGCCTATAAGAAGGATGGGGACAGACTTTTTAGTAGGGCCTGTAGTGATAGAACAAGGGGTAATGGTTTTAAACTAAAGGAAGGGAGATTAAGGCTGGACATAAGGAAGAAATTTTTTACAATGAGGGTGGTGAAACACTAGAACAGGTTGTCCAAAGAGGTGGTAGATGCCCCATCCCCAGAAACATTCAAGGCCAGGCTGGATGGGGCTCTGAGCAACCTGATCTAGTTGAAGATGTTCCTGCTCACTGCAGGGGGAGTTGGACTAAGTAACCTTTAAAGGTTCCTTCCAACCCAAACTGTTCTATGATTCTATGAAACTGATGATAATAACCTCTCACAGAATTTCTCTGGTTTTACTATTTTGATAGCCAAGTTAATTAGGTAGAAATCAGCCCCTCCCTCCCCTCCCCCCAACTATGCATAGAGGTAGATGGACTCCTTACCTTCCCTGTATTTTTTGAATTTTACTTCTTTTAGCTTTTCTTGAAGTTAGAGTTGCATTATCAGCTGGTTACTTCACACTCGGAAACCATTTTCCCTTTTAGCTAACTGGCCTAATTCAGAGCTCCTGTCTTCTTTATCAGACTATAACCACCTGATTACTATGGCTAGAAAGCTGTCAGTGTACCTGCTTTGTAAAAAGAGAAGATACCACTGCTTTCCCCACACAGCCCATCCCCTTACTATTTTTGCAAGAGTAGGGTAGGGGAGTGGGGAATGATTAGCCACAGATGGTTTTAACAACAGGATGATAATGGGAGAGTGTCTCCAGGCTAGGGAAAAATACAGATTTGATGTATTAGCTGTTAGAGCTGAAGTCTGGGTCCAAAACACAAAAGTAGCATTTCCCTGTGAAAGGAAATACTTATCAGATTGCCAGTGATGCATGACAACTCATGCAGATAAGGTGCTTTTAACAAACAAGTGAATGCCCACAGTGCCAGGTGAAACTGGGCTTTACCTGAAATAAGCCCTTCACCAGCATGATGTACTGTTAAATATAGCAGCTATTTTAATAGTTTGCATTTGCTTGGGAAGGAAATAAATGCCTGTTTTCTATTAAGAAACTGCTACCTTGAACAGCCTCAGGGATTTCTGAGAGATTTTATTTCTGATAGCTTATGTTAGATCTATTTCTCATGTAGTAATGGATTGAATGAGTAAAATCCGTCAGGCTTATTCTCTACTATCTTACACCAGCTCTATGCTAACACAGCACAGCAGTTCCACACCCAGCACAGAAACTGGGAATTACGTCCTCTCCATTAAATGCAGCTGAAACTTCTGATTTTTAGTGTTAAACGGGCTTGTACCTCTGGTGATCTCATTTAAGTGAAAAGCTTTTTTCTTCAAAAACAATTTAGTCTATATTCTCAGACCCAGAAGTGTACACAGCAGTTGTTACCTAGTGCAGATTCTCCCACATTTTTATATGGCTAAATAGTTCCCACTGTAGTTCTAAGAACCTGTTATTCCTGTTTCCCTCAATCGCTCAGTGTGCTTTTGTTTTTCCAGCTTTACGTGTAGCTTTAAAGGCTGTAACACTGCTAGAAACCGGAGGACAGTGCTCAAACGTAAGAGATTCCACAAATGAACTTTGATGGAATTAAATATTAAAGCAGCAGAGTGAACATATGCCTAAGACCCACCTACACTTTGTGTGGACCAGCACTACAGCCACAGGACGTATTTTTCATCTTTCACCACGGGAGATGCAGTTGTATTACAAATGTAGCATTTCAAATCTCAAAAGCAAAAAGTTGACGGGAGAAATCACATGTGAAAGAAAAACGTAGTTATTTAACACTGAGTTCACAAAAAATCAGGAAAATAGTAGCAAGAAAATACTCAATAAGCCAACCATTAATGTTATTTCATAAGTACATCCTTATTGGGTTCATGGAAAGACTAGACTACTTTTGATGCAAATTAGCTATATCCCTCACATAACATCTTATTCTTGCTAATATCTGTTCTAGTTTAATAAAAATGAGAAACAAGCATCAGAACGATAATTGGATGGCACCAGCTCCTCTTCCTCCTACTATCAAAGCAAAGTTCTAGTGTCATGGAGATGTTTCACAGAGCATAGTGCAGCCCATTAAAATAACGATCAACATGAGAAAAAAAACTTGAACGGGGACATAAAGAATAGTGATCCTGACATATATTGAAGAACTAAATGTTTTGTAATAGCCTAATTATTGCTGTTTGGTCTCCTCTTGCTGTTACGGGTCACTAGACTATGACAAATATGAAGAACAGCTGTGACTTTTGCCAAATCATGGGATTGTTTGGAACCACCAAACCCAGGAGAGATGTCAAATTATGTAGATGATGAAAACTTTAAACAAAGTAAATTATTTCAGCTGACACGTTTGCCAGGAAATTCAAATAAATTTGTTTCCAGGAAATGGAAATAAAGAAAATGGCCCAACTTTGTTTTAAGCTACGTGCATATCTCCTCCCAGCCTTCAGAGAGTATTGCGAGAGTTTCATTGGTTTCTGAGCTAACCCACACACCATAAAAAAATAGAATACCAAGTTAATTGTGTAGCCTAGAGACATCTCTTTTTCACAGACCCTTGGCTTCTCAATAAGCTATCAATCTTTTTCTCCAGATGGTGTTGCCTCCCTTCAGTTGCTCCATTGTTTCCTTCGTTATGCAAGTGGTTTCTTGATTAAAATTTGTCAACTGCCCTTCCTCTGAGCATTCTCCAAATTCAAATAATATTTGCAGTTGTTAAATGTAAAAAAACCCAAACACACACACACACACACGAAAAAAAAAGCATTCTCAAAGTCACACAACAAAAATATTAAATGGAGAATAGAAAATACATTTTGTCTCTATATTCTCCCAGAAGACAGATGTAGAAGAGTTTATCAGTAATATGTCAAAGGCCAGATGCTTACCTGGAGCAATATGGTTTCACTGTTCCCTCTCTCTCTCTCTCTACACCTGCCTGTTTACTGTAATTAGCACAGCAGATAGTTCAGCTATCTTTATTTTCCAGATTTTATGTGTGTATATATATATATATATATACACACGTACAGTTTTAATCCTTAAGTATCCCTGAAACAAGCTATTTTCAAAGGAAACATTCCAATCTGCATTGTCCCCCAGTAACGGGAATATTTTCACTGTGTAATTCAGAATAGTTCTCACGAAAGTGTGTTGGTACACCAGCAAGAGGTGAACTTTAGAAGATTTATAGTTTTAAAACTTAAAAGGAAAACCCTTGACATGCAGAGCAGTCTCCAACTTGTGTTCATATTTTCTTCATCTAAAATGTTGGAATGAAATCCTCTCAATAGCAAGTTTCTTAAGAATTCTTTGAGAATGTTATGGTTCTCTTTGGGGAAGAAATCTCAGGAGGATGGCTCTTACAATATCATGTCAGTAGTGTCTGTAATCTTGGGCAGACCATACCAAGAACCAGAGCCATGAAGAAACCAACAGCAGAAGAAAAAAGCACATTTTGAACATTTTAAAACTCGAGAAGATACACAGTTGGATACTGGGAAAGAGGACACAATTTTTTTGTTTATCCACTTCAAACCCATCCGTTCCTCTCTATGGGACTATTTTCACATTCCACTCTAAAGTGAAGCAGCCTGTGTCATTCAAACTATCCTCTAAAATTGAGAGCTCTAGGAAAAGTAAAGAAAAAACGATGTAAATATTTCAGAGAGATTTCATTACATCTGCATTTGTAAAACTGGAGGAATTAATATTTTTTGCTGAGGTTCTCTGCTTGAAGTTAAAGGAATGATAATAATTTCCTTTTTGTTAATCACTGGGCATAAAATAGAAATATGAAACTCTCTCAAGGTTTTATTATTATTATTCTACATATCAAGGAATTATAGCTTTTTAAGCAGACTTACTAAATTTACTTATCTTTTCCTGTCTATATGATATATATATATAATGCTGCAATGCTGTCAGAAATAAAGCTTGGCAGGAAGGTAAAATATTTTACTTTTCAAATGACAGGCTTATGCTATTTTTTTTTCAAACTGTAGTTCCCATAGTTTGAGGAACATTTTAGTGTGAAATTTTGAGTCCTTAAAATCAGTGGTAAAAGCCTGATTGACTTCTTTCAGTCAGAAGCCCTCTTTTCTCTTCCAAGACCTCTGTCAAACATTTTACCTTCAATGTCTTACAAGTGGTCCTAAATTCACCAATTCAAAACCAATTGTTCAGTCAGTTTTCTGACATCCCAGGATTCATCTGTGCAGCATGCATACAGGCTGGACCCAGGACTTCAATTTTTAAACAGGACTAGAGACTCAATTTTGACTTTTCAGCAAAGAAGAACAAACCTTTTGTCTGTATTCAGAAGTGAGGAAACAGAACTGAAACTCCTAAAATGGTTACGTGCTTTCAAAGACTTACTTCAATTCTTCTCCATTGCTTGAAACTTGCAGGAAACACAACTGGACGTGTTACCACTGCTTCATTTTCAAATATGCAGTATAACTATACTGATGCATCGTGGCATATGTGGATGTATCAGCCACGAACAGTGAGAAGACTGGAGGTCACAGGAGCTCCGTGTACCTGCAGGGCATGATGTGTGCTGTGTATGCTATGGTACAGCTGGGAGCTTGCGTCTGAAGTCTGCTTCTTGGGTTTTAATTCAGTTCAGAAAAAGAGATGCAGACATGTACATATTTTATCTCAGTTCCGCTCTATTTCTAGAACTACAGGTCATAGTGTACTGTCCTTTTTAAAAATGACCTTTTCTGGTGTTCCCAGTTTTTCAGGGTGCCACTATCATGTTAATCTTTTCCCAGAAAGTACCTATAATATTTCACGATGTAATTTATTTTGACAGTCAATGTGTGACCACAGCATATGCTGGCTCAAATATATTTTGAGGTGTTCTCAAATATATTTTGAGGCCTTCTTCGGTACATCTTGTGAAGGTCTGATTTGCTTTATACTAGTTGGCCTGACTACTAGTAACAGTCTGAGCAGGCAAGCACAGAATTCTTGTCAAAAAGGCAAAGTAAAACAGATTCCATTGAGCTCCAACCGTGATCCTGGGAATGGAAACTGAGCTGGTTTTAAAGAAAGCTTGATGGTGTATACGCTATCATTGCAGTGAGCCTATACCTTTAGCTCTGCTCCTTTCAGGGGTTAGAAGACATTCCACTTCTAAATCCAGATTTCAGGCTCACTCCCAGCTTGTGTCTTGTGTTAGAGTGAGTGATGCAGTTTACTCTTTTGTGTCCTTCCCATGCATCCCTAAGCCATTTATTTCACAGCATACTAGGCAGGGCCAAAGGCTGTGGTGCTTGAAACAGCAGTTTATGCAACTATTAGCACTTTAAAGACAGAGAACTAAAAGCTTAAAAGCTTGCAAAGCCTGACTGCAGTCCGTGCTCTCAATTTGCACAACAGCTTTAATAAAGGACATGAGAACATAGCAGGAAAATGAATCCCGAGAGGTCCTGACATGTTTGTTTCCAGGAAAATTTTCAAAAGCTCCTATGTGGGGATGTAGGGTGGAAGATATGGTCTAAAATGTCTGATATTACATGTTGCAATATGAAACCAGAGGAACTAGAACAGCACACTGTGAAAGTCCAACCAGCACAGAAAGGATTAGCCATTTAAATGAAAGAAACACAACCAGAAACGTATTATTCCAAACTAAAAGTTCTGGCAGGATACACACTTGACAAAAACCTACCTAGTGAACCTTTATTGCATTTTCAAAGGAAGCACATCATCCAGGCCCAACAAATGGATTTCTTATTTTACTGTTTCTATGACAACTGTTTGCCTTTCAGAGCTACCAAACGAAATGGTGAAAAACCACTTTGTATGGTAAATTGATTCCCGGTTCTTTATCCCCATCATACAACGCTGCTTCACTCAAAGGTGCTTAGTTGTTTAAGCTGTATCATGTTTCTAAACAGATTTTTATACTGTTTTCATATAGAACGTTAGCCCTAGACCATGAACATCTGAGGCCTTAGTAGAACATTTTTCAAATGTTTTAGCTTTATGTTTGTAACGCAGTCTTAATGTTGATCACATCATAAGACAAAAGTACTCTCTAGACTTTGCAGATCATCATCAACAAATGACATCATTTTTTAAAGGTATTCTCTTGTTCTTGATAGGGCTGTATGTTGTCTTCCTCTGATCAAACATTAAACTAATTATTCCATACAGAATTATTCTAACAGGTTTTTTTTCATGGCTGTCACGGTCTAAAGACACAGGAGAAACAAGTATTACAGACAGTGTTTTCTTTTATTTGTTTTTTTAAACTCAGAAAAGCTGGAAGGTATACAAACACTTTCCCATGTCCGGAACAGAGTCCGAAGATTCAAAAGCTAACTTGGGTTATAGAATTCATTTTTCATCTGAAGCGGATGCGATTTTTATTTATGCTTTCTATGGAATCCTATTTAAGCTACTTTGAGGTTCTTTTCCATTTGTATTGGCCAGCTCTAACTCACACTGCATTGAAGGAGCAGCAGTCACATCACTCAAAACTGAAATGCCCTCAAGGTGATGATTCCTCTCTTTCTGCAGTTGTTCTTCAAGTGCTTCATGATCCTATTGTTTTTTACAGGTCCAGCTTAACAGCTGGACTAAGCTTCCCTGTCTTGTAGCCCTGTCCCACTTGAAAGGCCAAGTATATTTTTGAAGAACTTGGCAGGAACATTAAATTAACAAAAAAAGTTCAGCCAGAAAGCTTTAACAGACAACTGGCACATGAAGAAACCAAGAGAACTGGATCACAATTTCTGCATTTTTCTCCTAACAAAATAGCCGGTTTGCAGGTTTTCAGATTTGGGACATTTGAGGGAAGATGAACAACATAGCAAGGTTCTATGAAGAACAGCTCATGCTGGAGCAGGGAACCCTTCTTAATCACCTGCGTATTAATAAACTGACACCTCACAATGCTATTTTGCATACGCTTTTCAATGCCAAGTCAAATGTAAATAGACAAGAATACTTACACCAGAAGTATGTCACTGTAGTTAGCTCACACATTTTTATATGTGCTGTAGGATTGTTAATCAGGACAGAAGAACCCCTGCCTTGAATAGGTAAAATATATTCAAGTTTCAGGTTCAGGTCATCAAGCAAGCAGAATGAACTTGAACTTAAATTTCTAGTATCCCAGGTCACTGCTCTGGCTATTGACTTTCACACTGGGAGTATCATCTGGTCTGAAGAAAGTTTCCCATGTTCCTCACAAAATAAATGTAAAAGTGAAAGCACATTCCTTCCCACAAGAGGTTTGAACTTCAAAAAAAACTACCTTTTTCCAGGGAGAAAAGGTGATAACTAACCTTAGAAAACCAGTCGATTTGTATTCTATGGACTTTCTTCAGTTACAATGAATAACAAGGTATTTAGAATACTATGTGTAGTTGTAACAACAGATAGACATATGTGATTTCTTACGTATATAAAAAACAAGATCCTTGCGTTTATGACCAAACTGGGAGAAAACTAAAACGTGTGTTTGTGTATGTGTGTGAAAGACAGTCTTGTTTTGCGAGGCCAAAAAAGAAAGGACTTCACTGCTTTGCATACAAAAATGTTATCACTAGAGTTTATCTAGAACCTGTGCCTTCTCACTGAAATCTCACACAAAAACTACTGAAGATTTAAATCTGGTACATATCTCAGGCTTTTAAACAGGAATAACAGTGGGGGACTTGTTATGAACATTACCTGGCTCACTAAACAGAAATGAAGTATTTTTCCACCTCTATCGCTATGGACCACTCCTCCATTCTGTTTCACAAAACGCTGTTGAGACGTGGCCCTTGAGACACTACCCTGAAAAACACTCGTACATCAGCAGTGATTGCTGAATTAAGCCAGGCAATAGCCAATAATACCATTAACCACAAAAAGCTGATTCCCAATGAAAAATAAGCTTCAGAGGTGTGCAGGGGAAAGCAGACTCCTTGAATAATGAGAAATTGCAGAGCAGACTGAAAATGCACTGTAACTGCCCCATCTGCTGGTGCGGGCTCACACTGCAAACAGCTGCTGTGGAAATTTCTAGTTAACGCAGAAACAGGCAAGTTTGGGTCACGTAACATCTGGTTTCATGGGTGGCTTGAGAACACCCCTGGTTGGATCGGCCCTGGGTCACTGGGCAGGAGTGGAGAAGGCGAAACACTGCCAGCTGCCCGGTTTGTTCCCAAACCCCTGGCAATATCTGCTGCTTCTTAGTAAGTGATTTCATCTGTATGTGTAAACAACCGTGGCATCTCCACCTGCTAAGAGATATGGCATTTGGCAAGTGTGATGCAAATAAATACCAGCAGCTGATCAGCTCCAGCCTACTGATATGCCAGCCAAGTCATTCATGACCTATTGGAGATGTATCGTGACTACAATTAGTACTGCTAATAGCAATATAATTACAATACTATAAGAATTACTACAACATTTGTTCGTAACAACTGCTAAATAAATTGATATGACATGTTATTATATGAAAATTGTTGTCAAGTATAGAGTGCTGAGGGGACAGTAGTTAAAACTTATCCACATACTACCTCAGGGGGAAATCATGGTGTCTGAGTGTTTCTGATTTTATTTGACTTCTGTCAGATAAAGTGAGAGGCAACGACTCATGTAAGACCTGGCTCAAATTTCTCCTCTGCTTAATGCCCTGGAACAAAACCAGCTTTCATTTAGTGTGCTTCCCACGACGGAAGGCCTGCAAAGGTAGTTTGTGTGCTGCTGATTACAAGCACAGGACAGTTATAAGTCAGTTGCTTCAAGTTTATGCTATGTGTTCCTATTGCTTTGTAAAGAGACAGCAGTATGGCACAAGTAGCATGAAAGCATAGCATCATAGCCCATAAAATTTGAAATTCTCATGTTGCAGAATTTCTTTTTGTTCTAATCAAACCCAAAAGCTAAGGTGGTGGTTTTTTTGATCACCACCCCCCCGAATTTTGTGTAAAATTGAATTTTCTAAAATGTAACATTGTAGAATGCTCTCTTTGGACCATTAAGACTGTGTCACCATTTCGTTCTATTATTTTTCAAGATACTGATATCAGGTGAGCTTATTTTGCTGTATAGCCATCACTAAACAGAATATCTTGAGTTAATTATCAAAGTACTGCTTTGCAGCTCAAGTAGGAAATCTAAATAGGTTTTAACTAGCAACTGGCATTCATTACAATAAAAATATAGTACAGAATATTGAAAAATACAAAACTGGATCATCTAAAATATGTTAAAATGAGATTTCCTCCTATTTGGTTGACTGCCTTTTCTGACATCAAAACTCTTGATGGAAATCTCAGAACACCTTTCTTCAGATCTCCAGGTAAAAACACAACATAGTAATTATTTTTTTTTTTCCTGATTTTCCTTATTCTACTCTGCAACACCTTTCATGCATCTAAAAAAAGAGTCCTTTCAGCAATGTAGCCTGACAGGCAAATTTACTGACTTGCTTACGGCACTCCTTGTTAGTGACCTACATATATGTCTTCAGTCCATCATCTGGGGCAATCATGTTAACAGAGACAAAAGCACTTACCCTGTTAAGTTTAAAAGAAATTCCTATGATTGAGATACCTGGGCAAGTATCAAAGTACTTCTGTACTTCGAATGAGGGAAACTGCAGCTCCTGGAGTACTTACAGATCTCTTACAGTTATAGCTGTATTGACAGGACCACCTGAATGAAAAGGCTGTGATGAGTCAAGTCTCACATCTCATGGATTTTTTTACTCCTCACAGAGATAAGCACTTTGGTTTTGTCCTTTCCTCTGATGGAATTGCATTTAGCAAAGATGAATGGATGTACCTGGGACACCAGCTTCCCAGGCATGACCTCACCCACCACCTAGCTGCTTCATCCTACACCACTCACACCTGGGGCTTTGCACTCAGCCAGCATCACCATTCCTGCTCTTCCCACACCCATATACCATATAACTGCTCACCTCGGTTTCTCCCAGTCCACTCACGTTTTGGGACATAGCATGTGATGATGGAGATTTTTCTATTATGATCAGCAGCCCAAAAGGTGCCAGCTTTGTAAATCTGAGCTGCTGTTCACTGGAGACCCTCCAAGGTTTTTAAGGCACATTTGAAGAGTGGATGTCCAGGATAGACAGAGTCAGCCAGGTGCCTTCAGAATATACCAAGATGTATTAAAACTGTAACTTAACTGTGTTTAATTTCTAAATTTTTGCTTCATTTTCTTCTCCCATGGTATATTTCTGTTATTCTATTTTCCCTTGATAATCCGAGTGCAACAAAACAATATGTGAAACACCAACAAAAACTAAGCAGAAATAAAAATACCATACTGCATACATTTAAACGGTGACAAAAGTTGCACTTATGCATTAGGCTGTCTATGAAGAAGAATTCTACTGCCTCGTAAGAGTGAGAAAATACATTTTAAGATGTCCCTTTCTCACTCTCCAGATTTGTATTCTCTAGCTACACGTGCAGAAGAGTTTCGAAGAAAAGCCTAGATTTGAAGACAGCTGGCTAAAGCTTCCAGAGATGAACATCTTACAAATGAAACCTATTTACATATGAAAAAAGCAATGCTGACAGTTACCACCCTGCACCCAATGCAAACTCTGAGTTCAGCACAACTTAAAACCATCAGAAATTCTGATTTGAGAGGTAAGCCAAGAAATTAAAAGCTTGATCCAAAGCATACTGAAATTGATAACAAGGCCTATGTTCACTGCAATGGGCTTCCCACGTGGTACTATTGGAATTTGATTCCAGAGAATGGATGTTTCTGTGGTCCACTGCACCTGTCTGCAGCTGCAGCTGTGCAACACTCCAGACTCCTGTCTTAAAGAAATCTACGTTAATCTCCAATTTAAATTTATCTTGTCCCCACTTTCCACCCTGTATCCTAGATCACATTTAATGCACAACAAACACCTTCCAGAAATTGTGAGCTTAGCAAAGCTGAACTCAACACGATGAAAAATCCAGTTTGGGTTCCAGGCAAATATTCTCTAAATTAGACAATTCATTCTGTGTCGCTGTACATAAGGAAGTGTATCCATTTTTAATATTAAATACCTGACATATCACCGAGTGCATACACACTGTCTCCTCCAAGAAAATTCTAGACTTCCCAAGATTACTGGGAATCTTCATCTCCCTCCATAGTGCCTAGCTTCACCTCAATTCAGGCTGTTCAACTCATGCTACCTCCAAATTTTCCCCTACTTTCTGCTGTGCTTCTGCAATAAATCCTCCCACCAACCCTTCTTCCCTGAGCTCCCACTGCATTTTCTCTGCAAGTAGTCAGAAGAGTTTATTCACATCTCAGCAGCCTTCGTCTTGGTTTGTGTACATCAACGAAGAGTCTGCAGCAGCAGATTGGCACTACCCCAGCTGAGCTCCTCTTCACCACTTCCAGCAATGACTGCCAATTTGCGCAAGGGAAGTGGCAATGCTTGCAAATTGCGCTAGCTACGAGAGGAAATTGGAGGTCTTTGAGAAAATTTTATTTGGAGGTTAGCCCGAGGGGAAGGCACTATTTTGGTTTCCAAACCGTCGTACAGTTCTGAGATGCAATCTCCATGAGAAGAAAACCTGAGCCATCATATTTCTAAGAGAATGACATCTACTCACGCTGACATCAGGCCTCTCTGTAGACGTGCAGCTCCCTCAGAGATGGTGCTTCAGGCTTAGTCCTGACCAAAACGAGAATTGTTTGAGAATTTCTGGACCCTAATGATTTCACTTTTTGTTTAAATAAGAATGACCAACCACGTTGTTTTAGTCTCTTTAACTGAGTGGCTAACACTGAATAGGAATAAAGCATATCACCCTTAAGGAGAAAGCTTACACTTACATCAGTTCTGATTAGTTAAAACACATATTTGTGCAAACAGTCGTGCCCAAAATATAAATGTAAAATAAAATTGTTCATTCAAGCTACTACTAACAGTGAATGAACAATAAAGAGCGCTCTGACCAAGTATTGAGTATGGAACTATTTGAAACTGTCAGGATCTGTCCTGGGATAAAGCTGATCGAGCCACCTAAGGAGTAACCCACAAAGAGAGACAGCCTAAGCACCCCATTTTGTGGTACTATCTCAGCTTTAATTGTGATGTTATCCTCTAGAATTTAGCACTAATCTATAACCCGGGTAATTAAGCCTGCCTGAGAGCAAATGTATTTTCCTGGTTCTGCTTCACTTGTTATAGCCCATTTTAACAAGCCTGTTCAGCTGCATTTAGTCTTTTGAGATGTCAGATTGATTTTTACTCCAGCTACTAGACATTGCTCAAGATCATACATTATGGACAGTACCTCACTGTCATCTAAGCCACTGATGCAGTGGTGGCTATTTTGTAATGTAAAAAACCCAGCTGTCTGCTGCTATGTGATAAGTACTAGAAATGGTACATTGCAATCCAAGCTACTGTGGCATTATAGCCCAAAGAGGATTACAAATGGGATGGTTACTGTAAGGAAAGGCTATATACAGTTGCACATATGCACTCCAGTGATTCTTATCATGAGAGCGGAGAACAGCATTTTCACTTTTAAGAAAAATTTCTCTCCAGGGTGTACTACTGCTACCCTGCTGCCAATTGCTGCTTCCTGGCAATGAACAGAGAACATATGCTCATAGGCCGTGACATTTGATTAATGACTCTAATACAGAGCCACCTGAGGAAGGAGCTGTGTCATTAACATGAACCAAAGGAATCAATAGCTGTAGCAGTCTCTCCACAATATTTTCTGGGAAAGCAAGGGAGGAAGCAAAATAAAATAGAGAGGGATTAGAGCAGGAGAATAATGATCCTAAGTGTCCTTAGATGGGTCCCCAGAGGGGAGGCAGTTGACAGCTTTTGCTTAGATGAGGCTGTTCCCTTCCTTCATGCAATAGCCTCCATCAGGTTGTATATCACTGAAGTAGACTGAGTCCCTGCAGAGAGGAAGATGACAACCACAGGCAAGCCTAGGGACATCTGAACAGCAACATCCGTAGTCTCACAACTTGAACCTCAGACAAGCCCATAAATGCAATTCTACTCATGGGAGTCTTGGAGAGGCTGGGGCTGATGTACATCCCTGCTGCTTGTTCATGACCTGATCTTTCTTGTAGTTTAACAACTCAGCTTTAACAACCCAACAAGCTGAAGTAAACAGGAGAAAGAGAATTGTCAGCATCTTTATGTAGCAGGCTCTTTATGTAAGAAACATACAAGTACAAATGTAGAAGTTTGTAACTGGATAAGTAACTGGTTTTGGCAAATACAGATGGCACAATTTTACTAACACATGTTCATCCATCTTCCGATGAAGCCAAATGGGAGACAGATAAAAATAACTAAGGACAAAATGGGTCTGCAAACCTACAAAAAGCTGCCATTTATTTTGTCCCAGGATTCTCACATCTGCAAAGGAATACAGCTTACACAGCTATTTGGATCAATGTGACACACCTGAGTCACTGTAGTGTCTTATTATCCACAAGATACAAGAAACTTCTGTGAGGTTTACAGCCTGAGATGTGACAGATTCCTGAGGTCCAAGCTTTTCTTTCCAAGATTTGTTTATTTGTTGCTATAAATACTACAAATCTTTGATTTAAACTCAGACCTTCCACCTGAACATGCTGTGCTTTTTGTCTCCAAATTGCTTATCATTTCAGAAAGTAAAATGACCAATGAAGAAGACAGAAAGTCACAGAATCATTGTTTAATTCTCAGCTTTTTGCTGTCAGAGTTCCATTCCATAGAAAAACCATGGATAAGAAATGCAACATCAATCTGAACATTTTATGCTTCCCAAATAAAAAAAAATGCCATATGTAATCATTAAAGGCCACATAAAAGACTGAGAAGCTTCACAAAAAGCCTAACAGAAAGACTTGAAGAAAAATTCTTCAAAGGAGCATAACCCAGATACCATAATAGAAATGAGCCCAGAATAAAACTCAAGGTTTGCATTTTTGCCCTCCTGGCTTGAATGGGAGATTTGAAAAAGGTAGCTCTAAGGCAACCAAGATTTATGACCCAACTTCACAAGAGCAACACTCAGTCCTTCTCCTCCCTGAACACTGCCTGAGGACTTGTTCATCAAGACATTCATGTAGTCCCCTTCCTCCACATTCCTGTCACAGTCATAACCAGTTATAGAGACTAGAAAATAAAAAATCTGGTGGTATGATTTGATTGTGACAATACGATCTTCTTGGAAATGCATGCAATAAAATCATTGCAGATTACAAAACAAATGTCAGCTGGTTAGTGTGACACAAGGGCTTCTAAGAAGTAGCTTCAACTGCCAAACTCCTGTTATTGCCTTCCAAATAAAAATTAGATGAAGAAAAAACAGACAAGAAAGAATTATGAGGTCTGTAGTCTGGTTATGAAAGGCGTGTGGGGGCAAGATGAGTTTAAGGACAGACTTGTAGCACTGACCTGAATTCGGAAGAAAATAAAGCAAGGGAAGCAGAACAGCAATTAAAAGCTCTCTTGGTTCAGCTCTTCAAAACAGAACCACTCAAAGCCAGAAAGCAGAACTGAGGCAGGGAAACTGGTGAGAAGCTCTACCAAGGTACTCACAGACCTCATTAAGAGGAGGGGGGTCAGGCACTGGGTGCATTACAATTTGGGAATTATAAAATATCCTCTATTTTGAAGACAAACATGCCAGAGACAAGTCCACTAAAGTTGGCAGTCTCAAATATAAGCACAAAAAATATTCCAAGAGGATGACAGCAGGGAGAACTTTGAAGTGTAAGGACCTGATCTGCCCCACTGCATCATCCTCTAAGACTATGTTGGACAAGATCCTTGGTGCAATACCTCTATGTCTGTGCAACCCTCATTAAAGAGTACCAAAGAGAACAGTTTTATTCTTTTATAGATGCCCCCTTGCAGGAAACAAACAAACAAAAAAACATGTAACAAACTTGAACTGCAGGATCTTCTCATAAGCAACATGACACACATCTCACCTCACTTTACCACTGCCCTTCGCATGGATGTACAGTGATGAGGGGATCTCACAGGCCATCCACCAGAATATCGTAATGACAGGTATTTTGTAAAATACCACAGACTATCCAGAACAGCCAGGAAGAAAAAATATTTTTTCCTTGTTTTTGTTCTATCCAGTGACATGTGTATTTCCAAGACCTATAGTGTCATAGCTGCCTGTGTGTGCTAACAGCAATGCAAGCCTCTCAAGCATGGAGATTTTTAACTGTCAAAGAAAAGTAGTTCTCATGGTACATAATGCATCAAAGATTTTGGTGCACTCTGGTTTATTTCACTCTAGGATGACATAATGGGATTATTTTTTTTTTTCAAAGCAGACACAAACATTGAGGTTAATGGTTGATCTGTAAATAGACCCTGTAAATATTTGCAATATTTAGCCCTTTAAAATAAGATCCAGCTAATTATATGTTCAGAGGCATGAAGTTAATTGTTTTCACTAACCAGAAATGCAGAAACTGACATTATTTCCTGAAAATGGCTTTTATACTTCAGATATCAAACTCAGTGTCAAATAGACTATGATTTATGTCAGACACACTGTACATTTGCCTCAACATTCTCCTCCTGCAAAATAAAGCCCTTTGGCAGGTGGAGAAAGTAGCTAGAAAGTATGCGTACAGCTGCCTTCCTGCCCTTGACAGAGAGATGCCCAGGTAACAAGCCTCGCTACAAAGTGATTGCAGTTATGGAGTAATGGAGAAAAAATTGGCCAAAACTAATTTCTCCAGTTTTCAAACTATACTGTCTCCTTCAGAAACTTCAAAGCCAGAAGTTTTGTCTCACTTACCCTTTTTCCATTTTATGTGAGAGAAAATTCATGAGGCTCGTGAGACTTTAATAATAAGTAAATTAAGATGAAAAACAAGGCTGAAAAGGTTTGCAGGCTCAGTTCAGACCATCTTTCCATCTTCAGTTTATCTAACCATCTTTCTCCAAGGAGCTGAAGTAAAATTTTCCTGGGATCAGCTATTTCACTATTTGGGTCAAAAGACACAGCAATTACTGTTTTATTGTTTCCCTTCCTTGCCCCCTATTCACTTGGTGCTCAATAGAAACTTATGACTCTGGAACAAGAAGAATCAAAACAAAATCAATTCAATGTTTTTTGAACCTAAAAGAACTGAAGTCTCATGAAACTTCAAAGCTGATTCGTGTTACAGCAGGATAAAACAACAGCCCTCAAAGCTGGACTAAAACACCAAACACACTGAAGTCTGAGTGATTATAGGGTGAGATTAAGCAGGCTCAGCTTCCACACAAGTCCCTGCACCTCATATTTCTGTGAGGGCAGGTTGGAGGCTTTCAGATTTAATGGAGGCTTGCTGGGCAATGAGGTGACCGAGCTCTGATGTAAACGAAAAAAATTATCATCAGTGGCAAAACAAAAACAAACGTAAAACCCACAAAACACCGCTTTGTAAAACACTCAGAACTAGTTAGTGGTGTGAAGAAAAAATAAACTTTTAAATCCAAACTGGATGTCAGGAGTCCAGGTTCTATTCAGACAAAGGCCAGAAAAATGGAGCATAAAAATTTTTCCTGAAAGAAACCCTAGGTGTTCCTGATTAAGAGATGGTGAACATCATTCCTAAGACCACCAGTAATTAAAGCCACAGGAAGCTGAATGTTTTGTGAAACTCAGTTACCAAATTTATCTCTCCTGCTCTTTATGCTGACATCTTTCTCCTTCCCGTCCTTGCCTTCCTACAAAATATATTTAAAGTCAGCGTGGATTCTGGTCTGTAAGACATCTAACTTTATCCTAACCAGACAGCCCATCTCAGAATACATTTAAAATAATCTAATAACTAAATTACAGTAATAGTCATTTGGAAGTCACAATATGCCAACAGTCATTACACAGAAGGCCTTAATACTGCACAGTTTTCTCATTTTAGGAGACACAGGAAATAACTGGCTCTGTCTAGTGTGGGCTGAGATATGCTAGACATTTAACGTCAACAACTTTACTTCTGTTTCAGAGTTCATTAAATCCATAAGGTACCTATTATTTCACTATTCTTTCATTTGGCATCTGTGAAAATCTGACTCCAACTTCATATTGATAAATCTTCAGCAAACTTTGCTGAAGTTTTATCAGTGTAAAGTTGGAGTCAGGTTTTCACAAGACTTTTTTTTGCTACAGTGATGTAACTTGGAGGTCTCCTGTTCACTTCTGCTGCCATTTATACCAATGGGCCTGAAATGCAAGCCCCTGGGGGTATGAGAAAAGCTCATTATCAGTTGTTTTTCACTCCCACTGTACATAGCTTACATACAGCCTACCTATCATGACAAGTCAACACATCTACCTCAATCCCCTGGCCTTGGCTGGGTAGAACTGGATTAGCCAGGTTAAATTTAGATACGGCTTTCTCACCTCGTGCTCTTTTATCATCTTTCTGTTTGCCAACAGTTGCCAGCCCTATATGGAAGATAGATAATGTGAACATCCTTCATCAACTCCAATGTCAAGCCTGATTGAAACTACCACAGAGGGCTGTGTTTTCACACACTAAGGAGCATAGACTCTAAAATCAAAACAAACCCAGAAAAAAATAGCATTTTCCCAAAAAAACAATGACTTTGGATCACCCTATGCGTATTTACTGTGTATTTATTTTGAAAATGTTCCAAAAGGGACATGGTTACTTATACCAACATTGCCAAATGCTTAATTACACAAATGCTTCCATCTGGAGAAAGAAAAGATTTAGATGCTGTTTAGCCCAAACAAATTATATTTTAATTCTGAGATGTGAATGCATGTGCCTAGGAGGTCTCAGCTGCAGAGTCCAATGAACTTTTCAAATATGGGAGGTTCCACATCTTCTGAAGCTGACTGATGGGTTGACTGCAGGAGCAATTTCCAGAAACAGTGGGCCAAACCTTCCCCAGTTCATTTCCTCTGAAATGTGGCTAGATTCCTGGCACAAGAGCTCCCACCCCCTTGAGTGAGGCTGTGATAATCTCTGAGGAGTTCAGGGACCACAAATAGAAAACGTTTTCATCTTCACATCTGACCATCGACACATAGCGCATTGTATTTTAAACAGCCTCTACTTATTTTAGACAGTATCACTCTACATAGCCAAAAATCATTTGCAGTAACATTCTGACATATATTATGTAGACAGAACTCTTCTTAGTTTAGATATTTCTAACACCAAGTTTAGGCAAAATGCTAGGCATTTCTTCTGAAGCATTTCAAAACAAGTATGAGAGTTCACAAAACTAAAAAAAGAATCTACTGCAGAATGTTACAATATTTAGGCATCAGGCATATTGCAGCTAACTATACACATTTTTTGTGCGAAGGAGACAAGAACAAGATAAAAGATTGCCAACACTATTCATCTTGAAACATCCTTCTCTCAAAACCAGTATACAACGGAGACACATTACACTTCCCTTTGTATGTGTAGGGAAGTCAAGGCACAGACATGTATGCAACATAAAATATACAATATATGCCAACAGCAGGTTCAAAAACAGGATAAAGATTTCCTGATGGCCATTCCTATGTTACTTAGTGAAAACAAAACAAAAAGCCACAAACCAAACAAAAAACAACCAGCCCAGGAGTGTGCGTCTGGTTAGAGATCAGACTAAGTAATTCACAGCTGAAGTAAATCGGTATCCTTGAAATCAGCAACATTAATTCATCCAGCAGATCCTTCATTTGGATTACATTGCTTTTAAAGGGCAGTACTGGAAGGGTGACACACAAGTTGACATCTCCAGCTGAGGACTTGACCAACTTGTGTGTTTAAGTACTAAAGAAACAGAGTTAGAGCAGAGGAAAAGAGTCACTGAATACAAATAATACAAGTAATATGGACTGCTAGGAAGAGCATATTTTAGTGAATTTGAGACGCACACATAGCATCACTCTCACATTAGTCTGGATCATTGCAAAAGACCTTTAGACTTTAGCATCAGTCTCTACCACTCATTTTTATGTTGTTTACAACTTTTTTTTTTTTTTTTTTAACTCTCCACCTCATTCCATATTTTGAAGTCTTTGTTACTATGGAAACAATTACACTGTTGGTCTACAAATAGCCTAGTGATACCTCAGAGTGAAAATTTAAAGAAAAATCGTTTTGGACAAAAAATGCTTAGATTTGAAATCATAGAGTGCTAGTTTATTGGCTCCTCTTTAGCTCTCTAACTCAGTGCTGACAAAATCAGAAAGGCTAGTTTACCCAGTTTACATAGACGTATTTGCCTTCAGTGAATTAAGGCAATACTCTAAATACAGAAAAGAGAGGTTTGCCACCTCAGCAGCTGGGAATGACCAGCAGCTGGGCACGGCAGAGTCTTCTGCTGGAGAAGGACCTTCATGGACTTTGATACGTGCTAGTATCTATGCTACATACTAGTAAATTAAATTTGCCCTGGACTGTTCTTTGGGATTCGCACCAACAAGCAAGAAATGGCTCAGGTTCATGCTATAAAATTTTCTTAACCTTCAGAATAAAGTAGCTACATACAGACTGCTTATTAAGGATAATGTCCAGACCGTGTGACCTCCAAAAACAATGCACTGGCCCCTTTTGGAGAAATACCCAGGATAAACTCTTACCAGGGCCATCCTAACACTTCAACTAAGGAGTAGCTTGTAGCTCAGAACACAGGATTGTTGGTTTGTTTTTTTTGTCGTTGTTTTGTTTGTTTTTTAATATAGACGTAGCCATAAAGCACAACTATCCTGATAAGTGTCCTGAAAAGAGGCTCAAGCAGCACAATTAAAACTAGCCCCTAATTGTCTGCACTGCCTTACTGCAGGCTCACTCACTAGCTCTGTCCTGAGCTGCTCCAGCCACCTCCCTCCAAAACCAACCCGCTACAGAAAGACCTAGCTTTAAATCCTGCAGATGGAACCCGGTCAATGCATATCATTTTGTGCCCAGGGATCTACCTGTGGCCCTCTTTCCTTCAGTGGAGCAGATACAGCCATGCCTTTTATATCACAGGAGACATCAGAACAACTTTGTGTACAAGTACTTAGCTCTCCCCCACAGCACACAGAAGCAGCTGCCTAGCTCCTGAAGAATAGCAGCCACTGAAAAACCTGGCCGCGGACAGAAATTCAAACCCATTTCGTAAACCAGCCTGAGGTGCACCCTAGGGAGCCACAGGGTTAAAGAGAAAATTGGAAAGGTATTTGCAGGAGAAACTGGTCTTGCTCAGTTTCAGCGAGATCCTGCTGCAGCTGTGGAGAACAAAAGGATAAGCTCAATGGATGAAACCCCCTGTGCTAATAGTGCAGTACATCTACTATAGATTTGTTTTACTTCAATTAGAAGACATTGCTAGATAGGCATCAAATCAGACTCTTTTAAGAAGAATAGAAAAGACAGCATTTGTTCAGTCAGTTGATTATTCAGAGGGTTTTGTAGATATGCATTTTGTACTTTATTTGTAATATATGGAATGATGCTTAGGAAGACAAGCATATTAAATTCTGTTTTCCCTCCTTCCTAGTATTTTTTCCCCTGTATAATTTCTCATGCTCCAGCATTAAAATGAATATGTTTTCAAATAAGCCTTTCTGCACAGAAACGATTTCTTATTGCATTTCAGGTCTCTCTGTTCAAGGGCAATGGAGTTTAAGGTATTTTTATTATTTCCAATATATATGCCACTTTTCTTAAAGTTCTTCTTCACTGTTACTAATTTCTAATCAAAAAGAAATCCCCATAGCTTTTCTGCAATACTCTAATAGACTGAATCCTATTAACTAGTGATACTTTTTCTCCCAGGAAAATAACTGATTTATTAAAACCCCTTTGACTTCACCGTGAATTTGGACTGAACAAGAAACACAGATATGATTGTGAGATGCTGATAAAATCTGGAAACACTACGAAAGTCAATTCGAGACTTTGAAATCTAAGTGAAATTCTCCACCAGAATGCAGCAGCTCTTGTTTTAGTTGTTTATATTTGGTATTTGACTGTCCAAATACGGAAATCATGCCTGGACAGTGGGCAGGAGCAATTCCAGCATGCCTCTCAATAAGCACAAACATGCACTGAAAGACATGGGTGTTCTTCACATCATCGCTTTTTTGCAGTAAGAGAGGGAGGAACAACTCTCGAAAAAAAGTTTAAGGCATTGAAGTGTGAGGTATGAGCTGAACTCATCACTGCTCCTAAGGATCCAATCATACTGCTCTACAGAGGCTGCATTTTATGGTCCTCCATCACAGCTCCTGGTGGATTTATTGCCACATGTATCAACCATAGAGCCATATATGCTTTCCTCATTGAACAGCCACAGCAACAAATACTTGCTCTGGAAATAGTTCTAACAGAGATGGATTTTTCTTATTGAGAGCGGGATATCATTGTCATACTTTAAAGAGAACATAACTCAGAAAGACCTAGAAAGCTCCATCAGTCCCAGGCAAAGTCTCATCTGCTAGGGGTGGCTGAGCAATTTTCTGTATCGGTTTCATACTTATCAAAGCAACATTCTGTGATTAGATTCCACACAAAATTGCATGATCCTGATTTTATTTCACAGTGAATGAAAATGTAACAATTATGAAAAAAAAGTCAAATTTGCACATCTACATATTTCATGTAATCAAGAGAAGTAGAGGCACATATTGAAGCAGTGAGTTATCACAGACTGAGTATAACATATTATTCTTATGTGACTTTTTCAGTACAATTCCCTGAGTTAAGTTAAAAGTAATGAAATTAGTTCAATGAACTTCATATATAGTTCTGCATGGAAATGCATATTTTGGTTGAGAAACAGTGCTCATCTTTTTAAGTAACACTTTGGGTATAGGATGAGTCCTCTAACAGCACCACTCCTCTCCACATAGACTATAGCAGGTGCCTGGATGATCATATTAGATTAGATACTCAGCTTTTAGTAGGCTACAATTGAGACGGATCTCACTTAAGAGGACTGTCTCAGAAGGTATCACAAATTCTAGTTTCAGTTTAGGAGCCCAAAATTGGCAGGCAAGACCTGAACAAGAAGAAGACTCTGAAAGCCTGAGTGGTTTTAAAACAAGATGAAAAATAACCCTTATTGAAAAGCAAACTGATTTTAAAACTAAGTTATTGCGTGAAAATAAACAGAAACTTCACTTCAGCTTTCTTACTTAAGTTTTCTGGACACGTGTTGACATAAGTCTGACATCTAAGAACAAGGGGAAGCATGGAATATAGGGCTGGAAGGATCCTTGAGAGGATATCTAATCAATCTCTTACTTCAGAAAAGGCTTGTGTCCTGTCCCAAATCTTGGCTGTGCTTGTTGGACACTAGTTCTGCTTTTAACACCTTCAGTATCGAAATTCCCATAGCCTCCCCAGGCAAGCTATCCCCATGCTTCACTCATTATCTTGACTATTAGGAAGATTCTCATACTGTCAAACCTGAATCTTGCGTACTGAAATTTACTTCTCATCTCTTTGATCATCTGAATGCTGTATTCTCTTCTCTTTTGCAACACCCTTGTATGTGTTTAAGGAGTGCTGTCATGTGTTTCTTTAATCCTTCTTCCCTTGGCAAGAGCGATCCTGGTTCTGTCAATCAGTTCTTCCTTGTCAGACTGCAAAACAGGGCTTTCTTCTTGGAGCTCTCCAGTACACATTGCAGTTTGCTGCAAATGCATGTTCTTCCAATTAAGGGAATTTCATCTGAACCAAATTGCTATTCACATAACCTATTAAGATTATTTTGTGCTATCAACTCTGAAGTGCTCACCACTGATTAAAGTGACCTTTTCCATGAAGAGGAATGGAAATGCAGAGTGCTTCAAAGGCAACGAAACAATAATAGGTCTCATTCATCTCTTACTTCGGCTAAGTTGGAATCCCAGTAACACAGAAATACCAAGGAAGAAAACAGCTCAGCATGATCATATGGGGACACGTCCAGAAGATGAAGGTGGCTACAGCTCACATGATAGCACAATCACTTTGTTTACCAGATATAACTTTCACCAACTCTTATTTGAAAGTTTTAACAACAATGTAAAAGGGCAGTGTTATTATACAAATCTGGAGTGGTCCATTAAATTGTGAAAACAGAAATTATAATAACAAGTTTTCAAAAGCCAGAGGGAAGTGTGTTTAATTTCTAACTGTCAACAAAGACAAAACATCTCAAATAATTCTGCCATCTTTGCTGACTTGGTCCATGCCACTTATGAGCAGGAGGAAAACTATATCTTTAATTTAATTACATCTAGTATGAAGAAAAATATGAAATTAGCTACTCCATTCAGACATATGACAAGAAAAAAAAAGTCATTTAATCCATTTGAAATAGGCAAATAATTAGTGAAGCATAGGTTTTTTAGTGAGGAAAAGAAAGGACACACCACACTTCAATGGAAAGAGAGAAATTCAAAGTTCATATAGCCAAAGTTCAAAACGCTGTACTGAGTCCCAGAAAGTGGGAAAAAAAATTAAATCCACAAATATGTCCAGTCTGGTTGGAAAAGAAGTATTTATGGTCTTGAGTGATTTACCTTTTTTCTCAACATTCAAATCATGGGAGGTGTAAGGACTTCAATAAATTGTTAAATAAATATTCAAAAGCAGTTTAGTAACAATGAGATACTGAGTTCCCCTAAGAAAGCAAACAATAGGAAAAAGTACATCTTGTTTCCCTTGGATCCTTAATAGACTGTCCATGTTGAATTTGTTTATCATTTAATGAATCACTGCATTTCCAAAATTACTTAATGCAATTACAGCTAATTAATACATGTAACAGGCTTATTTGACTGTAAAAACTTGATACATAGATCCAACAACAAACTCACTGTAGTTAATAAAATTCCATTAGCATCAATTATATTTTCTCCAAGTCTAGAACATGTCTGGGTTTTGTATCTGGAAGACAAATACCTCTTTCCTTTCCCATGAGATATATTGAGATTTCAGAAATTCTTCTGTTTCACATTACACCTATTCTGGGATCAAGTTCTAGGCCTTACTTTAAAAAGCATTCTTCCTCCACCAAAACCATCTCCTTCAGTATCTCAATTAAACTGAGATGTTTTCAGAAGAACTTGTTTCTCATCCTGCAAATCAGCACCTACGTATGAAAAACATCCAGCCTTTTTAGAAGAGTCCCTGTCAATATTCTCTCTAGCAGGTGAAAACTTCAGACCCCCATTCTGCAAGTGCAACCTCTCAAATGCACTATTTTGAGGTCCTGTAGAGGTCCACATCAAGAAGGAAGTTTGTTACTTAAATGCAGGATCAGGACCACAGTCATCAGGAACAAAATAAAAACAAGTTAAACATTTCAACCAAACTTTTAATTAGATTTGCAAAGCTTTGAGTTTGTAGCACTGGAGGTTTCCTTACACTGAGTTGAACCAGAAAAATGAATGCCTGACACACAACAAAAGATAAGTTGTTTGGAGGGGAACCCTGGTGACTATCTAGTCCAGCCTCTTGCCTTAAGTGGGACTACTACCAACACCAACCCAGGTCAGCTGTGGCTTTTCCTAGCCAAGTCATGAAAACCTGCAGGGATGGAGATTTCACCACATTTGAGTAACAGGTTCCTACGTTGTGCCAAATTCCAGGTAGAAAGTTCTTCCTAATATCCAGTCTGAACTTGCCAAGCTTTAATTTGCAGCTATTGCCTCAAGCTGCTGTTTGTCATTTTTCTAGCTCCTCATCCATAGCTGTGACTGTTACGAGATTGCTCCCTACCCTCCTCTTTGCCAGACTAAACCAGCCCAGCTCCCTCCCTCATTCTCTCCCTTGGTGCTTTTAACCTGGCAGCTCTCTGCTGGCTCTACTCCAGTTTCTCAGCAGCCACCCTGAAACGGGAAGAGTCGAAACAGGACATGGCAATCCTGGGGTGGCCTCACCATCACTGAGAAGGTAGGGTTGATAGTTCCTTTTGTTCTGATGCCCGTGCTCCTCCTAATGCAGCCAAGCATACAGTTTACCTAATTCATGATGAGAGCACAGCGCTGGTTCCTATCCAGTTGGGCATCCACTGTAACACACAGGTTCTTTTCAGCAGGTTTTCTAGCCCATCAGTTCCTTGCCTATACCCATGAGTGGGTTTTTCTATATGTATGTGCACACTCAAGCATGTTAATTGGACCCTATAACAGTAAACATCTGTCCAAAAAGACACCAGCTTGCTAGTGTCTTTATGATCCATGTAGAGTTAATGCAACAAGAGGATAAAGCATATTATGTCTCCGATATGTTGGTATCATACTTACACACATTGATTAAATTACACTGCTATTCTAAAGCTACATAATTCCCTCTCAGATCATGAACATTATGAGACCTCAGAAGCCTGATCCTGCAGTCCTTAATTAGTTTTCAGGGTACCAGTTGAGACATTGTCATTAGCTAGCATGGATAAAAAAGTTTAAATGTACTTGCTTAAAATGTATTCGGTGCAAGAAAGAGTATAGAAGTTGAAATCCCATGGATTCCAGATGATCTTTTCTCTTGTTTCCACTTTTTCCTAAGTGTGTCAAGGTTGGTCCAGGCATACAGCCTACACATCAGCAGCTTTCCACTGTTACTCTGAAAGCATGTCCTGGTTAAACGTCTCCCGTTTCCTGTCCTTCTCCCACAAGTCATTAAAGTGGAGAAAAACATTTTTTCACATTTCTGCTACCTCTGGACAAAAAAGTAATTTCATACTCTTAGCAAGAAAATATTTCAAGTATTGACCTGTGCTTTTTATCTGCGCATAGGGATAATCTAAGTCTTCTTAATCACATTTTGCATGGCTGAACGTAAGCTTTCCAAATAAATGAACCCTGTGGATAGCTAGTAGTGTTATTCTTTAATAAGCAGTAAAAGACCACGATCAAACAAAGGGCCTATATTGATAAAAATCAGTTAACACCTGTATAAGGAATAAAGCTTTTAAAAAAAGTCAGTAGGATACAACATTTTGAAGAACTGTTCCAAACTGCTATAATTTTTAAATTCATGTTATCAATTTAACCTTGGAAGAACGTGACATTTCTTAAACTACTTTGTTTAAAAATAAACCCAAAATATTTGTGTGGAAAACAAAGTATATTAAATGCATATTTTGGACAGAAAAGTAACCTACATTGCTTACCTTGCAAAGAAAACAAAGTAGAAGTTTTAGCACTTTCCAGTGAAACCAGCTTTGAATTTTCTATCATCACTAATGAGAAATGAAGTAAGAATTTATGAAATATTCAACAAGTTAGTGGAGTGGGACCAACAGAAAAGGGTCAGCTTTACTTTTCTTTGGAATAATAGAATTATTGGAAGTTGGAGGAAAAAAAATTCTTGGAACCTGGATTATATGTCAGCATGGTGTTTGTTTTCCTGACACTAGAAGTTTCACATATGGTTAGACTAGATAATAAAAGCATGCTGTAAAGAGCATTACAAAGACGTAAGTAGCATTTCCATTTGGGAAAACATTTTATAGATCTGGCAAGGAGTACTAAGCATTTGTTTCTGTCTAGGAGGTTTTAGGAAAATATCCATGCTTGTTAACAGTGCACTGTATTATTGATTGTTGAACATTCTGAATAGAAAGCATTCTTCACTCCTAACACAGAACATAAATCTGGGTGCTGGAAAAATGATGCAGTAAGTAATACACCAAGCTAATAAGAGACTCTGAAATTATCCCCACATTTTGATAAAGCCAGAGCAAGATAAAACTACTCTCTTCAAATTAGATTCTGTAACTTTTTTCAGGAAGGCAACGTCAGAAAGTGCATAGCATTAGTTGAAGAAGGACTTAGTTCTACCAGAGCATGAAACAAGTAGTTCAACACAAGCTCAAAAGCAGAGGAGTAGCTAATATGTGGGAACGAAAATCTAACCTAAAACCTGAAGTAATTTCTGAGGCTTTGCTTGTGGCCTGGATTGACAAAGCTGAAGTGAAGAGCAGAGTTTATAATTTCCACAGAACTTAATTTGTTGTGTCAGTGTGTCCTGGAATAGGAGCAAAACAAGGAATTGCACAGACAGTATTCCTCCCCTTTCCCTACCTCATCAACATCTGGTATGCTGGGCAGATATCTTATATATCAATGACCAAGAAAATCACCAGGAGCCAATTTTGACTGCAGAAAAGATAGTTCTACGGAATCATAAAACTGAGAGTCAGAGTAGTTTATTTCTTTCCAACAATTAACTGGTTAAAGAATAGAGACACTTGAACTGAAAACAAAAATTAGCATTTGTCAAGGCATAAACAAATAACTAAAGCAAAACATTTCATTTTAAATTAATGACAGTGCCTTCTTGGGTGGTAGTCAGAAGCAGCGGCAAACTGTTTTTCCAGTAAATAAACAGCTCAGGAAGGAATTTAATGAAAAAGAGGGCCTAAATGAGTATTACCCCATCAGAACAGCTGAAGATTAGAAGACTAATGCTCTTAGCAAGTGATGCCAGAGCATTCCAGCTGTATGCAGATAGAACAGATTGTTGCAAGGCAAATTCACACCATACAGAGTTGAGTTGCTAGTATTAAAAAATGATTCGTCACTAATGATTTTCAGGTAAAAATAAAAGACGTAAAATTATGAGTGACAGCAGGAAAAAAAAAGCCAAGCAACTTAGAGGGCTCTTTTAATGAAGGAGTAGATTTAAAAATGCGGTGAATAATACGTGAATCACAGTGAGTGTGTGAATATGTGTATTTTAGTGCTTTAGAGAAATGGCAGAGAACACATCATAGGTCTAACAAAAGATGAAGATAATTAGAGCAACTGAGTGTTCAAAGCCCCATTGTGTTATACGGGCATAAGGAAAAGCAGGAACTTCAAGAGCCATATGTACAAACATTGATTCGCTAACATGTCACATGATGACTGCTAATCCCAGTCTCAAATTAATCACTACACTTCAAACTCAACTACTACATCTGTCTATAAATTATAGTCCTTCAAATTCCATTAATTATGGACTACATGTGTTGGCAAAATCCAAGCCAGACAGAAGCTAGTATATTAGATGACAAATGCCAAAAAAATGCATTGCAAAAAAAGTTTAAAATTCGTGGTTTTTATCTGCTGGAAAACAGAAATGTGTTCAGGTTAAGTGTTCTAAAACCAAATTTAGTTTTCGGTTTTTTATCAAAAACATGGACTGTTTCAGAACAAAGGAGCATTCCACAGAAACTTGGTTAAAGAGGCAATTTCCAGTGAAAAAAATCTCACATGAAATACCTATTCATATGCAAAGTATACCCCTAGAAATATATATACATGGATTTGAAAAGACAAGGATAAGCAAGCAAGAGAGATTAAAAAGACCTCTAGTATCAAATATCACCATCCTGCACAGGTACCTAAAGCTTTTTGACCACTAGCTTCTTAAACTTCTTTTTACAAGCTAATCAGCTTGAGCTCACGGGATCCTTCATGGCTACACAAGCAAGAAATCATTCTTACAGCTTCCCTGTTTAATCTTTTCCAAGTTTTTCTGTAAGCTTGCAAGTGTAGGGGCACAAAGGTCTGACTGCATGCCGTCAGGAGCAAGGTCACATCCATGGCAGGAAAGTACAAGGACTGACATTGACCAGCCTCCAAGGTGAAAATACTTAATCTCAAATAACAGAACTCCCATTTCTCCAAGTTCATAACGGTGTTTATCTTCGTCAATGCGTAAGTTTTTATTACGGCTTGATGCTTTTAGAGATTTCTTTCCTTTTCGATGGCCTAGACCTTAGAATTAGGAAACCTACAACAGCAGGAGTTTATGTCATGGTCGAACCCCCTCAAATAGTCCTGGTTGAGGATTAAAAAAAAAAGCAGGGGAGGTAAGGGGGAGGGAAAAAGACCCCCTCATCTTCTGATACTAATGGCAACAGAAACAGCACTGGAGGAACAGCGTGCAAAGCTGGTCAAACCCTGGGAAACGAGATGCTTTCTAAAACGAGGTACTGTCAGCCTACTGGCTGCACAGAGAAGTAGCACAGCAGAGAATAAAAAGCAAGAGAGTTGTTGTCTTGTGGCTATGAGTTCAAACAAGTAGCTCTAAGGGAGCAAAAGCCCTCATGCATGTTTCTCCAAAACAGGATGGAGGAAAGGAATGGAAAAATTAGTAAGTGGAAAAAGCAGCAAAAAAGGTTAAGAAAAGGAAGCAGTATTTCCCTCTGTGGCAAATCTGTCTCTCACACTTGTCTAGCGTTACTTTTTTCTACAATACTCAAAGGAACACACACAAATTCCTGGTTTTTAACATCTGTCTGAGTAAATTTAACAACTGGCAAAGCTTCACAGAAACTGAAAGGGAAATGCATTACCTTCTTACAATATACTGAAGAAAATATTAGAAAATGAATATGACAGACTGAATTCCCAGGGTTAGAACAAAAAGGGTATTTCCATGAAACGTCGGGAGATTCTCCAAAGGCCTGCGTGACCACAAAGGATTCAGACTGCATTAAAGTATAGTCAGGAGCTGGGCTCCCAGCTGTCATTTGGATTTGAAACCTCCCATGTGATCACAGCGCTCCACTAAAATATGCACACACATATTTACTTCACAATCTAAGTCCAAAGATACTCAGACTAACTCCCAAAGTAGCCCTGCAGCACACAAATTCAGGAGCACACTCTGATGTTTAGAAAAACAACCACAACAGACAGGAGCTCTCACCATTATGCACCGGAGCAGATCTAGGCACCACTAAACGATTAGCGTGAAAGAAGGTGAAAAAAGACATTTAGAGAACACTGGAGAAAAATGTGTCTGTTGAGAAGCAAGCTGGGATTCAACTTCTGCACAGTTATTCTCAGGTGAAAATACTCATCTTGTAAACTCCAGAACTGCCAAATAAATGTGATTTACTCAAACATGCAGATTTTCCTCTAGTGCATCAATAACGTTCTCTTTTAGAAATTTCTGTGGTGACCACTGGACTTTAATCACCTGATAAAAATTGGGGTGATGCATTTGTATTACTGGCCTACAGATTTTTAAAAAGACAGAAAGGAATAGCTGTTCCAGACAAGCCCCTGTAGACCAGTGTCCAACACTAACAAATGTGCACAAACTGCACCCCATCCTTTCGCTGCTGAAGATGCTGCCCACTCAGCGTGCCAGTGGAAAACACTGAAGGAGGAGCAGAGAAACGCTGCAGAGCAGGCTGGCATACCCTGCACTACCTGTGCAACCTGTAAATAGATGGGGAACATCTTAACCTCAGGTTCCTCGGTCTGGTCCATTACATGAGAGATGCATTTGTTCAAAATTAAAAATACGGCATCCAGAAGCAGCATGATTTCGATATTGAAATAAAATGTTAATGGAGGATAAATATGAAAATAATTTTCCATAGGACAATTAAGAGAAAAAAAATTCAGCGGGTGTTTCTTCTTTAGAAACATTTTATCACCTTCAAAGTCTTATCAACACACCGAAAAAAAGTAGATCATAAAAGGGGACACTAATTCATTTCAACAAACCAATATAAAGCCCTCCATTTCAGTCATTTCTTCGTTTCTCATCTCATAGCTCTCACAGGTGATCTGTTCAGATAGGTTAACCCTATATACAAAGCAATAGGCATCATTAACATTTTAACTGGGTTGCTTTATGAGTAAAGGAAAAAGAAGCAGCTCTTTGGTGAATTTTTAAACTCACCTAAATCCAGTCGTAATTCACATTGCGATAAAGAGCTTGAGAGAGTATCACTCATTCTATTTAGCTCATCATCATATCTTATTTTCTCCTTGCTATTCCCTTTTTTACACAACACATTACACAGCTGAACTTAATCAATATCTTAGTATAAATAATTCTTAACCTGTTAAATGCCCTTCATTTAGTAGATTGTCATCCCACATTTGTTTGTGAAGCTCTTGCTGTCCCTCCACCCCCCATCTTATTACTCAGTGAAAATAAACATATTTTAATACCTCTCTATCTTATTATGAGTTAGGGTTATTGTTAGTTTTGGTGTTGTTTGTGTGTTTTGTTTTGTTTGTTTGGGGTTTTGTTGTTGTTATTTGGTTGGTTTTTTAATTATCAAAATGGCAGAAACATTCAGGGCCTTATTCAACAATCTGTTGCTGCAATGCATATGAATACAGGTGAGGGTAACCATTGCAGGCTGCAGCATATACCCTATTCAGGAAGAAATTAGACAGCTGAGCTGGTCAGCAGATCTGCTCCTCTCCCCTGAGCGCACCCCCACCAGCTATGTGCTACCCTCCAGAAGAGAAAATAGAAAGAATTAAGGACACCTGACTAAGGAGAGTTCCAGAGATTTTGGCTGGTTTAGCTCAGGCTGCTGTTGGGTATCTGGTGAGGGCTGTGTTCTTGGTCCCTCCTACTCCTGTCTGATGGGGAACAGTGAGATCGTGCAGGTGGCCTTGGCCATGACCACCAGGCACCTTGTAAGGGAACATCTCCAGTCCCAGTCAACAGCAAGTTGTCCCAGCTGGTGCAACACAGCCATGTCTACACTGCAGCCTTCAGACAGAATCTGCCAGCTGTTCACTTCTTGTTATCCAGCACAAAGTTTGAGGAAAGAGTGGCCCATGGGACAGCAGAGAGCCCTCTGATTCAGCCCATACATGAAAAGATACTCCTCTCCTGAAGTGCCCAGCTTGGCCACACCATTTCCCACTACTCTGGCAGGCAGTGCTCATCAAACAGGGTAGTGGATGATCATTCCTACAAGAAGGGCAGGCTGGATCTATAGGCAGCAAACAGATGTGTAGGGCCTAGGCTGGGCCTCAGGGCAGAACACTACCACATTAGCTAGTGCACGCTTTTGATATAACCTATGAAGCTGCTGCTGATTTGTGTTATTTATTCATGCTAATTTACATTTTAAATTCTCTTGTCCTTAGAGAAGAAATGCTGACTTGCTTTGCTACTTCTGCCTTTATTAAATGTATCCTGGTAGGCCATCGTTCCTTTGCTAGTAGTGCAGTATACTGAAGTATATAGGACTTGCAAAGAAAGTTGTCCACATAAAGGGTAAGGCCTTGTTTTCCCTCTTCCCAAAGATAATATTTCATTTACCATAACTATGAGAATATCAGACTGGAGAAAGCAGCAGAGAACACCACAAAGTGAAGGTGAAGAGGAAGGAGCCCTCCCTACTACCCTGAAATTCTCAAGGAGAGAGAAGGCAAAGCAAAGCTATTCTGGGATTAAACAGAGCAGAGGAGGCAGGTGTCCAAGCTACCAGAGCTGAAGAATGCAAAGGGGTCCGAGCTTAAACACCATTGAAAGGGGAGATTCTGCTCACAGCAGACACTGCTGATCCATAAAGGCTTAAATACAAAATTTTGCTGAGAGCTCCTGGACCAAGCAGCCAGGCTGCACGGTGAAGAGTTCTCACAGCCAGAGACATGTTGTCTGTCCCTGCAAACAATGAGATCATGCTCTAGACACAGGTTAAAACAGCTTCTTCATTTTTTACCTCTTTAGGCAGAAGGTGATACGCTTGAGATTTAACTGTGCATGTTTTTTGGACATTTCATCAAAATAAATGGAAATAAAGATGTGTTGCAGAACATATTCTCTGATCTGCAATGTCACTGCAAATAGAAGTGACATGTGAAATAGCCTGGGTCAGGCTATTCCTGGAGTTAAACCTTATTTCTGCCCAATGTTCCTTTAATTTCATAAATGTTCCTTCAGAACAGAAGTGGATTTTGACTTGCTGTAAATGAGTGCACATAAAAGCAGATAGAGGTATCTCCTATTAATATCCCAGAGATCCATTATGCAGTAATAAGTATGCCCAGGTCAGGACTTGAAATTAAGATTAATTTCTGGAAAATACTTTCCCTTCCTTCGTACCTCCATGTTGTTTCTCCTCTTTAAGAGAACTGTCATGGTCTTAAGAAAAGTTTGTAGTACTCATGCATGACAGCCTTTACTCTGCACAAATCTCCTTTTTATCTCCCTGCCCACCCTGTGATTTCATTTAACTTTTAATTTGTAAGTAAACGCAACGTTAAGATTTGAGAAATAAGAACGCAACAACAAAACAAGCAACTTGATATAAAACTAACTGAAACATTTAAACAGAAACTATTGCATAGATTTACAAAATAATAAAAAAGGAACCAGCTACCAGGAATAAGCGACTAATTCTCATTTCATTCCTCCTTCAAGTCCTCCTACAGCAATACCCATGGAGGAACAGCTGATTGTCTAGGAGGGCAAAAGGACTATTTCTCATCATCAACCTTTCTTCATTACCAGGTAGTTTGTTCAATATAGTTCTTTACTGTCTAAGAACACTGGAAAGACTAGACTCTGCAGACCAAATGAGCTATTCAAATTCTCTTTCTGTTGCATTGAGAGATTTTGGAGGAAAAAGGAAGAAGGATTTCCTGCATTAAGATTTGTGCACACAACATAGATAAAATGAGACACATTTTTTTACTGCTAGGAATCTGTCTACAAGAGAACAAGGAAGAGGGGAGAGCTACACATATCAATGTAGTCTTGCATTCTTCATCATGCTTCATTAACAATTAAGACAAGGAATTAGAAACTTCATTACAAAGCCATCACGATACAGCCATCCATAATCAGGGTAAGAAGGAATTTTTACTTAAATATAAGTTTTCTTTATCGTTAAAGGATCAGTTTGTTAAAAACAAGGCAAAAATGGTTGAATTCCAGCAATGCCAGCCATCTCACTATTTCAAAGCAAAACTTTCAAAAGTACTTATCTTTATAAGAAGATGAAGTTTTCTAAGGGAAAACTGGGGGAGAGCTATGCCAAAAATTTGTCTGAAGTGATTTTAGGAAGGGAGGTGGGGAGAGGGAGAACAGGGAAGGAACAGCTTAATGTTTCTAACCTTTCAGTAAGTATATAGTAGAAAGGGCTCTCGGGGTGAGTCACTGTGTGGGTGATTGGCAGAGTGCTGCTGAGTGGAAGAACAGCGGGGGCGGAGGGAGATTACGCGAACTCATTGATGACTACTTACATAAAGAGGAATTACTACACAGCAGCCGCTCTCTTAGCAGTACGACTGTCTTTCTGGAAAGCTGCACAAACTACAGCTCTACACTATGAGCCTTTACTCCTTAAATTTGTCTGCCGTCAGGGTTTGATTGATATTGGTAAATTTCTGAGTTTATGCAAGTCAAAAAATAAACTCTCTTACATCATACTCCTTTTTCCCAATTTCTTATATTCCATACGATGTCCATCAGTAGAAATGTTCTAGCGAAATGTAGCCACTGTCTGTATTACAGCCACCTTCCTAGTGATAATTTTGAAATGTTTTGCTTTCCAGTGATGATAAGCCTTCTTCACTCTTCTTTTAAAACTCCAATGCAATTTGGAAATACTTCCCTTTTTGCAAACCCCTGTTCCCCATTAAGGTTTCCATAATTTGCTTTTACCCCTGTAGACTAGAAAATCCAGGACCTTTTGGACAAAGTCCCGATAAATTAACTTATGTCAATTTGCTTGTTCTTTTCCTCCTCTTCAATCCCAGTCACTCAAAGGAGAACAAGAGATATTTTCCAAGTTATTTGATTTGGTGAAGGTTAGTAAAAGAGGGAATTATAGTACTCCACTATGCAGCTGTGAGAAGACATTTCTCAGTGACAAAAAAGCATGTCATTACTTCCCAAGATAAGGGATTATTAGAACATAAACCACAGATCTTACTTTATGGTTACAAAACACATTGTAATTGTTTTCAGGGTAAAACAGGGATTGCAGGATTTATCTCCATGTACTTGAAACTCAAAGCAAAATATAAACATAAATTTATTAGCACCATTTCTAAACCACCTTTTTCTTGGTGAATTTATTAATTGCTCATACAAGAAGAGAACCATAAAACTAACAGATAATCACATATGCCACTAACTGTAGGTACTCAGGCAAAACAGATTCTTAATGTTTAAAAAAAGTAGCAGCCTGTGACAACCACTAACATTTCTGGGAAACTGGCTATCCAGCACTACTCCTCTAGTTCTGACTGCTCAACTATTTCCCTGGAGTTTGCAGCTTCCCGTGATGGGAGGAGGTCCCAAGCACCATGCCAAAGGCTGGCCGGGAAGCTGGGTCAAATGAAATGATGGCTCTTTGCTGTGTGCTGATGGAAGTTAAGGGAAGCTGAAGCAGTTCTCAGAGAGAGATACCAAAAATGATCCAGGTGAAAATCTTGGTGAAAGTCATTACAAAATTTGAGTTCTAGAAAAATTCTTACAAATATTGAAACAAAGTTTCCAGAAAAATCAGAACTGCATCTGCAGCAAGCCAGTGAAAGAAACAGGATAAATATCATTTCAGAGTCTGTTGAACACGTAAAGGTGTTCTTGGTGCAAATATCTCCAAGCTGCTCTGAGTCTGCCACTCAAAGTCCCTGCCCAAATCTCCCCAAACTCCACCACATTCACCCAAAGACTTAACTCCCTCCACATTTCCTCTAATCCCTTTGGTCTTCCAGAAAGCACTTTGAAATCCTCCTCAAGGCAGTTCTGAAGAGCTGTACTCTGATGTGCAGGCAAATGACTCAGCAGTACAAACGGTACAAGCCTACAATGAGTGAATGCAGTACAAACTTTTTTGGGAAAAAGTGCCATATTTCATGTAAAGGAGAAGAGTTCTCCCATGCACATATCTGTAAGAGGTAATTAATCAAGAATGAAGAGCTGGGCCCTGAGTTATAACATTATCATTGTTCAGTTATAAAGGTAATTTAATTCTTAAACAGCTGAGATTAATCCCACAATTTTATCTATTAAAGAACTAATATCACTGCTATGAAAGTTTCATTTCCAGTGAACAGACTTTTTTTTTTTTTCAATTAATTTGTACCTTTTCATGTAAATATATGGGCTTCATATCTTCCTCACGTCCCTATGTTTATAACTCTCTAAAGACCAGAACATGTCGCCCATTTTTATTTCCATAAGTGTTTCATTCATAGATTTCAAAGTGTTATCCACTGGCTCAAAAGCTTTATTATTTCTATTTTACACATGAACAAGCTTAAACACTGAGAGTTTCAATGATCTGGCCCACAAACACATAGTAAGTTGATGGCAGAGTCAGATTTCCTGATCTTTAGTTTATGAGGTTGTACCTCTTCTGAAAATAATGCATTTAACAATACAGCAGTCACATTGATTAGGTATTACACACAAAATGTGAATCTCTGCTGTTCCAGATGGTAGCTTCACAAATCTGCTCAAACACGTCTCAGGAAAGAAAAATGCTTGCCAGTGCTCTCTATTCCATTACTTTAGTAACAAAAGTACAAAAATAAAAGCTTTTCTTCAATTAGAAAGACATCATTGTAGCCACATTCCATAGAAGGCTAAGGTTACATTATGTTGCATCCTCACTGAGTAGTGTGGAAATGGGGGTCTGTGGAGGACAGCTGGGTGTTTGCTGGTAACTTGTAAGGAAAATATTTGACAAAACCAGGCATACATCTGTTGCACTGGGGCCTGAATTGCCAACAGAAAAATGTTAAGAGTCTGAAAAATGAAGAAAACATTTTATCCAAGAAAAATTAAATACAACCCTAAAAGTAGAGGCCTTCCAGGTTTGTTTATAGGTTGTTTGGAAAGAGGGAAAACATGTAAAAACCTTGAAAAAAAAGTTAGAGGGCCTGGTCCAACACATACAATCACTATGTGCGGAAGTCTATGTCCATGATACCTTAATGCATAAAGTTTTTCCCTGCTATCTGTGAAGAAGACCTGACTCTCAGGCTGGTCAAATTTAAGGCACAGCACACTACTCCACAGCCTCGACTGGGCTGTGGGAGGAAATTGTAATTTCTTTATTGTAGCTCATTCTGATGAGGGGAAAGGACTGATGATGGAATTACCAGAAGAGGAAGCCCAGTGCCATCTGGGAGCAGCCTGTGGAAAACAAGTTATTGATAGAGCTAGCAGCATTGCAGGAAAGAGATGAGTTTCAGAAGCCAAAACAAGGTTTCATAGCATCTGTTTCATTGCTGACCTATTCACACGGGATCCAGTGCTGGAGTTACATTCACCAGTCCCAGGATTTCCCCCAAGTTTTATGCCTCAGAACATCTTCCCCCTCTCTGCCTCTGAGTTGCCAGGACCTTCCTCCAACTTTCTTGGCCTATGAAGACGTTTGCGCTTCCATGGCCCTGTGTGGGCATGAAGGCTACTCTTCTCTATCCCAAGGGAAGGCAATGCCTTGCCCTTCCTTCCATCTGCTGGGATGGCAGCAGCAGCTTGGAGTTACTCATGACTCATCCCTTAGAAACATAAGACCACTCTGAAGGGTCTTTGATGGCAGCTCTAGTACCTTTAGCTGGTCTCTAAAACATGACATTGCAAACATGTCCTGAGAAGACAGAGACCAAATGAGCTGGTTTGATGAGGGTCCAGGCACTAAACAGGTTAGAGACTAACCTGACAGCCTGCCCAGGTCACTGTACAGGAAGGAGCAACAGACTCAAATGACCCATGGAGGTGCTGACCCTCCTACCAGAGAGGTCTCTCCTTTGCTAGAATATGAAAACTCTCAGCTAGGCTCTTTACACCAACAGCCAGGTCAGGTCTCTGGCACTCAGGCCAAACTACCCCCTGTGGGCAGGCTGCCCACCTTACCTCATCCGAGCTCTATGAAAAGATGAGCTGTATATCTTTAATCACATCCTTCGTCTATGTTGCCAGTTGAGCTTATTTTTAAAAACAACAAAACTTTGGGTCTCATGTGCTTAACAGTGCATAGAGAAATGGAAAAAGGAAAAAAATGGTATGGGAGAAAAAAGAAAGAGGTAAAATATGGAAAGATGAAAGACAAAAGTCCTGTTAGAAAGTGTGAAAACATTGTTCCCATTGTTTTTACAATTTAATTACCAAATATTAGGAAAGTTATTGGAAAAGAAAGATTATGAAAATTTAAGAAAAACAAACGAACAAACAAGATATTTCCAATAAGTTCAGTGAATTTCAAACATTTCTGACAATTATCAACCTAACCTTCTAGGGTGAGTCAAGGAAAGATAAATTAACCTTAGAGTAATTTAAACCACGCCTTAACAGGATCACAGCATCAAACACCGTACATATGCTGACAGCATCTTCTTTCTAATTAACTGTCATTATTAAACTAAGAAATATTTAATTTTAGCTACAGGATATGGAAGTTCTCTCATATGGGTTCATTACTCCAACAAAGAGTTTAAAGATGTCACCTGGGCATTTAAAGTTGTTACCGTCAACTCTTTGAGTTTTTCATGCAATATCAATGCATCACTCAACTACGTGCTTTTATTTTTCAGTGTTTACAGTGTTCTCAATTTGAAGAGAGAGCACACAGTAAAAATATAGACTAGGAGCTTGCAGATCATTACTCACCCATCAATCCAATACAATCAATTCTGTGGGATGTTACTGTCAAAATTGAATCACATAAGTAAATTATTTTAACCCCTCTTTCCAAGACTAGGAAAGGAAAATTCCATCTTAGTAAACAAATGATTCCTCAGAGAAAACTAGAGAAGGAGAAAAACCTGTTATCAATCACAGGATGACTATGAGCCAGTGATTGGATTTACTGTGGAAAAAGGCATATATGATCCTTGATGTAATTGGAAAGGTATTTCCAACTGAAAGAGAAAAATTAGCCAGCATCCTGAGACATCTGGCATACTGAGTGTAATTTGGGGCATTCGTATTCAAAGGGGAAAAAAAAAAAAGGAACTTACACTGGAGCAGTAGCAGAGAAGGGCAACCATAAATTCAGAAAAATGACAAGTCTGTCTTGCAAGAGGAGACTGCAAATACTCTATTTTGTCACATGGGAACTCAAATGAAATATTATTGCTTGGTCTATATGTCTATGAAATTATAAGATAAAAGATAATAGACAGAATTACTGATCAGTGGCATAAATGGGTGGTAAGTTGTATTTAGGAAGTAACTATCAATGACTGACTTTCAGACTAGAGGGTTATATGAAGGGGATTCTGGTCTGCTCTGGGCTCAAGGCTTGTTAGATTTACATCAGTCGTTTGGAGATGAGCAAGAAGTGCTCATTTGATCTGTAAATTCAGCAAGTTAGCGGGGTAAAAAACATATTGTAGAGGAGAAAGAAAATTCAAAAGTATCTTGAAAACAGAAGAGTTGGCTTGGAGTAGCAGAAACGTAATTCCGTAAGGGAAATACAAATTTCTGTGCATAGGTGGAAATAATTAGCTCTTCAAGCACCATATAGGAAATAACTGGCATTGATACTGCAGTAAGAAACTAAGATATCATTGTCAGTCACAAGCTAAACATGAGACTAAAATTTGTTTAAGAAGTCCATATGGGAATGCAGCAGGAGTACTGCGTGTGAAATTAAGCAATTCTCCTTTATCAGTGAGGCCTCAGCTGGCATACAGTTAATATAATTCAGGAAGGATACAGTTCAATTAAAGGGAGTCTGAAAAACACTGAAGAGGATTTTCAGACACCTGGAAAAATATCCTAAAGGAACAGTTGAAGAATTCACATTATTTAGAGAAGGGACAATTTAGGAGAGATACGATAATATTCCTCAATATTTGAGATGTAGCTCTGTTCAGAAAATGATATTTTTTCGCGTTCATTAAAGACAAAAAAATAAATAGGGAGTTTAAGCATAGAGAAAGGAGATTTAGCATAGATACAGAGGAAACAGGCTAAGGGTAGGATAATGAATCATGGAGACAGCCAAAGGGAGTTTATGGTCACTGATTCTCTGTTGCTGGACCATGAATTTGGGAATCACCTGTCAAGAATGACATAGATAGCATTCCCAGCTCCAGGAAGGTGGATGAGCTCCCAATCCTCCCTGCTGCATTCCTTCAGTCCTTTCAGACTGCAGCTCTTCATCCTTCAACACTGACTCATCACTGGCCAAAGTCAGCCACTGTGGAGCAGAAACATGTGAAAGTCATCCACAGGTTTAAGAAAGGTTTGTATTAATTCAGAAAATTGTCGACAGGTAGAAAGGAAAGAATTCCTTTGGATTCTTGAACACCATCCTCGTTACATTATGTTTGGCTTTTCCCTCGTCTTCTGACATCTCAACCTCTGACATCTCCCTGGACTTCTAGAGAGCTCAGAGCCCAGGAGCACTGCTCCCCCAAGCATTAGTGCTTGCTGCCACCTCCATTTCTGTGCCATCAATTCCCCAAGTGACAACCCTGCCCCTGCCAGCTGTGACAGCACGTGAACCCAACTGCCCAGCACCATCAAGAGCTCTCCTGCAAACACTGACAGGGGAGCAGCAACACAGGAAAGACTTTTCCAAAACATTGTGGTACTCCAGAAACACCTCCGAAGTGACAGTGCCCAAGTGTGCTCATAGCTGTAAATTGGCCTTCCTTTTAAGAGCTTCATTATGGCTGTGGGGAAAAACTCTGATTCAGCCAGCAATAGGCGTTTTGGTTTCCCTCCAGTTCTCACTGGTTGAGCGGATCAGTGTCTTTTCATCTCTTTCTCTGGCAAAACAGTCCTGTCATCACCCTGGGGGAGCAAAATCCTCTCCTACAGCGATAAACCTGGCTATTAGAAGGGATTTGAACAACCGTTTTGGTTTTCTGTTGATTTTCCTGTCCTCCTGCTAGAAACTCCCTTTCAATCTATCTCATTTGCACATAACCCTTCATAAAAACACCCACGCAGTGGCATGCCTCACAGTCATCCAAACAATATTGATGTTTCCCAATTCTCTGCACACCCATTTTCTGATGCGATTGTGCCAGCCACTGTGGAGCCAAAGGCAGTTAACAGCAAGGATCAGAAGCAGCAAATTAGAAGCATTTTCCAGCTTCTTGCAATTAATATTTTATTTCTTCAACATCTTTGGTTTCAACATGCAGGGACAAATCCCCAGCTGGGAAAAACAGTGGTAGTGTATTGTCCTCAGAGAAACAATAGTGATTTATATCAACTAAGGACCAGGCAGAAGCTGACAGTACACTTTAAAAGAAGAAAGAGGGTTAAATTCTAATAAGAATACACACTGAACACTAAACCTAGGCAGCTTAACACCAGCTAGTTACAACAGTACCAGGGACTTCTTTTGCTACCAATCCAGTTAACTACTGTCCAGTCTGGATGGGCCATCTGCTGTCAGAGGATGTGATGGGAGAACACATGGGTTAGCACTGTCCAAGGTCAGAAGAAATCAGAAACACATGAAGGCATCTTACAAGTCCCATCCTTTTTTTCCCCCAGGCATCTCTCAACAAATGCAGTTGCAACTCCGCTAGCAAGAATAAACTCAGTGGTGTCTCACAGACCTTTTTGCACCACCTGTGCTTTCAGCCACAAGTGCTGAAAGAGCTTCTTTGGGATCCTCCATTATGTGTCTCTATCCAACACTGAAAGAATTTATCCAGGAGACCCATAATACACAGGAGGCATAGACAGACACTTAGTTTAGACGACACAAAGATGATTAAGGGAGTGGAGCATCTCCCTTATGAGGAAAAGCTGAGGGAGCTGGGTCTCTTTAGCTTGGAGAAGAGGAGACTGAGGGGTGAACTCATTAATGTTTATAAATATGTAAAGGGTGTCATGAGGATGGAGCCAGGCTCTTCTCTGTGACAACCAATGATAAGACAAGGGGCAGTGGGTATAAACTGGAACACAAGAGGTTCTATTTAAATTTGAGAAGAAACTTCTTCACAGTGAGGGTAACAGAGCACTGGAACAGGCTGCCCAGGGAGGTTGTAGAGTCTCCTCCTCTGGAGACATTCAAAATGCACTTGGACACCTTCCTGTGTAACCTCATCTGGGTGTTCCTGCTTTGGCAGGGGGATTGGACTAGAGGATCTTTCGAGGTCCCTTCCAATTCCTAACACTCTGCGATTCTGTGTGACAGGTTCCCTACTATTAAGCAGTTAAATGATCTGAAAATCTCTGATTATCTCCAGATCATCGTAAGGGCTGGTGCACTGTTTGGGTCTTTTTCCTGTGACTTCAGGATTCTGATTGTTTCCCCGCATGGCTTATAATTACTTGCAAAAGTATCACATCTCCAAAATAAGCACTCACAATATTACAGTTTTGTGGCTCATGGCATCAACTTTTCAGAGCACACACGCTGACAAACCTTCTATTCAGATGGATTCATGGTCACTGTTGGATCTACCTTTAATTTCATTTACAAACAAGATTGTCACATCAGTCACTGCTAAGACTATTTTCTCCTGAATATGAACTTTCTACTTGTGTAGGTAAGTTATGTTTTACCTGAAGGATAATACAATCTTAGACCAGCAAGCAGTTGCTGACAAATACTTTAGCAGTTCACAACCTCCCCATAAAGCTCCCAGTGTTTGAAATCCTTGATAGTAGCCTGAGGAAACACTTGCATGACTAATATCTGAATACTTTGTTAGATAACTAAGTATTTCAGAATGGACTCTTCAAAACATCCCTGCGAGGTTAATAGCAGTATAATCAAGCTACTGAAATACATTGATCTGCTCAGTTGCCGTGAAAATTAACCAAACTTGACCGATATATATCACCCAAAAGAAACTGATAGAAATAGGAAATGGGAAGCACTGATACAGGAGGTGCTTTTAGCTGCAGTGAATGAGAGTAAAGTCTGTTGTAGATACAGAAACTGCTGTTCTCTTTATCCTTTCCTTTGAATGAATGGTGGGACAGTGCTTCCTGTTGGTCTCATCCCTGCAGACCTACATCACCTAGCTAGAGGTCAGGAAGAAATGGTGGATATGACTCTTTGATCGACGGTGTAACAAGGGACAGTGTTGTGCAGTTGACAAAGTGTGGCTGTGGCTGAGGAACCTGATGCGGATGCTCAGTTAAAGGCCAGAACTGCTGGTCACTTCTGACACACTCTTGACAAATTGCTTTGCTTGGTGGAAAACAGGAATAATTGACTGGGAACGTGTAAAAGCAAGAAAACACCATGCAGCCAGGCAGTGATTGATCGTATACTCTGCAATGCTCTTCCATTTAAGTCTAGACGTTTGCGACACTCTCTTTACTTGTGCACAAATGGTTCCTCGATGAAGGCAGCCACGTTCAGCTGAAAGCGCCTCTTCCTGACTCGGGGAGTTAGCTCACAGGTTTTAAAGGCAAAATAGGACGAAACACTTTTACCTTGAAGCTGTGAGACAGTTTTCTGCTACCTAATAATCAATTGTACCCAGCCAGAGAAAGTTAGCTTGCTTTATAATAATTCCACTATCTGGAAAAGCACTGCTCAGCAAGGTATCCTGAAAGTCACCTGTTAGCAATTAATATCTTCTTATTAGACTTATTATGTGTTAATCATCAGCTTTAGCACTTCGCCACATAGCTGTTTGTTGCATATGCACTTCACGTCCTTTGCTTTTTTTTTTTTCCCCTCTTGAATCACAGTATAGTCCAATTTCACTGAAAAGGTTGCATTCAGGAAAAACAATCTTTTTTTTTTTTTTTTCTCTCACACAGTACTAGTGGCATTCGAATTGCAGCTGGGAAAAGGAGTATACATAAATAGTTGCTACTGAAGAAGATAGTGTGATTACTGGGGGATGATATGTTCTGCCAGTTGTTAGGAAATATAGACTACCTTAACTTATTGAATTATTACAGGTTATTATTATTATTATAGGTTGGAAGAGATCCTCAAGATCATCGAGTCCAACGATAACCTAACCTAACTCTAGCGTGAAACCATGTCCCGAAGAACCTCATCTACCCATCTTTTAAACACCTCCAGATATAGTGACTCAGTCACTTCCCTGAGCAGCTTGTTCCAGTGCTTCACAACCCTTTCCATGAATAAATTTTTCCTAATACCCAACCTAAACCTCCCTTGGTGCAACTTGAGGCCATTTCCTCTTGTCATATCACTTGTTACTTGGGGAAGAAACCAACACTCTCCATGCTACAACCTCCTTTCAAGTAGTTGTAGAGAATGATAATGTCTCCCCTGAGCCTGAGTATATGTGGTGTACTGTTTCTTATAGAACTTGTTAAGAATCTGCTTATATAGAACTTGCTTAGCATAACTCACTTAGAATAAGTAACTAAGTTTGCTTAGGCTGTGAGCTGTAAACTCTTGAACTTTCTGCCTCGTTAAGCAAAAAGGGCCCCAGAGCCTATTCAAGGAAGAAGATTAGGGAGCTTTTGATCATCAGTAGGAGTTGTGTCCCTGGAGATAAGTGAAGGAACAGAACAGCGCATCTAAAAAGACGAGAAACAGAAGAATGCTTTGGTTATTGCCAATGACTTATTTTTCTCCCCAGATGCAGGTGCAGAACAGCAGCTGAAAGATAGGACCTAGAACTGACGTGTAGTCTGGTCAGTGAAAAACAAACAGCTACCCACAGAGACAAACAGACTGCCTGATGATAAAGAAGAGATCCAATGAAGCAGGAGACTAATTTTACAACTGGTCCAAACTGATGCACGAGGGGTGGGAATCTTAGATTGTAGGGTTATAAATGCCCAGAGTTTTCTTTGTTCAGGGTGCCTCTTCTGGATGCACCCAGCTCAAGCTGCTCTGTACACTGTTCTTTACAAATAAATCATTTATTTAAGAATAATTTCTGGAACTCATGCCTGAGTCTCTGCTTCAAGAAGCCTCAGGAAAAGAAACTTCCTTAACTCAGTTCAATCAGCTTGTTCTAGTATTAACTAGATAAGCATTGTTTTTGAAGAACAAAATAGAACAAGAGTCCAAAAACGGTAGAGAGAGGTTTAGCAGCTCACTAGATTACAGGTGGTATTTTACCAGGCTGAATTCTCAGTGTAAAACAGTCAAATACCACAAAAACATTACAGCTATGCTGCTTTACATCAGGTAAGGACTGGTCTGCTCATGTACAGAAAGATGTAACTTTTTTCAGGCAAGTGGGGAGGGGGTGTAAGTCCAAAGCCAACAAACCAGAGACTGAACACAGGTGCCACTATTCCACTTTTGTATGCTCAGTTTCTTTCATAACAACAATTAGCATTCAATAAAAGATTAGGAATTGTCCACTCGTTTGGTAGTCAAAACTAAACCAAATGCAAGCCAGACATTTCATCTACAGTATTCGTCACAGTGGTTTAATTTCTTCCGAGATTCATGACCACAGGAAAATCCCAAGCCAGAATACTTAGGATTTGCCCAAGAAGTAAGGACGGAAATGCTGCAGGAGAAAAAACACTGTGCAGCACAGTATGAGCCACAACACTCTGCAGAGGCTGGTTAGAATTTCATCATGCCCCCAGGTGCAAGTTTTACACTTAGTATATGCTTCCATTACAGTAATTCATGGTATTATTAGCTGTACAAACACATAAACATATTTAGTTTTATAAAACAACTTAACTAAATCATCTGTCATTTGTAATCTGGTATTTATAACACTGAGTTTGAGGAAGAACAAACTGGCTGAACACTCGTGCCGCTGGAGTCAGCAGCTTTGTTCACATTTGGTATTAAGGTGGCTTTCACTTCACAAGGGCTCATTTGTTTATTGCCAAGCTCCAGCTCCACTGACAGCAGCAAATCTCCAGACTATATGTTCAATAAAAGTTATTAATGACTTTACCCAGTAGTCATCCTCCTGGCCTATGCCATGAAGAAAAAAAAAAAAAAAAAAAAGAGTCTATATAGCCAACAAACTTTCTCCATATGGCAGCTCACATGGCAACCAAGATACACATTTTGTAAGCAGATGCTTGTCTATTTTCTGGTTTCTCTTCCCATGTACCACCTGTCCATAAAATGAAATTATGAGTCCTCCCTTCATGATCTACTACATACACCTAAATTTGGTACAACCGTGTTTGCTTCATGGCTACTTGAGACAGACACAGTGAAGAAAGGCTGCATCTGTGAATTGCATGTGGGTTGCAGCTATTGCTATGTGCTTTTAAGAAAGTGGCTCCACTCAGATTTGGGAAGCAAGGAAATCACTGCTGTCCTCCGCAAAGAAGGCCCTTTCCCAACCAACGTCAGCACCTTGGAATTGAATTTGGTTTCTCTCCAGTGGGCAAAGAGGTTATTTTTCAGACCTTTGATCAAATTGCGTGGTATCCATTGGAATTAATTTCTGGATGTTAAATACTCCACGTGAGATCACTGTCTATGCACAGTAACTGCACAGCCTAGCTAAAGAGTTACCTGAGCCAAAAAGTACCACCAATGAGAAGTAATATGGAGCTTGAATTCACTATTTGTATTCAGCTGGTATCCTGCAAGATCAAGGGTTCTGCTCCATACCAAGTGCTAACACTCAGAAGTCACAGTGCGGGCAGGCCCTCAGCAGCTCTTGCCCTCTGACTCTGCATAGCCAGCAAAACGCTGCTGGACCCAACAGATTATGTAGTTTATTCTTTCATCCTAAACCAGAATGAATTCCATCGTATTCCTAACAGATATTTATACAACTTGTTCTTAAAAATTCCCAGTGAAGGAAGGTCTTCTCAGGTAAACTGTTCCTGAGATTTACTGTTAGATTTTAATGCCTACTGAACCTGAGAGTCAGCTGGCTGAGACTTTTGTACCTCCATTATGACCAAAAATTTACAAATAGTTTTATCTTCAGCTTATACAGAAAGTTGGGGAAAAATATTAAAGGCCTCACCTTGGCTTCATGCTTCTTTTTAGACCAGTTATTCTATGGCATTTTCCCCTTTCACAACCACATGTCCTAGATTTTAGGGGAGTTATCTGCCATTGGGGTCAAAAGTAGAGGTAGGCACGGTTTTTAATTTATTTAGACAGTAGAAAGTTATCTTTATTGCCACTCCCTACTGTTGCCATGGTTTCCAAACACACGACAGTATTATTAATGTTCAGTTTAACACTTCTAATGAGTACCTGCTGTTCCCTGTTGGTCAGTGTTTTCTGGATTTATTTTTTTTTCCTTAAGAAAACATGAATTGAACCACAGATGGCAATTAGTGTTAATAATTATTGAAAGTGACTGCCTACCTCTTACCCTTCATTTAACATTTAACTTTATTTTCAATAAAAATCCAGCATTGCTAGACAAGAATCAAAACAATCCCACAATCCACAGTTCTCAGTATACGTATTTCTCGTAAGGGAAACTAACTATTAAGTGGGGAATAAACAAATTGAAAAAAAAAAAGTTAAAAACAAAGCAGGCAGATTCATTCTGAATGAAGCGGGATAGATCTCTACGAGCATGAAGAAAAATACTGACTTCCTGTGGAAACAACAGGAAGTGAGAGAGACGGAATAAAGTTATGAGAGCATTTTGACAATGCCTGCCTCAATGCATTTACGACCACTAGATTTACTAACTTCTGACCTTCCTTCACGACAGTACTGCCAACTTAAAACAAGAAGTGTTTATGAAAAGAAGCTTGAACCACCCTTCTCAAAAACAATAGCTTCTTAGCCTGATGGAAAGTATTATAAGGATCAAAACTGGATCTTTTCTAATCAATTACTTTTTCATTGGAAAATGTTGATTCTGTGACACTGAACTATGCTGAAGGAAGAGACTTAATTAATTGACATTTTTGTGTAAGAACCAGTTTAAATGCCTCGTTTAAACCATATCATTTCAGCTAATACAATGAAAACTTTTTTTTTTCCCCCATGCTAGAAAAATCAAATTTCTTTTAGGATCACTCTACCCCTCACAATGAAATATTTTGTTTTCTTTGGGGCCACACTTTCCACTTTCCATGTAATAGTTGGGCAGGATAATTTTGGCCAGTTCTGATCTTTTTAATAGCTCAAATTTTTAAGGCTTTCTTTAAGGGACACTTTTGTCATGTTTACATAATAAAGAGCTTTGTTACAAGCATTGCCACTAATGACAATTCTCAGCCACCCTCAAGGCTTCCAACAGGTATTTTATATCCTCTGACATTAAGCACAGCAAGCACAAATCAAAGCTGATAACTCCTGAATAAGCAAAACACTTATCCAGAAAAATACTTTTGTTTGTTTGTTTGTTTACTTCCTCTCAGAATATTTTCTTTTTACTTCATCTGTCTCTTCTTTGGTTTTCGACTTTTGAACTTACTCACAAAATTAAAGCAGATTTTACTAAGTATGACTGAACCATACTGAATTCTTCCATTTTTTGTGAAAACAAACAGGTAGGTTGATAAGAGACTATTTTAGTTCTGCAATCAAGGGAATTATTGGAGTGTGAGACAGCATCTCATTAGACAGTAGGGAATCCTTATGGCACCCTCATATGTATTTTAACCATGGGAAAAACTTAAGTCTGAGCTTCTACCTTATACACCTCAAGTCAATGAACTTCAGGACACTGTGGGATGTTACTTCCACAACTCCACTACTCATGAGAGAATCTGTAATGTGAGCTAATAAACTTTTTGCTTGTAGTTACTGGAAAACGGTGCTGTAGCAGAGTGCTTTGCCCTGCTGTCTCTTTCCTACATTAGAAAGCATTCTGCTTTGACAAATAAATAGATGTGGAACGGAAAAACATAACATAATGCTGATGTGGATAACTTCTGGTGACTCTTAAAATTATAATGATGCTGCCTCCTTTTCTGTCTCCCAGAAATAGAAGGAAATGCCTGCTTTATAGCTGCAGTAGATCAAGCAATGGATGAAAATGTGGTAGAAATGGTAACAAGCCGAGCTGTTCCTGTGTGGGGACTGAGAGGACAGTTTCAGATTGCTCATGTGCATTCATAAAGTGAGTGTGGGGGGCCCTGGCAGGCTCCTGCCCATGAAACAAACACTACCCACATCATCTGGACAGGAAAGAGCAGGTGCTGTAGCTGAGTCTTGCTCGAAGACACCAAAGCTGAGGAAATGGAGCGTTCCTTCTGCTCACAGCAAAAGAAAATAAAAAGAGAAGAGTCTGGTACTTAAAAAAAAAAAAAAAATTGGTCGTGGTTAATTTATCAGTCCACTGAAGAAATCTAGCCCTGTATCACTCACACAAGAGATGCTTACCCAGCTACCCACATGTATATTATGGACTTCAGAACTGCTCAAGCCAAATGAGATTTTGGATTTTGTGAACTGTGTTGACCTTTGCATACTAGTTTCCATTTTCTGAGATATATATCTGTCTGTATATTTTATATGAATATGTATATACTTACATATTTATATAAAAGAATAAGTGTTTTATATGTATAGAAGCATATATAAAATTTGTTTTTCTATTTGCCCCTTGAATAGTGTATTTTCAAAGCACAGGAAATCTAGCTGTCAGAAGTAATAAAAAAATAAATCATAGCTTCCTCTGGCCCAATACGTTTTTCTAGTTAAATAAAATAGCTTTGCTTAGGCAAGCATCCAGAGGGGTACAAGAGTCCTCCTCACATATATTTTTCTATTGGAAATTCTATGTTTCTCTCATATCTCTGAAATGGATTGTTGTGTTCATTGATTTGAAAACTGCCAGGAGTTAGACACCTGGATTATTTATGTGGATTTTTTTGAAGTCCCTTTGAGAAAGCCAAATGTGCTTTTCCCTTTCATATTTTTCAGTGGTAGAATGGTTCCTAGCAGGTAAACTAAATCATCAGTTACATCTGTGCAATCCTGTTATATTCTAGTTATGTCCTAGAGAGCATCTCTCCTAGGACATTTTCTTCAAAAGAATTAAAAAAAAATTGAAAGTGATTAACTGAAATTTATTAAGTGCTTAGATGATAATTCATGACATGAAGTGGAATTCAGCTTAGTCTCTTGTATGAACTGTTCCATGGAACTGAACAAAGTAAAAAAACCAGCAAGCATTATAGCCATTGCAAGAGCTGGTGGACCTAACAATTCACTGTGAGAGCTTGGCTTTCCAGCAAGAATCTGCTATTTTTCTAAAGTCACTGTTTCTAGAAGGACTGTGATATAGAAGAGTGCTCTCACATATTGAAATACAAGTAAATAAACAAGGGTGCACAGCTTAAGCTTTTTGTAAATTTTTGCAGTTGGCGTTTCGTAAATAGCTGCATTATACCAAGATGAAGCTGTACACTCTGACCATAATATCTGGCTTTTAGCATGCACCTCCACTCGTCCTGATTGCATGAAATATGTAAATGTGTGTTGATTATGTCTCACTGCGGAAGAGAATACAACTGTTACGGAAAAAAAAAAAAAAAGTCTAGGCTTTTTAAAAAATTATAACCTGCATCTAGCTTTCATACAGCTTATACAAATGAAAGCTGATAAAACTGATGACTATAGCCCTGGTACTGAGAAGTGCTTAGCCACTCCACCTTGACATGCAAGGAGGGTACACCCAACTGAAGCTCATCTTTAACGACTTCTGAATAATGACAAGCCCATTCCCCTCCTTGACAAGATGGATCTGTTTCTCCCTGCTAAAGCTATAGCCAACACAAGTATTTGTTGCTGAGGCTGTTTTGATGTTGAAAGCTTGTATGACAACAGATGATGCATGTGTGTCTATAAATCCAGAGGTCACAATGGAAAATCGTAAAACACAGCCTCTATAGAGCAATGTAATCAGGACCTTGAGGAAAGTGAGGAGTTCAGTTCATATCTCAACCTTCAATTCTTCAAACTTTTTTCCAGAGTTTTTCCTCTCTTACTGCAAGAAAGGGGGTCATCTGAGGAACAACCACCTATATTTGCCGATATGCACAATAGAGAGACCTAGTGAAAACAGCTCTTCTATCTGCTTGTTCATCATGAGCATTAGAGAGTCATTTCTATATTTGAGCAAAGACCAAGTACAAGCAGTTAAACCAATAGTTTCTCCATTCCGATGAAGAATTCTGTTATATCTCAAAGTCACAGGAGAACTGCCTACAGTGTGTTCAGATTTTACATGAATCTTGTGCCCAGCTTTGTACTTCTAACTTAATACAAATCCTCTCTCTCAGAGAAGTCCAACGTGATATGGTTATCCAGGCTATGTCAGGATGAAGCTTATTCTGAGAAGGAAAGTGACACTTGCTAAAATTCAATCTATGTGTAGTCTTAATTTACATTGCTTCCTCTGTCACTACATGAGAGACATTCCAGTTGACTTCTGAGGTACAAAGGAAGGCTTAGGGGATGTTCAGACTTGAAGGAGCACAGTAAGAGTTTACAAACATGCTGAAAAATAATTAACATAGCTTAAAACCAATTATTCTTGAACAAACAGTTGGAAAGAGTAAGACAAGATACCAGTGCAATGCTGTATTTCCAGACAAATTATTACCAAATGCAATGGAAAAAATACTTCAAGGAAAAACAAACAAACAAAAAAAACCCACCAAACAACCACATCATTTGCTTAGCATCATTACTTATACTATAGAAAAAAAGTCTTGACTACAAATCTATATTGTCCATCTAAATAGTCAAGGGTACCAAACACATTCATCAATCCTAGACTTTCTGAAAGGCATCAATAATTTGATAGTCATACGGTTTCTTGTCATTTCTCCAAATTACAACATAATAGAATATGGAAGTAGAAAGCACTGTAGCCCTTACAGCCAAGAGCACACCAAAACTGTGCAAGCTCAAAGCCTGTTTGCAGTACTTCTATGACAGGAAGCTTTACACCTACTTACCATGTGCAGTATTTTTAAACAATTGAGCTTAGAATGTCATTAACTGTGACTCAAGGGAGAACTGAAATCAATCTCCACGTGTTAAGACATGAATGTTGGTGAAGGATAAATACGCTTCCACTTTGTGACTGTCCAGTTCCAGTCCACACTGGTGCAACTATTAAGTCAAGAGCAGGCATACTCAGGCCTAATTAACGATGGAGGGAAGCAGAGAGGAAAGGCAGGGCTGTGCTGAGTGAACCAGAGCTGAATGAGATCTGGTCAGCCTTTCACATCTATAAAAATCAAGTGACACAATCTCAATACAACACTTTCATTGCTTTTCTTTGCACTGGGCCAATAAAATCAGCTTCTATTCTAATCATCAACAACTAGTATTGATTATTAGGAAAGGGGAAAAATCTGACAGAAGTTATATGTAAACGTGGGCTGAGTCTAGGCAAAGGTGTACTGTTAGAGTTGTTGTTGAGAAAAATGCACTCATGTATAGAGAGAAGAGGTTATATATTGACATATGAGGTTGTGCCTTACTTGCTCTTTCTCACTTCTCTGCAGTCACTTGACACACATCAAGTGTATGGCAGCAGCTCTAACTCATTTTTCAAACAAGCTCCTGTGTCTATATTAAGAGAAGATTGGGCATGTGTTGTTGCAGAGGGCGGATTTTAAGAAGGCATAAATCATCACAGCTTTACTAAAGCAAATGTAATCTTTTTAAGAAAGGCTTAGATTCTCAGCTAGATAAATCGATGTCACAGTAGCAAAATCAATGAGTTATGATGAATGGGTTAATGCAAACTTATGCCAGTTGAGGGACTCTCCTCCTCTTCCTCCCTTCTCCTACTGCCTTCCTAAATTATCTACCACTTTCAAAGTCTGGTCAGGTACATCAGGATGTAGTCGTGGATTAGCATACACAGGTACATACAAAGTAAAAAACATGCATGTTACACCTACCTGAGTGCCAACACTGATTCCAGCAACAGAGAGGTCTGCTCCTCTTGGTGCACATCACTTGTTTAATCTGAGTTCACTCTTCATTCTCCTTTGACAGAGTAGAGCATTGGGTTTGCACTGGAAGATATATGAATTTGAAATCAGAGAGGGGAAAAAAAATAAGGAATTTCTGATAATATCTAACCTTATCAAAAGCCCTCCACTTCCAACCATAACCTCCAAAATTATCAGTAAATTCAAAATTTCTGGAAAACTAAACCAGAAGTCTCACAGCATACTCCTGTAAAGGAATACGATGAAAGGTCAAAATCCAAATAATACTTAACTCCAGTTGATCAAAGAAGGACAATTGCTCAATATTATTAAGAGTAAAATTTCCATGTGAAACTAAACTTTTGGATTCCTTTTAAATTCTGAAATTGAATAAATTCCAGTCCTTCTAGTAAACTAGAATTTAAGGAACATGGATTCCATCCCTGTTCCATTATGGATGATATCTAGCAGTCACTTCTGATAGACTTGTGTCTCCAGCTGTGAGATATAAGAAAGGAAATACCTAAGTCTTTACCAAATTCTTTATGTTAAGCAGGAAACGTTGTCACATATGCGCTTCTCATAATTTTAAAATAAGAGAATACACGCAACACAAACGCAATATGTTTGACAAAAATATTGTAACATTTTGCTGCAACTGTGTTTCCCCCACTATGATTTCTCACACATGGTATTTTGGAGGAAACAGGAAGAAGTGTGTTTTTTTCATTCTGCTTGCTGCTGCAATTCAACAGCCCAGAACTTTTCTGGGATCACACTTGTGAGCAAGTGTGTGCAAAATTCCCTCAAAATAGAATTCTTGTCTTCCATATTTTATACTGAATTTTCAAAATTTTAAAAGATTACGCTGTGCAGAGGGAAGGGGTAAATAGGGTTAATCAAATCTCATTCAACGAATTTGGAACCCCCAGGCTTCATTAAGATTGCCTTTATTATAACCCTCTGCTGAACCAGTAATAACTCCACTGACAGCTGTTGCTTGCATAAAATGGAGGTAGAGCCAGCTCTACCTGGCTTTTGAGAAACAGAAGAATTTTACCTGTCAAAAACCCTCCATATCACTGAAGAAGCCTGTAGTACAGTAATACGATTGTCACTACACGTTTGATAGACGACCAGTTGGTTCTCAACACATGTGCCAGGCATTTCCAGTCATTGATTAGCTAACTTGGATCTAGTTCATAGCTACAGTTATGGCATAGTAAGTTTTTCATAGGATCCCTCCCCAAAAAAACGCAAAGAAGAAATAAAATAGAATAGGCTACTTCAGTTAGAAGGGACCTACAATGACCATCTAGTCCAACTGCAAATAAGAGTATGCAGGTATTGAAGGCTGTTTGAATTGATTTCTTCTTTTGAATTGTCCAAGGCATGTTATCATTGTAAAAGCAGGGTTTCATAGCTACCATTTAACATACACATATAATTTTAGACAATGCAAGTTAGTATTTTCATTTCCCACGTTAAAGTGAGGGCCTGAGGAGGAAACATAAAAGTCCTGGTTGCCAGGAATAAAAACAAACAAACAAATAAACAAAACAAAAAAAAAACCACAAAAAACATTGAGATACTAAATACCTAGATATCATTTTTCTAAAAAGACAAAAATGATGACATATTCTATAATTGTAAACAAGCTGACTGCTGTGAGGAAAATACTTAGGTAGCACGCAGCTTCACATAAAACTGAACATTTTTTAGTGCTCATCGTTTTCATCTTGCTGTGTTTAATCTCTGTCAAGATTTAAAATTGTCTTAGTCTTCCAAAATATATTATGTTTAATTGCTTTGCTTGCCAAGAACATTGTCTTTAGTACACAGCAAAATAGCTAACACATGTCACAGTTTAAAGTTTTGTTTTAGTTTGCAGTTGAATGAATGCTGAACAAGTGTTTTCTTTATGCCAGCATATTTTTAGATGTTTTTATAGTTATCTTAAATTGGATTTTTTTTCTAAGACTATAGCATAATTTAAGAGATTTGATCCTGATAAGATCATGTCTGCTCCTTTGAAGATGCAAGAGAATACTTCGCTAGATTCCAATTAGAGCTTTGACTGACTCTAATAAGGTTCCCTGGTGAGATTTATACCAAATGGACAGCAAGGATTGATTATTCTGCAGTATTAGCATGGTGATTTAACTAATCAAGCACTGAAACTAGTTTGCTTAATTTGTTGATTTTGACACTGATAGTATTTCACTATTAGTTATTACAAATCCCGCTAGTTCAGTTAAATAACGTGAACTACTTAGTTTTAATGACAAGTTTTCTCATCTTAGGATTTATAATCTGGAAGTTACAAACAGAAGCTGATGTTTGCTCCTTTTAAGAAGGCAACACGCATCTCCACGTCTTTTTCCCATGAATACCCAGGACAGATAGAGCAGGCGGTTGGCCTGAAAGCCTGAGTTCTGCTAACACGTTTGTTCCTCACTCCATGCTGACAGGAAGGCATCCGGCAGACTAATCACACTGTTTTTTTCAGTAGCAGCTATTTTTCCACACTCCTGCCTCCGGCTTCGATTTGAGTGTTATTGAAGGGAAAGAAACAGGAAAGAAAGAGAACAAAGAACATTTTCTTCTCAAAAAAAAAGGCCCATCCAAGTTATTGTGAGGAGCAGCTTTACTGATGAATGGAAAAAAGCCCCCCAAAACATGAGCTACGGCGTGTGATATCACAGGTCCTCATTATTTTTTTCTACCATAAGTGTCATAGGACTGACTTAATACTAGCACAAAACTAATTCTGTGAAAAGAGCAAAGATAAGAACAATTACCCCAAGGTGATTTCAACTGACTGTTGAATACAGACCTAACAATAATATTTGTGCACGTGTGTGCTTGTATACACAACACGTATATTTAACTTCTGCTTAATAGTTACACAGCCTCTCCCTTAACACCTCAGGTTACCATCCAGCTAAAAGCTGTGTTTTTAAGGACTACCACAGGTCTACACTAATGCCACAGCTATACCAACGATCCCTGCTAGAGTTTCTCTGTTGGGACGGGGGTAGGGAAGAAGTCGAATCTCTGAACAATAAAACTGCAACTCTGGAACTCTATTTTTGCTAAATATTATGCTTTGCTCAAGGTGATAGCAAACAGAGATCATTATTCTACATGCAAATGCTAGCTTTCATCATGTCCATGTGGCACTTGTACACACTCAAACAATTCCACGACACAAGAGGACATAAAATGTTTCCCCTTATTGTCTGAAACTTCTTTTTTTTCTTTTTTTTTTTTTTTTTGGTGCATTATTTTTGTGTGAAATACATAGTCACAGTAAGATCCCCACACTTATGCATCCTTGACCAGGACCTAGACTATGCTGCTTCCCAGAGCATCATTAACCTTCAGGCAGTCTGGGGGCAGTTTTGTTTCACTAACAGCTCTGAGAGAAAACATTAGCTGTCTCTCCACAAGGAATACCGCTCAGGTGGAAACATTCTCTATAGCTGTGAGAAGCTGGCCAAAGAAATGGATTTAATCTCGTGCTGTCAGCAAAGGAATATCAGGAAGCACGAAAAGGAAATGAGATACTGTCCAAACCCCAATATATCATCTGCTACATAGTGCCCACATGATGCAAATATGTGGTTATCATTGCCTGCTTCAATTGTGAAGATGACAGCAGTGCAAAGAACGCTTACTTTCAAATCTTTACTTATTGGCAGTCTCAGTGTAGCCTAATTAAGGATCTTTTTATAGAAAAAGCATTAAAATTTTCATTCAAGCCTCTAGAACATGGGAAAACAAGGAAAGCAACGCTAATGTGTCCTTTTAATATAAATACATACTAATTAGCAACTTAATGAGACAGCCAATCTGCTATTAGGATAATTCCAGTTAGAATAATTGTGACACAGAAATGTCTGGTGACAGTGCAAGTTCTTTAAGACATAACATGATTCAGCTGTGTCATTACCAAAGCAGTTAGAATTTGTTTCTTCACATGTAATCAGGGATAGGCTGGATCTTTGTTAGCAATAGTTCAATCTAAAGAAATGAGGAAACATGATTATTTACAACCCGAAAACACTGCAAATCTTGCTCTTCTGCGGAACAAATCCTACAGTGCTTGCTCTGTGTTGAGTAATGAAGTCAGCTATGTCTGTCACTTTATGGGAGAACTGGATAGAGACCAAAGCAGGAACTTCTCCCCTCGCCTACCACACAACACACATTGCTACTTAACAGGTAAGCATCACAGTGTTTCATGTCCCAGGTACTTATTGTGATTCGTAATGACTAAAACTCTCAATGGAGTAGAAAGAGGAAAGATCAGCAAGCTGAATGCGAAGCCTGAGCAGTTTTCATTGGGCAGTGCAGCTTCTTCCTCTTCTGCACATCCATGTAGCTCTCCTCTGAATGTCAGTCTGTCTGCTTTCATCACCATTATCTTTCAAGGGCAAGAGAGAAAATGTTAAGAAAAATAAACAGGTGAAAAAATGTGGTTTAGCCTAGCAGTTTTAACTTGCTCTGTGGTATGATCACTTTGTAGAATTCTCAAAGATAAATTACTACTGGTTTAAAGAAAACAGGTGGTACTTTGGAGGTCTGAGAGATCCCACTGGTGCATCGACAGTGTGAAAGACCTGTACACATCCCCCCTCCCCCTTATTAGACAGAGAATTGTCTTTAAGGGTTTTGCAAGATGCTGCAAGGGAGACTGAAATTTGAAATTGTTAGTCAAATACTGGCATTGGGAAAAAGGTAATTACAGAAAATTGCACTGATGAAGACAATTTCAAATGCATCCACATTTCAGGAATGCATCCTCTTGTGTTTCACTTCAACTAAATTGATTTTCTGCAATATTAGAGGAAAGCACCTGCTTGTTTGGAAGCAAGCTCTCCTCCCTAAAGGACGTCCATGCAAAGACAGTGTGCTGCAACAGTCAAATGACAGCCCGTAGGAAGGAAGGGAAGAACTGTTAAACACCACGTCCACACTGGAAGTGAAGACCTTTAAATTCAAAGCTGATTACTGTTAACTGGCTTTGACATGCTGATGTGTAATAGAAAAAAAAAAAAAAAAAAGCTATCCAGTTGACTATAGCTCATTTGCTTTCTGGAGGCACATGGATTCAGTATCTGAAGAAATCTTTCAAGTATCAGGTAGGTTCATCTTTTGCTCAACATAAAACCTCAAAAGATTCCCTTGTGACTCAGCTACTTCCAAATAGAATAGTAGAGTTGTTTTGGTTGGAGAAAACCTTTAAGAACATGAAGTCCAACCATTAACCTAACACTATCAAGGCCACCTCTAAACCATGTCCATAAGAGCCTCATCTATGCATCTTTTAAGCACCTCCAGAGATGACAACTCAACCGCATCCCTGGGGTGCCTGTTCAAATTCCTGACAACCTTTTATATGGATATTTTTTTCCAAATATCCAATTAAACCTCCCCTGGGGCAACCTGAGGCCATTTCCTCTCATCCTATCACTTGTTACTTGGGAGAAAAGACCAGCACCCACCTCACTACAGCCTCCTTTCAGGTAGTTATAGAGAGCAACAACGCACTGAATAGCCATAACGTTCTACAAAACCTCTCTCATTTCTCAACATATGCAAAGACAAAGGCTGCACATAGCCTTTTATGCATCCTCCTAGAGTTTTTTTGTGGACTTTCAACTTCCCTTAAATTGCAGAGCCACAGGGCCTCTCCCTGTGAAAACCACTCAGATTAAATCAGAGCACCAGGCAGTAAATCATCCTACAGTGAAAAGCCCTCTCAGGCTAGTCACGAGAACAAAACGCAGCCTTGAGAACACCAGATAGTGTTTGGTTTTGGTGGGGTTTTGGTTGGTTGGTTGGTTGGCTTTTTGGTTTGGTTTTTGTTGTTGTTGCTGTTGGGGTTTTGTTGTTGTTGTCGGGGTTTTTTTGTTGTTGTTGTTGTTTTTTAACAGGACTAGATTTAGATGAGGAAATTATAGTGCTGAATTATATGAGAAGGCTGCTGCAAGTGGGTTTCTTGCAGCATTCATTTGCTATGTGACTGGCAGTTCCTATGTAACTGAGGAGGAGAGGGGAAACCACTAACTAATGAAGTATTTCTGGCTATGACAGATAGCAGGAAAAGCCATGAAGATAGCTATCAGCCAGGGAATAGTGCTATTTATACTAACAGCTATTTTACTACTAAATGAGACAGTAATTATAAAACAGATATTTGGGGGGTAGGAACCCAGACATCACGATAAACATAAGCGACAGTTTATCTGAAAAGAAGAGGAAGTTGAATTAGTAACAGGAGGAAGCACAGCCTAATTTAGTTTGTGAGCAGGTAGGAGTAGTACAAAAATCTGCTGAGGAAGTAGTTTTATTCAAGTGGCAGAGACTTGGAAGATGTATACCATATTTGAATACGGAGTTGTTAATTGGAAATAAACAGTAGCCTCTTCCTTCCCTGTGACACTTCAGGAAAAAATAATCTGAAACATTTATCAGAAGACATGAAAATAAATATCAGATCAAGCTTATGTACTGCTTGTCAGAACTAAATACTCCTCCACTAGGACATCTAGCAAATACAGCCAAATGGCAAAAAAATTCTATAATAAGCTATGAATTTGTTTGAAGCACTCAGTAAAAACCGCTGTTGATCTCCAAGGAAAGAAACATCAACTCGCAGTAAATGTTTTTGAAATAAGGATTAAGTAACACAATATTTACTCTGGGAATCAGAATCCACAGATCCTGAATAAAATAACATTGTCTATTATTGATTATTTGAGCATGGATGCAAGGGCCACTAGGAAATACACTTGAACTTTTTATAGCTACCTATTTTGTTATTAAAAATTAAATGTACATTTAAAACTGTTTGTTTTATTCTTTGCTGTATCTTTGCACTGACCAGTTTTTGAGGAACACATTCATCCAGTGAATTTCGTTTTCATATAGTTTGGCTTTCTAAATAGAACATTTATCCCAAATAGCATGACTGAAGTATACGAACTGAAATCCAATACTACATTGTGATATCTTGCTCTGTCTTACACTGTCAAAAAAGGAAATGGTTTGGCTTCTGTACACAGAACTAGATTATTCCAGTTTGGCATCCACACTGGAGAAGGCTGTAGAAATGTGAAAGAGAGCAGAAGAGGACTGCAGAAGTGCTACCTTGTTGATTAAGAAGCTTAATCTATTCAGTTCATCGAAGTAGAGACTGAAATGTAATTTGATCACTGCGTGCCTGTGCTTTCACATGGTGAAAATGTTTAATGGCAAGGGACTTGCTGACCTGGTAGATCAGAAGGTAAGACAATTAGATTTGCTGTATGCTAGAGCTAGGTACAACGAAGCTTGAAAGACCATGCAGTCCCCCAGCAGCAAGGGCAATTGGACATTTCAGTCAGGGAGGAAACCTCATGTATTTGCAGTTATAGCACAGCTGTGAAGTTTTAGTATTTTGATCCTATTTGAGTTCAAGACTTAAAATATCAGTTTGATTTCAGAAATGACCCAAACTGATTTTCATTTGGGGCTGTGGCTAGGTCACTAATTAAAGGCTACATTTGGCTACATGTTTCTACCGTCACACTGGAAGATAAATTATTATGCTTTAGAGCATCAAGAAAACATGCCAGAACCAAGATTTTCTGGGAAACTAAGCTGAGAGCACAAGGCAAGGGAACCTGTATCATCTCACTTATACTATTGTGTCCACATTAAGACCATAACTCTAATAAAACATCAAGCTTCTGTGCCCTTAGTCAGACATGTCTAAGATTCAGGGAGAAAATTTACCTCAAGGAAGACAGGCAGACTCTTGGAGAGCTATGATCTCTCTTATTTTAGGCAGAGCCTACTACTTTCTTAGCACAAGTAGACACCTGTCTGTCATTAACCCCTGTGCCATACAGTTCAGTTGTCTTGAGAAATAAAGTATTTGACAAAACAAAGATCTCTGACTAAAGAAAGGATACGGCTGAGGGTAAAACTGGATTAAGACAGAACAGCCCAAGTTTGACAGTTTCCACATCTGCCAGCTTTTGGGGCTTCCTTCCCCAGCTGCAATTTAATCACGCTGGCAGCACGTTCTGTCCTCTGCTTCCGAAACACATGCGAACACCTGCCCCCTCCTTCTTTCCTGTGCCTATTATAGGAGTCCGGACTGTTTCTAATGTATATCGGCTCTTACGTAATACGGTAGCAGCAGGAAAGTATTCTGATCCCAATCAGATATTTTCTTACCTTCGCAGAGCAGGCAAGAAAGTTGGAGACCTTTACTTTTGGTAGCATGGATGGTGAACAAGGTCTTACCTATTCTGGCTAGCTAAGATAGTGTTTTCCCCTATGATCTGGAAATAGGAACAGGTGACCCCAAAATATCCCGAAAGTACATACTCTATCTCTTACTAGATGATAACACTTGTGAGGATTTCACTCGTCAAAGTATGTCAAATTACCTTATGAATATTTCCAAAAAGCAAGTGCATTTGTCAACATCTTTACTGCTGGAAGCAAGGACTGAAAAAGACTTCTCTGGGGTGGAGGGGGGAAAGGTGGCTTGTGTACTTGTGTTCTCTTTTTTGCTCACTCTCATTAAGTAATAACTACTGAGTTTGCAAGAAAACATGTATTCGCCATGTCTTCAAAAATTCTTTACAGTTAACTGAACTAACACCAATGAATAATGCTGAAACTGTGCACGCTGTGCTGCTCAAATAGGTTCGGGTTGGATTTTTTTTCTTCTTTTTTTCCTTTTTTTTTTTTTTTTTCATGATCCACATTTTGAGGACTACTTCCCAATTTAATGCCTCAGTCACCCAAGGCATACCCAAAAACCCCAACAAAACAACCACCCCTCAAACCCATAGTAAACACAAGATCCATAGCTGCATAGATTTGTGTGCATTCCATTTAGGCTATTTGTGAGAAAATACAGTCTTAAAAGTTCCATGAATATGGAGGCGGTAGTGGCCCTGGGCAGTAAGCCTGCACCGCACTCATCAGCTCAGACAAGCCCTGTCGCAGCGGGTCTGGCTGGGGCTCAGCATAAGCTCAGCACCAAGGAGTGGTGGGAGCAGCCTGGTTGAGGCGAACATGGGCAGAGAGCCACGGGTGATGGTGACAGCGGCAGGGAAACGTCTCCACATCTGCATCAGAGGTGTGCGTGGAGGAAAGGAGCTAATTCAGGGCCAGCCACAGTGTCTTCTATTGCACTACGGTGCGAGGGTGGGTCAGAAACCCGCACGTGCCCTGCTTGAACAGGGAATTTCAGTGAGCCAACGCAACTCCGTAGTGATTCGCCTACAACACAGTAGCACTTACAGCTTTGAAACAGGAAAGCAAGTAAGGCCAGATCTTTTATAAAACATAATTTAGACACAGTGCCTCCACAAGAGGATTTGCTATGTAAGTATACAACGTAAGCTAGAGAGGAAATTAGTGAAATGACCTCCCAAAATCTGACGGTGATTTGGACTACAATCCAAACCAAGGTTTCTTCAAGGCCAGCAATGTTTTTCCTGGGCTCTCCTTTCCCTCTAGCTGTTCTTTATACATATTGTGCATTTTTGGTTAAATTCATTTTGAACGCATATGAACCAGATATTTGAAGAGATAGTTGTTTGGGCTCAGGATTAACAAATGTTGGTCTAATTATATTAAGTCAGTATTTTAGAAAAAGCCTACATAGTGCCAAAGTCCATACAGAAATATCCCATTTGCCCCCGCACAAATTGAATAAGAAAGCATCCAGTAACACTTGTAGACTGGTCTTTAATTTAACGACACTGAAGTTTATAGGATATGAAAAGACTGCCTCTTATTACACTAGATGAGATGTGAACTACTCTTGTTGCATTTGTCAAATGTTTGGAGTATTGTTGCCAGAATTGGTTAATGGCAGAAAATAGATTTGAGGATGGCACTAAACAAAAAATGGTGGGTCAGTCAGCCTGTGTGAAATATCAAGGGCTGGGGCATGGCTCTGTGTTCACAGGCGAGGAGGAAGGATGTGTCCAAGGAAACATAGCATTTCCTAACCACGTGGATGAACTGACCATATGGAAAGAGCTAAAAAGAGCAACTAAACAATATATTTCACAACAGAAAAAAGATTAATTACTTCGAACTGCTGGGCATTTTCTGCTTTCTATTCTACCACAGACCCATATGAAGTACAGTAATACCTCCTTTCGTGNGAAAATAAACCTGTGCTTTTGTTCATAGATCAAGTGGACCACAGGTGCTTTGGAAGAAGGGGGAGAGATAACATACCAAATCATTTCAGGGTTTCTGCACCTGTTTCCAGGAACAACAGCAATTGGATAGGATGGCTATATGTTAATAGATGCCCTTACTACTTAGGCATTCCTGCTTCTATGCAGTCTGGAAATGACATTTCCTATTTTGCTCCTATTTCCTGCCAGAACCAGGAAGTGGAGAACATGATTTCTTTCTTTGCCACATCTTCCAGGCAAACAAACAAACCCACCCAAACGAACCATTTATTCTGTTTCAGTTTTTTTCTCCCAGAATAGCCTTACAGCTCTCAGCACAAAAATAAAATATATTTACTTCACTATTTTTTTTTTTAAACACCCCTTGAGTGAAAACAAACAAACAAAAAGCCTTATTTCCTTAGGAAACCAAACAAAGAAATAGTTATATCTAATTTAGATACATGAGAATAAATACATGACCTCATGGAAGAGGACACTAGAAGCAAACTAGAAAAGAATTGCAAGAGTATTTCATGTTTTGCTGGTGGCTGAAATGGACACTCAACTGTGAGCCTTACAAATACCTNGAAAACAAACAAACAAAAAGCCTTATTTCCTTAGGAAACCAAACAAAGAAATAGTTATATCTAATTTAGATACATGAGAATAAATACATGACCTCATGGAAGAGGACACTAGAAGCAAACTAGAAAAGAATTGCAAGAGTATTTCATGTTTTGCTGGTGGCTGAAATGGACACTCAACTGTGAGCCTTACAAATACCTTTCTTTCACCTCAGACCAAGGACCTATCACCTCTGAGAACTGCTTACTCCAGCAACATAAGCAAAGGATTGCTGGTTATTGAGCCCATTAATGACAAACCCAGCTTGTGAATACAACATTATCTGCACGTGCCGACAACTACTATTGAGCTTTTTTAAAAAAAGAGGTTATTTTCAGGGGTAGAGAAGGATTAGAGGGGGACTGCAAGCACAATAATGTAGGAACTGGATCAAGGACAACATGTAACTATTTCTAGTGCTCAACTAAACTGCAAAATACTTTTCATGCTAGGAAATAGCTCCATCTCCTGTTCTGCACACAGAACTTCTCAAAATCCTCATCTAAAAAAAGGAAGAAACGCATTTCACAGCTGCTGTTTTAGATACTCTGCAAAGAGAGAATAAAATTCAAGCTTATGTCTGCAAAATTAAATCCTCTTATGTACACATTTAAATACCCCATTTATCTTGCTGGGATAGAGCATTAGGAAAAAAAAATCAAGTAGGTGCTCAGAGAAAGATGTTCCTATTTGTCAAAACATCATCTGAAATGATGGTGCCTGGATGTTCTCAGCTCCCTTTAAAAAACTCTCATATGGCTGGAACATAAATCTGTCCTGTGTCCTGTGCTGCAGGCTTTGTTTACCATTTTATAGAGTGCTTTAAAGCTTTTACTCCATAATATGGCCAATCTTGGGTGCTTTTCCAGTCCCTCTAGTGACATGGTTATCCCGCTGAATACTTAAAGTCAGTAGGAGTTTTTCCATGAATTTTAAGACAAACTTTTCCCTGGCAGCCAAGCAAAAGAAGTCAGGAAACTAGAGTGCAATACTCTTACTCTTCCCAACAGAAAGACATATTCTCATTCCATCTTCTGCTGCACTGCACGCCCTAACACAAACTGAAACAAAAAAACGCACACAAAAAAGCCACAATCAAACTAACAAACAAAACCACAAACACCTTTATAGGAAAAATGTCTTTGAAAGCATGTACCTTTTACAGAGAGACACTATACAAATTCTTGTGAACCATTACTTGGAAAACTGCAACCACCTGTGAGGTGACCAAAGAGTAAAACTAGGGTAAAAATCAGCTGTGACATCTGAATTAATCAGATTGCAGGACCCATACTTCTAAAGTAGCAAGTAGGGACCCCTCCGTTGCCCATCAAGCAGCCTGTATTATATGAGTTAGTGACAAAACAAATATAGAAGCCGTGCAGGACAACACCTACGCAAGAGCAGTGGAGAAGTCCTCCTGCCCATTCAGGATGGCAGAAAGGAGCTTCTACGCACAGCTCTGGCAGGGAAGATAAAATAAGCGTTTGTGGGCAAGGCTAATGGACAGTCTGCTTTTCTGTGAGTGGGAAGGTGAGAGCTAAACCACATGCAGCATTGAAGACACTGATGGGAAAGTGAGGTTGCACTACAGGAACAAGGGGATAAAAGTGTATATTTCAGAATGGCACATCAATTTACTAATAAGAGAAGGATTCAGGTAATCTCTTTCAAAGCCATCAAAAAATTTTAAAGCTGCACTCTTTCACCTGATCAGTGAAGTTGGTTTGTCTATAAGGCCGTGATGCAAACACAAAGGAGGATTGACAATCCAGCTTCACCATGTTCTCATCTGTACTGTGAAGCCATTGGATTCCTCACGCTGTGTAATGTGGGGACTTGCATGGTATGACTCCTGTTCCCATTCAGTGTGACCTCTGTACTCCTCTGGTGCCTGTAAAGTATTTTTTTTCTATACTTCCAGAGTATTAGATAACCACCAAGACCTAAGTTTCCAACACTGCCAGAAGTAAGACTTCATTAAAGTAAGATTTCATTAAAGTCTATTAGTAATAAATCGCTGTTGTGTGTCTGTGCCTAAGCACTTTTTTGTATGATTACTGAACAAATGTAAGAGTAAACACAACTTGCTTCAAGTGTGCGGGATCAAGCCTAGGTCTTCCTCCACCTACCCACACAGGATTATAAACCCCAGAAGATACTTGACTTGCAGGATCTCAGTGAAATATTTTATAGCCATTGAGTAGCTCCCTCTGCTACTTATGTACAAACTACCTTTATCATTTGCCTTTCACAGCATCCCCGGATGCCTTTGTATCAGTATTTAACCAACACCAGAATAACATTTGCCATGTACCATTCAAATAGAAGAATATCTGACTTATGAGTGGAAGAAGTTTGAGTACTACAGAGGCTGGCAGAAAGAAAAAGGGTTCTAAAGGATTAATTTATTTGTCCATAAATTTCAGTGGAGATGGAGGCATGCCAGTCATTCTATACCACTCCATCAGCCTGCTGGCACAGGCAAGATAACTTAATGTTAAGCATCTTAAATCTTTCAACAGGAGCGAGTAGTGCACTACTTGCACTTGTGTTTTGGAAACCAAGTACCTCTCTGCTGGGAGACAACACCCTCTTGAGGTATCTGCTTGCTGGACAAAAGCCAGACTCCCCAACTGCTCCTGGGAGTAATGTGGGTTGAAATCCTGCTCAAACCCTTACAGCACTCATTTTAAAGTTCTGTATGTAGTGTGGGCTGATGTATATATTGGATGCAACATGAACTGTTCTGTACCTGCTTGTTACAACAACTGGAGTTCGGTGTGGTTGCCGGGCTATTATTTCACAACAGAGGAGTCAGCATGATAAAAATTCAGCTCTGTGGAACTGGGAGGTTTGTAATTCTGATGTGTCACACAGTGCATTCAGACTCTGACAATGAAAATAGTTAGGCTATTTATTTCATAGCCTCAGAAGGTGAAGAACACTATCATCTAAATTTAAATGCCTACCAGATAGCATGAGGCTGGTGGATCTATAGGGAGCATTTGTCAAGTAGGTGCCCTCTGAAAATGCGTGAAAACCCAGCAGTTTTGACCACCCACCTGTAAAACTGCAGTATCGGTTGATTGTATTCTACTATAGAAAGTAACATCACTCCTCTTTCTTTCCACTTTAAGTATCAGTCTTCTCAGCTAAGAGCTCCTCAGCAAGGAAAACAAAGCAACACAACAGCAAATTATGAGCAGTTACCTATTCTTATAGGCCTGTGAAGGAGGACATTGATACGTACTGCCAACCTTCTCCTGAGCCATTTCAGATGTTACAGGCTTAGCAGGGTTGCTTCACAATGGGGGCCAGTCTCAATCCAAATACCACTGCCCAAGGTCTCTGGGAACAAATTTGTTTCCAGAGCTGGCTGCATAGTAGATTAAAAGAGAAGGAAAATTATTTTTGCAGCTCCTGACAGTTTTATCTAAGAATAAGCACTGCAATAAAATAAACGTCTGGATGAGAATTCCCTCAAAGCAAAAATCATTGCAGCACATAAGACAAAAAGAATATACAAAATTACACCTGTTTACGGCAGCAATACAGTCTATCTGGACATGTTTTTGTTGGGGTACTGGGTTTTCAAGATATTCTAATGACCCCCTTTGAAGACACCAAGGTAGTGCGGAGGCCAGTCAGGGGCAAACCCAGGGAGGCGGGAAAGGGACTGCAGTTGCGCTGCTCATTAACATTTCCCAGAGAAACACATGGAGCTGCATTGCCAACCTGTGTTCTGCAGGAAAAAGTGGGCCATACCCTGTGTGCTGCAGCCTACATCAAGCCAGAACTTGCAGATGTCAAGCTGAGCACCTCTGCCACCACAGCGTTTGAGGTCAAAATAGCGTTTCCCTAGTGTCTCCAATATGTGTGCTGGACTTGGGGTCTGGTCCCAGGGAGTCACACCACCTCTGTCATGTTGATCATACTGCAATGTATTTTGCTGTTCCTAGAGGAACGACAAGCATTTGTTTGAGACACTGACCTAAGATATAATTCCTAGCTCACATGCTCCCTGTGAGATTTTGGGTAAATCACTTTGATAATAATCACAACGGAGGGTTAAACCAAAGACACACTTTTTTCTCTGCTGAAAAACCGGCCAAGCAGCATGCAGACCTCATCTCAGTGACTATTGCTGCCTTGGAGCAGCATGCACAGCACCAAACTGACAGTCAACAAAACTCCCCCAAACTGGCAGCGTGCTCCTTAGATCAACCCTGTTACAAGCTCAGATAATACCCTTGTTGATTATGCTTCCTCCTGGGTAGAAGGAAGATCATTCAATTCCACTAGGTGAAACCTGCAATACTGAAAGGTTATTCTTCTGCAGGTGGGATTTTGAAAGAGCTGCTGTGGAGAGAAGATATAAGTGATGCAGCAAGAGAGCATATTGCTTTTGAATGACAGACTGGAATACACATGACTATTGCCCTCTCCTGTAAGAGCAGTGAAAATGTTGTCGCCTACAGGAATAAAAATTCTTGCAGTTTCAGATTTTAAACATGAAAACAAAAACAAAACAAAAAAACCCCAGGCAAAACCAAAAAACTTAAAGTCAGATTTGTTAGGTAGTTCAAATAGCTAAACTCTCCAGTGCACAAGGCTATCATTTTAGATAATGAGACATTTCTCCATTTTCTAAAAGGTTAAAGACAGACTCTATAAATTCTGCATCTAGCAGCCCAGGGAGGCTTCTCCTAATAGCCCCAAAAGCCATCATCTCATTGTCTGGGATGCATCAGGATCAGTTAATGCTGATGAAGGGCAGGGCTTTGTGTTCAGACTAAAAGCAGGAGCAGGTGAGGCTTCATGACTTGAAGCCACAAAAGAGCTTGCCGCAAATAAGCCACAGGAGGGAAAAAGAAAAAACTGCCACTAACTACAGCGAAACCAGTAAATAACTACTACAAAAGATTTACTGTGACAGCGATGTACAAGGTCGTTATCATGCTCTTCGTTGCATAAATAGTAATCTTTGCAAACCAGACTTCACAGGCCAACCTGTGTTTCGCAGAACAGGTGGCAATGCTGCCCTTTAGGTGCTGGCAAGCCAGAGGACGTGTGCCTCAGCCATCTGGAACTCCGTCAGCACGCACTGATGGTGGAAGTAGAATGCACAAAGATTTGCGTGGCTGATTTTCTGCTTCATGCTTTGGCACGGACAGCAGAGACGAGCAGCCTTGCCCTGACGACCACTTGCGGCAGGAATTTACTTGGCGACAGAGATCCTGAGGTCGCCAGATGAAACCAGCCATCTGTAAAGCAGCGAAGCTGCAGCCAGCCGCTGCATGAAAAGGTAAAAATTAAAACGGAGGAAAGAAGGGGGGGACAAAAAAAAAACACAACCCCAAAACCGACAAAAACAGAGAAAAGAAAACAAAAAAAAAAATCGAAGTAGAAAGAAGACTCTTAGCTGTGCTGCAGATTCCTTTTCTTTCGCAGCAACAGAGGGCGCCAATCCCCCGCTCGGAGTGCAGCCCCGGCCCTTGCAAGGGCCGTGTGACACTCCGGGGGTGCTCTGCTCTCACCACAGCAAGAAACAGCAACTGTATTCCTGCGGAGAAACACATTTTTATGCTTTAATGCTTTACCAGAAGCAAAATAGGCAAAGATGACTAGCGGTGTCTTCAGGCAGTTAAATAGACAGCACTTCTCCTTTGTTTAACGAGGAAGATTTTTTCAGGTTGAAAAGCAGAACTGCTTTTGCATTAGGCGAGCATCCACAGAAGAGCCATTAAAAAAAAAAAAAAAAAAAAGAAAAATACACCAGCCCTCTAAGCAGACTTTGAGCTCTGCTGGAGTAGCAACCTCCCACTGTGGGACACAAAAGCTCTTTCTTCTCCCCTCCCTCTGGGCTTTGAGGCCACTAAGAGGGCTTTGCATCCTACCTGGCCTGCAGCAAGACAACTGACTGCTCAGAGCATGATCTGACTGCTCATCTATGGACTGTGATAAACCCACATTCCTCTAGCTGATCAGCTCTCTCTTGAGTCCATTTGTGTTCCCATGGGGAACCCAAGCACTGGACTCAAAATTTCATCGGGACCGAAACAGAGAAATGACACTGCATCCTGAAATTCTTTAGGGCTTAAGAAGGAAGGAGGAGCTAGGACTTGGCCATTCGCACCATAGTTGTTGATGCATAGCCCACCTTGAAGAAAGCCTCTCAGGTGTTTAATGTCCCGGTCTGAAGTAAAAAAACAGCATCAGGTCATGTGCTGGAAGTTGTGTCTGGTGTTGATGCTAAAAAACAGAGGAAGGGTGATAAAGCTGGGCAGCAGGTCTCCTGCCGCCCCTCTGTTTTGAGGCACATCGACACCTGTGCCACTGCAGATCAGGACATCAGCTGTAAGATGCGACCAGGGCCAGGGAGCAGGAAAGCACATCCCTATCAGTGTTGAAAGGGAGTGTGCACTCCCTCATCCACCATGTGAGGGTAAGCCAGATTGAACCTCAAAGTTCAGTGCATGAAAATGGAGGTATTGGACAGATGAGTCTTTATCTTCCTTACACAAAGGATCCCAGAGCTATGGAGATGATGTGCCTTGTCCAAAGCTACAAAGTAAACCCAGGACAACACCAGAAACAAAACCTGCATCCCCAGAGTCCCCAGCACTAATGCCATCATGCAACATCCAAAGGGACTCCATTCAATAACTTCATCTGTGAGCCCTGACAGGATAATCAAACATTTCCTGCTCAAAGCATAGGCCATATTTCAGGGAATTTTCATGGTGCAAGTCCCGACATGGCGATTTCTGCCCCAAATACACTGAATGTGAGTATCAGATCTCTCAAAAAATCTGTCACATTAGTTCGTGTTAGCCTCCCAGCCATGATGTTCAGGAAAACATCAAGTGACGCAGTCCAGGTCTCAGTTTCAGTAACATTAATGTTTCCCTGTGAGCACCAGAAAGTAGTCACAAATGCAGTCAAGCCCTGTCACTGTCAGGTGCTCGTTCTAGCTCGAGGGAAACAGGTAAAACACATACTTCTTGCAAAAGAAGAAATTTTGATTCAAAGTGGCAGAGGGACTGAGGTTCACAGTAAGCTCAGAATGGAAAAACACAACCCACATTCCCGAATTGCACAAAGAGATCGGTAGTTGCTACGTATATAATTTATGCTGCTGAGTCAGCCATGTCCCAAATTTGCAGCTTTAACTATTAATGCAAATTAAAAAGAAAAAAAAAAAAAAAAAGAAAACAAAACACCTATCTAGAAACAATCCCAGTTACTGAGTAAACAGATCATTTGGGTAAAGCTTTGAAGTGGTCAAAATTATTAGATCCTATTTTTCTACCAATGGGAGTTGTATTTGAAATCAGCAAAAGCTTTGTTGAAATAACTGGTGTGGCTGTTTTCATTTTTTCAGTTAGCATGCTATCTATGAATAAATAATGAAGATGCCATTTATTTAAAAGCATATTCAACATCTCTCCCTTGGAAGCCCCATAGGGTGAACACACAGCTCTACTTGTCTGTTTGCCTCATACTAAAACAACCTTATGTCAAAGTACAAAGATTAGAGTGGGTAACCATAGTACATCTATTCCCTCCCTGAACCATCTTCCCCTGCCAAAGAGTTACCATGCCAATTGAGATTACAATTTATTCATGTTTTTCTTTGGAAGATTAAAAATGTGTCAAAAACCTTTCAATGTCAAAACCAAGCATCTGCGCAGAAAGCATGAATCTCTCCCCACTCAAGTCTACACTTTCAGATTTTGTCGAACATAGGTTTTCAAAGAAAGCCCAAAAAATACTTCTGGAAGGAAAGAATACGCATTTTCTATGGAATTTTATTTTTATCAAACAAGTGAAGAGAAAAATTCTGACTATCTCTGCCAGCTAAAGGGTGGTCTCCCAGTACAGGGTGTCCACATTTGTGGCTGGACAGTCCTGTTGCACAGTGTAGTAGCTGTGCCCAAACCACTTCCTTTCTTGCTAATTCAGGACACTAGAAGAAACCCATCATTATGGTTGTTCATAACCAGTGGTTGATCTGAGCACTGTGTACTCAGTATATGGTGGGTAGGGAACAGATAGGAGTGGGTAAGTGCTGGTGGTTTTCCTGTAACTCGTACAAGGGCCTATGCAAGTAGTCTCACACATCTGCAGAATTGGATTTGGGATTATTTTTCTGCTCCCTATCAGACAGTGCTAAAGCCTAATTTCACCACTCTATCAATAGAGAAACGCAAAATCTAGAGTCTTCATGTTCAACCACACTTTCTACCATGTGTTACCAGTTAGCATCAATCAGAATAGCAAACTACTATATTTTAAGAAGACAGAAAAATATTTTTAAGGAAACATGTTCTCATCTAGAGGACAACATTAGCAACCTGATACTTAAGATTGAGATTTCCCCCTGTAAACAGAGTTTAAAACCAGCTAATTGAAGATGTTGCACCATTTAGTTCTGGAGACCAGTGTCTGGCACTTCTGACACAAGGCCAAGACAGTTTTTCAAGCTGGTTGTCTGCTTCTATGCACCACACAAGCCAGATTAGTTAGGACCACAGCATTCGGTTTCCACAAACCACAAGGTTTTCAGGACCTTATTGTGGTGGTCTGGCAACACTAAATAGCAGCTTGGCGTATATTCTCATCAGAAAGTACACTGACTAAACACAACATCCAAATACAGGCCCAGCTCTTCATGTCAAGGGAAGATATTCCTGTATTATAAGAGCAATCGATGCCATGAAAGGCCACCTAGTGAAGTCACCAGATAGAAGGACTAAAAGCTTAACTGAAAGAAGTCCTATTATCATTACCACAACACCATTACATACTAGGGAGAGTGGCCAAGCAGGTTGGGAGGACAAAATAAATCCATGAGGAACAGGCTCATGCATGGCTTCCAAAATACAACCAGTGGAAGTGAATGAGGACTAACCCGCAGGGCATTAGTGGCAGGACATCTCAGAGAGCAGAAAGATCACTAGAGTTGCCCCACATACGATGCACAGTGGTTGCTGTCAGAAGCAGGGGGGCAGGTTGGATGCATCCATAGGCCTGACCCCAGACAGCAGCACCGCGGGCTTTGTGCTCCATGTTGTCATATGCAGGAACTACCCAGGCTGCGGCTGAGGATTTTTGTGCTGGGTGCCATTCCCTAACCTTTTCACAACCATTATTCCTGCAGCACTGGTCCGCTGAGGATCAATGACGGAAGAGGTGACAGCTGTTAGTCAGAGACACAGCAAAGCCGTGCCCTGCCAGTGTGCCTGTTAACTGCAGAGACAGACAAGGATGACTAAAAACCTTGACCCATCCTAATTATGAGAAATGTTCATTCTTGTAACCAAACAACTGTATGAAAGAAGATAAATTGTCTTAAAGAGGTAAAAGATGAGCCATATTTCATTCCTGGATACAGTATCAAATATATTTTACAGACTGACATCTTTGCTTCCACAGGATTTTTCTATGGCTTTTCACTTATTTATTTTAAATTTGAGATAGATTTTGTTTCTTAAGGTCAAAATCACTCAGTTTACCCAGCTATTTTTAGCCATGCTGGACACATTCATTGAATTATGCCATTAATTATTCATAGCACCAAGAAACAGCCTGGGCATTCGTATATTTGAAGACAATGACAGCATCTCACATTTTTGCTGTGCAAATGCAAATCCGGGCTCCAGCAAGAGTCTCCCAGGTTTGTCAAGGGAGACCAGAAATGAGCTTGTTTGTTTTCCTCTGGACAACTATCTGTGCTCAGGTGCTGGAAACAGTAAAAAAATCAGTAAGGTCTGTTACAGTGACAACAGAATATCCAGGGTGTGGGGGGAAGAAGAGTGTGTATTTTATTATTGTTTATTGTGTCACTGTTATCTAACAGAAGTTTTTATAGTTGGTGTTTTCCAGGCTTAAAAAAAGCCACGCCTACCAAAGCAGACAAAAGGTCCTTAGAGCAGAGAAAGGAACAGCAGGGAGGAAATTGCTGCTGATTGTTCTGGAAATATCCTTCACCCAACTTACTAATTACACACTCCGTTGATCACCTATAATTATGATCTGAAAGGAAATTCTACACCCTAGCAATTTAGCTGGTGTTTCTTTTTTAAAGTCAACCATTTCCACTCTAATGAACCTCAGTATGAAGCACCAAAACCTTAGAGGGAAAGGCTACAGACATGAAAATGAGTGCTTGCTGTCTCATTAACATTTTACTTGCTTGGCTAGGAGTCCTTTTGTTACAGAAAGCTAAGTGTTTTTATGGCCAGCTCTCCTGAATCTGTAATAATATCCAATATGAATATAAGTGATTTCTGCTTTTAAGCTACTGAGCCTCTAAATAATCTCCACTAAAGCTAATATATCCACAGTCAATGTGCAGCACTAGCTAAAATACAAGTAATTGCTGCTTTGGCCAGCTCCACAGCACAACTCTGAACCTAATATTTGGCAGCTGTTAATATTTATAGCTGGATGGATAAAGCTCTCAGATATGGTCTTTCTGAAAGCAAGAGTATGTCTGGAGCTAAAGTTTTCTTTCCAGTCAGTAAAAAGTCAATGCCAGACTGAGATGCTCCAACACAGACCTAAGCACACAGCAACCACAGAAGAGAGTTTCCTTGCACAGGTAGGGCTGAACATGCCCATGACACATAGATATTCATGACCTTTTATTGAAGAAACCCACAGCCTAGGTTTAACACAACCTTTAAAAGAAGAGTCTTCGGGAAACACAAAGAATACAAAGCAGTAAAACCTACACATTTCTGAGAAACTAATATAGCAAGTATTTAAGTGAAATTTAACAGCAAATAAAGTACTGTTAAGACTCCTAGTGTAGTGTGATCCCTCATGGCTGTAACCAGCTGCTTCATGGCTCCAAAAATAATTCACAATATAAAACCAGGTGAAATATAAACATGAGAAGAGAGCTACCTCTCTGTGAATGAATTTGTGTGAGAAAAGTGCTTTTCTTGAACTCTGCTCTTAGCTTCTCAGTGGCCAATGGATTCTAAACAAGAACTGATCAGATGAGTGCGAAGAGTGTTAGAGTGAAGAAGGGACTGCCACTCCGCTTTCACAAGCAGGCTTGTGCAGTGAAAATGAAAAATGATCCAGACATGCTCCTCTCAGCCACCTTCTTACTGCGGTGATGAAGGGCAAAAAGGAGGTGGATGAGGTGAATGAAAAGAAGTGATCAGTAGCAAGGTCAAAGGGGAGAGAACTAAGAGGCAAAGACAAGCGCGGAAGTTGAAACTATTCAAACCAGTAATTAGTATTTCTAAATAGGACTGTTAACTGTTCTCTCCATCCTTCCACAGAAACCAAGGCCATTTTGATTTTTAAAAGCTCTCTCAGATGTGTATTATTTGAAATCAAAACCAAAAGCAACATGTGACACAGGCCACCTGGTTCAAGAGCCAGTAACTTAAGCAAGGCATCAGTGCTCTTCGAAGACCAAGGAGAGAACCCTCATCTACCCAAGAGAGATTCCGCTCTGCCTAGAAAGTTGCTTTCAGGGGAATGTGTGTCTTGCTCAGGACTTTATTTAACCCATCTCTACACTGTATGTCTTTGAGCCACCTCCTCAGAGGGCAGGGCCAGCCCAGAGCTCCTAATATGATCAGTACTACCCACCATAAGAACCTGCTAAAATTTTCCTGCCACCTTCAATGATACTGGAAGTCAACTTTTCCATACAGGATTTCACTTCTGCAAGATGGTTTGGAATAAGAGAGGAGAAAAATAAAATGCAGTAGCAATTATTTTCTGCTCACACTAGCATACACTATTTTCTCTCATTTTCACCATTTCTTATATTGCTGTCCCTTTGAGATCTTATCTCCTCTTCAGCTGTGCTTACACTGTGTGGTCTCAAGTCTCTTCTGTTTGCAAGTGTGACATTTTGTGGAAAAACAACAGAAGACTGCTTGTCGTCATGAATTCTTAGCAGCTCGACTCAGACTTGTCTTACGAGCTTTGGGTCGAAGTGAATATTGATAGGCTACTAGCATGAAAATATTGTCACTTGTTTTACTCAGTACAAGAGAGACTAGGTGCCAGCTTGCCTCCATGTGCCTTTCGTATCATTAACACTGTCCAGGGATTTGAAACACTGAGTGACCACATGTGCATTAGTTCCAGCAACATCTGGGAAAAGAAAATAGTGTCACAGGGACCAAAAAAAGCCTAACTAGTAGCACAGGATTGTTTCCACCTGTGGCAAGTAGCAGAGGCTGGGAGAAAAGGTAAAAGACTGGTATGTTTCTTTCTCAAATTAGCTCAATTTCATCAATCTGTGGTAGGATTTTGTGAGCATGAGATGCTCAGAAGGGTTGAAAGATTTGGTATGGAAAGCAAATTTAATTTTCACTGTTTGAAAGTTGTGTCTCAGAGTATAAGTTGAATTATCGAATTTGCACTTGACCTTGTTTTATAAAAATAGAAAATTAATTAAAATAATTTTTCAAATGTGGGTTTCAGATGTATAGGATCTTCGGCATTGTGGACAAAGCCATGCAAAAGTAATGACTCAAAGCTAAAAGTGACTCAAACCACAGATACTGAACAGAAATGCTTCTACAAATGTTAGTATATTGCTTTTCTAGTCTTAAACTGAGCCAAACACCCTTTTTCCTATCAAGATGGTTTTCTCAAGTTTCTCCTGGTTTTCAAGAACAACTCTTCTAGAGATATTCCTCCAAAGTAGACTGGGTCAGGTTCTTCTTCTGCATCTTTACCATCTCACTCTGTCTCTAAAAATGGGACTAATGTCTCTTATGTGCACCTGCCATAGCTAGATTAAAGCTTTGAAACTTTTGTCAGATAATCCAGACCTTATATTGTAATTCAGGGAAGAAGTCCGAGGTCCTAAAGGAGTCCGGTGCTACAGAACAAGAACGAAAAACAGATTCAAAGAGTAGATTGTAGTCTTTGATATTTCATTTCAGATATTTCCCTGACACAATAAGCAACATGATGTGAATAGGACCTTACACGACACTGTATGGAGAGTACAATTCTGATTCACCCTTTGTCTATTGAGGGCCAGGAACCTCAATTTCAAAAGCCTGACAGCATAAAATTGTGCAGAAACCAATAAACACTTCCATAGCAGTTCTGATATGAGGTTTTACTAGAAGCCAAGAACTTGTCACCCACAGCATATCATTTCAGATAGATAGATTATCTAGGAAGACTCTTAATGCTTAAAGACGTTTTATCAGAGATTCTGCTACAGTATCACAAATTGTTCCAGCAGCTACATGTTCTTACAGAAGCCATTGTACCATCTTTGCTACTGATAACTGACTAACTTCAGACTCCAGTCTTTAGCCTATCTTTCAGAAAACTCTTCTTTATTTAACCTGTTGTGGGTTAAACCACAAAAAGGTTGCCAAATTTGATCCTTCCCAGAGTGAAATGCATAACTGGGCATAAGATGCATTAGCCTCCCTACACAATGGGTAGGGGTCAAACTCTTGTCCCAAAATGGTATGGACTGCTGGTATGCAGTAGAAGGCTAGTCGAGGAAATATCTAGGACAGAGCCACATCTGCACCTCTGATAGCTGGGATTAGTCACCTCTGGCTTTTGAGGATCCATCACCTCACACACACCAGGACAGAATCATCCTCACAAAGGTGTGTCTTTTTGGTGGAAGAGCTATGGAGCATTCAGCGTTCTTTCAAAATATATGCAAGAGTAGTGGTGACTGCCTTTTAAATCAGCTCATTGACAGAGCGCTCACATGGGAATCTGAAACCTCAAGTTTAAATCCATCATTTGATCAGTTCACATTCACATCAGTGTTTTCTTTTTAAAAAAAAATGTGCCCAAGACTGGTATATATGGAGATGTGTATTCAATTTTTCCCTTGCTTCCTGGCCTCAGAGTTCTTGAATGGTTTCCTGTGGAGTGGCACAATTTCAGGAACTGGTTAAGGAGTGCTACCCACCAGTAGCAATGTCTCAAGATGGCCTTGTAGTTACAGCACTGTCCTGGGAAACGAGATCATGGTGAACTTCAGTCCTGCACTTCCCACGCAGGTACAAAACCTGGTTGCACGTTTACTGTAACATGAACCTCCCTGCATTTAACATGGAGCCCAATGCTGGATACTTTTATCAGCCATTCTTACGGCTCTTGTCAATGACATCCCTGGGGCACAGACGCTGGGAAGTCAAGATGTTGAGGATATAAGTCAGGCCAAGAACCTTTCTCTTGCCAGTAGAGAGACAGTTCTGGTCTGCAGTTCTGTGGAGAGCTTCAAAGCCAAACAGGGAAAGTATCTGTGAAATACAGGCATCTACAGGCACTATAGCAGCTAAGAGGAGGTTTTATAAGAGTGCAGGTTTAGACATAAAGATCTGAATTCCACATGTGTCCTGTATCAGGTATTTTAGTAGCTGGAGGCTTTATAGACTCCATGATCAAGTCATTCCTTAACTTGCCTTCTGGATCACATGAACAGGCTGACTTCAGGTTTAATCTTCTTTCCGGAGCCACATTCTTGCAGATGACTTTGAAAATTTAAAATATATGGATTTAGTGAGGGTGGGNAAAAAAAAAAAAAAAAAAAAAAGAGAGACACACACCACTGCCCCTGTGAAATACATAGCAACAAAATCCTTAGTAGACACAGTAACACTCTCCAGCACCTTTTTTTTTAATTTTAAAGATATTACAAATTCAGTTTATGATAGGATTTGGAGGACGGTAGAAGAAGAGACTGATTGTATTTTTGGTGACCTTTTCCTCCCTTAATAGATGCCTTTGTCAGAAACAAAGGCAGTATGAAGGAATAGACATCACTTCCTCTAAAAGTGTCTGAAAGGACATATCTGGAGATTTCCAGCTAAAAACCAGATGGGAGCCCTTAAATACATCTAATGGTGAGAAATTAATTAAAATGTCCTCTGAAGTATTATAGCATCAACTTCGGTAAGCTTTGCTATTTCTATTTTTTTGGTGGCATATGCAAATAAAATGTGATGATCCACAAGAGAAGCCAAGCCTACTTTTCTGTTAAGACAATCAACTTAATGAATAATTAGTGGAAGAATATTAGTAACATTAATGCTTAATGAGTTGAATCTTCTTTGCATCATATCCGCCAGTTTCCCCAGCTTGCTAAATAAAAGTTTATTTATTGTCTTAAATTAAAGGACATTTCTAAAATGAGATATAATAAAATTGCAAAGAAGGAAAAGCTAATCAAGATAATTAAAATGAAAAATTGTTAGAATAATTCACTTTAACCTGCAGTTGCAGTATAGCTGAACTAAGAGTTTCTAATTAAACTAGAAAGTATTTGAAGTGCAGTTCAGCTGATTTGCATTTATGGAACTAGAAGAAAATATTACCTTATTAAAGTGAGTTTCAGAGGAAATGTCATAGCACAGAGGTTGGCCTGCCTTGACTTTCTAGTAGATTATGCAGTCATTTATAAATTTGACTGCTTCACAGAGCCAGCTCCTCTGTGGCCCTAAATCAGCACGGTCTCACTGAAGTTAATGAAGCCACATCAATTTATACCAGGTAAGCATCTGCACACTAACACTTTCAATATATATATATTGCTGCACAGAGCAAAATACAGCTACATCTGCCACTGTGAACACCTGAGAAAGATGCCAATGAAAGACAGCATAATATTGCTGTGCCCAAATATCAATTTAACCAAATTCTGCTGCTTGGACAAGGGCTATAGCACACTGTCTGGCTCTGGTGATTTATTCCTGCAGTTTGAAGGTCCCTTCCAACCCAAACTATTCTATGATTCTATGTACAAGAAAATGAGCCAGGTGATATTTGCTGGTCATGTTTTTGGTGAAGCCCAGCCCACAAACACCACTGCTCTCAGTGTTGTACACAGACCTTGAAGTGACCATATTTACCCCAATCCATGACAACCCTGAATCTGAGTTGGCCTCCTATTTTCACAGCTGGGAAGAAGAGGAAGAGGCTTTTGTTGGTGCTGCCTAGTATGATGCACAAGCCCCTTCATGGTGGGGTCTCTGCTTTCCTACCTGCACTCCCAGCAGTGGGGTTAACACAACGACATGGTTGCAGTAAAAACAAGGAAACCAAACCCTCCTCCACTGACTGAAAACAGCCTGTTAATGCTTTGCAAACATGAAGTAGCCAATGACTAATCCTGCATTGCCCTGCTGCCTGTGTACACATTTTTGATACAGTTGTGAGGGTATTCAAGGTATCTCTTTCTGATTAGGTTAGTCTAAAACAATTGTCAGATTTTAAAACACCAGAGGCAGAAAAAGTATCATCCAAGATTCAAATAATGTATTTCATCCCACAGATGGAATCAAGCAGAACTCTGTGAGCATCCGTTGCAACAGCACAACTACATCTAGATTATAAAAATGTAACACTTGATATTGGCAGAGTATTTACTATGTCTAAGAAACTAGGATTCAGTCTGTTGAAGCAGCAAATGCTATTGCAGATATTTTATGCCTATATTTTGTACAAAAGAATGTGACCACTTCTATCCTGCCTTTGCTAGGAAAACCACAGCTGGTTTTGGGAGGCATTCTGTGGTCAAGGATCCAGCTGTCAAATTTGTGTTACATCAGAAACAGCAACCACCTGCTAGCAGAGATAACAAGACAACCCAACAGAAGAGAAATTTCAGAGAGAGAAGGCTCATTTCCAGCACTGTTTCATTCATTGCAACTACAGGCCTAAATTAACCTTGCAAACTGTCATGAGAACGTATCAGGCCAAGCATAAAATTTACTCTACAACTCTCTATCATAATGGTGATGACAGAAAATATTAATGACATTCAGTTCAACCTGTCAAACTGATTGCTCAGCCCAGATAAAGAGCAACAGTTTTGTGGAGCTGTTTCAGCTGACAAGCCCCCATCACAGCCATGTCATAGCGCAATATCCGGCAATGTGCTCACACTAATTAAGGGACTGTTCAGCCCCATTTTTTCCTCAGGTGCTAGGGGTGAGCAGCAGCTACACAGTCCAGACCAGTCTTGCTGTTAAACACAGATGTGCCACTGGGTCAAATGACCTTTTGGCCCCATTTGATTTAAAGTGCTTTAGGGTGGGGGTTTTTATTTGTATTTTAAGTCCCTTCAGTTTAGTGTTAACTATGGAGTTATACATGTGCTTGGAAAATCTATTTTACCAAAACTAAGTTGCCTTAATACTGAGCATGCAAGAACATACATTTGTGCTGGTTTTCTATGCTACATGCCATAGAACTCTTCTACGTGCTTTGAGCAACCTTTGTTAAGATTAAAAATAATATTCGATGCTACCAAACGAATTACAAATAACCCACAGCTACTATCACAACAATGATTTATTAAAGTAAGGGAGGCAAAGCAACTCATTAGGCATGCCACTTAAAAACCATCACCCCCCAAAAAAAAAGGGGTTGGTGCGGGTGCTCCTCTTTTACTTTTGTCTGTCCAGCTGTGTCACTGTCATTCAGCTGCACTGCCAGAACATGGACAGGAGAAAAGACAGACAATTGAGACTCAATAATCCTGAGGGTCTCTTCCAACCGAAATGATGCCATTCTATTCTATTCTAAGAAGAAACAAGGGGAAAAAAAAAAAGAGGACAAGGAAGAGATAGGAGCAGGTGTCTCATCTGAGCCAGGAGCAGCCATCTTGCTGATTATTTTCTTTAGTCTCTCATAGTGTTATTAATACACAGGTTGCAGCTGACATGGGCTAGTGGACCCACACAAAGAAAACATTACAGGAAAAGCTCAGCACAGGCCATTTTTGGAGTCCTGTATTGGTTGTTGGTGGTGAGGTGCTGGCAGGGAGGGCCTCGGGTTCTCTGAGGAGAAACCAGGGCTGGTTCCAATGGCTCCACCACAGGGCACAACTGAGCTCCATGGCCATGGTCTTGATGCCTCTGGGAAAGCCCATTTTTAGAACGGCAAAACCCTGCCTGGCAGAACAAGGGGAAGGGGGGGGGGGGGGGGGGGGAGGGGGGCGACGGGAAAAAGAGAGAAACAGCCCTGCAAGGCTGGAGGGGGTGCTTCAGGCCTGGAGCTTGCTGATGACTTGTCACCTGGCCAGTACAGGCATTAATATACTGGGAATGCCAGAGGTCCTTGACACAAGAAGTTTCCAGAAACTGCAATGGGTGCCTGAAGATGAAGATCACACAAAAGATTTGTGGTCTGGTCTGAGAAGAAGGTTTTAAATCAAGGGGCAGATTTTGTTACTGTATAGGTTTTCACAGGTAGCCAGTGATGCAAGTACTTTGACGCCATCTTTACATTCATCCTCTGTCCATCATAGCCATATAGAATGACTGGTAAAAAGAAAAAAAAACAAAACAAAACACCACACACAAAAAAACCAAACTTCACAAGGCTCACAGTACCTGAGGTACTCTGGCTTCTTGGTGCTCTTGAAAAAGAGACACCATCTCAAAATCATTTGAAACCTAGAAAGCAGATTGGAAATTGCTATTACTGTAAATGTATATGCTTACAGTAAGTGAAATTGTAAGAACGTGAAGGTGTTGAAGGAAGATGATGCCTACTCAAGGAAGAAAAAAAAAAAAAAGGTGGGGGGAAAGTTTTATTGCTGTTGTGTTTAGAAGACAGGACATTAAAAAAAAAAGGCACATAATGCTGAACTAAAAAGGCATAAGAATGAGAATGAATATCTGATGTCCCTGGAAAAGGGAATTCACTGTACTCCATGCATGTTTGGATACATCCCTGGAGAAACCAAATCTGAGTCTGGCTAGGAAAACAACAAAACCAGCAAAATGAAGTGCAGTTATTTAAGTGCTATAGTATTCTATTGATTTATGTAGTCCTGACACTAAGCAATTCACTGCAGATTTCCTTAATCTTGCATTTAAACTATGTAATAACCGCTTCCAGTACAAAACTAAAAGTTTAGAAAAATCTCTTCCAGTGTACAGTTTGCTTCATTTTTTCAGAGAATTTAAAAAAATCATGAGCTCACAATCGTGAATATAATGTCCACAAGACAGCATTTCAGTAGTAAGACTGTTTTAGACATTGCTATAATACGTTGTGATCATAACAGGTTATAGAAGCACACAAAAAGGCCAAGAGGATAATATGTTTAAACGTCCCTTCCTCCATTTCATAGCAGGCTACATAGGAACGCTACGTAAGTTTTGAAGAATCATGCTGTTGTGTGAAGCCCGTGTAACTTTCTCTCTTGAAAACCAGTAGAGGTATAGCTAGAAGGATAACTAGATATGATCAATTGGCTGGAGCAGTACACCTTGTCAGGTGCTGGCAAATCTTTTAATCGTTGCATCAACAAATGGTTTGGACATAAAATGCCAGGATTCTGTTGTACTATAACAAATAACTTCTTAAAATCATTGATTTAGTTTTGAATCTCCTTTAGCCCTTTGACGGTTTCTTAGAAAGGAGAACAGTGTTCTCAAGAATTACTGCAGTTTAGGTGAAGCTGCCTGATACTCCCTCAGAGGTAAGGAGTCTAGCAGAGATAGCATGTGGGTACACTACTCCTGCAAGTTCAGGTGAGTTTGAATGTGTCAGGAATTAGGATATTCATCTTGATAAGCTGCAAATTTGCAGGAAGTTTGATGCTGTAAATGCCAAGTTCTGGGGAAAAGCCCCTTGCAGACCCCAGCTGGGAGGGAACAGCCAGCTGAGAGGCAATTCACAACACCTCTCCCAGATCCCTGTCCCAGTACCTAACACTACCACACTTGCTTTGGTTGTGGAAAGAAACCTACTACTCCAAGTTACACTGCAAACACCTAGAATAAAATATCACCAGTCCTAAAATTCAAACCTTATTACTAGCACACAGTCTGGGATCACAGGTAGGGATGCATTAATGGAATCTTGATAGTTGAACTAGTGATTTACCTGACTCACCTTCTTAAATAAAAGTTTTGTTAAGTTGAACAAGCTCATATATATTCACCTAAGGAAACCCCTTCTACATTGCCTGATACTCCATGCAACAGCAGACCTTATCAAAAATTAATACAAGCCCTACATGACCTCATAACCTAGTAAATTCTGTTGACTTCATCTCCCTTGCCCTAATTACTTTACTCATTCTGAAGTCTAATACCTATTGAGGTGGTGTTATCCACTGAAATTGCAGGGGAACATAATTAGGCAGGCTTTTCATGGTAGTATTTTATTGCCTTTACAGATAGTGTTTCATTCTATTTATGACTACTAACACCACAAATCTTATGAGACTTCCCTATTTTGGTAATTGTCTGGACACATTGATTTCTTACTAGCAATATTGCTCAAATGATATAGTTCTCAAGGACACTAAACAACAAAACAAATCAAGACAGTTATTAGAGTGGCATTATAATTTGTTTCCTATCCTCCTCACCTCCCCCAGTAAAAACAACAGGTTCTTTTTGTTACAGACCACTATGACTGCAGATATTAAGTGATTTTATATGCCCATGGATTAATTCTATTTCTTCTATTTACCAGTGTAAATGCAGAATAAAGGCCTTTTTGTTGTAAATACAGACTATGAACAGAATGTGGTTCACAGTATAAAAGGAGCCATACATGACAAAAGGTGCCAGATAACTGATGTTTAATTTACATTCCAGTTTACTGAACAAGCAGAAAGCTGTTATTATATTCCACAACAAACAGCAAGCGAAAGTACAGGACATTTAAATTGAATAACAAGGTCACACTTGAAGTGAAAGAACTTGGTTAATTCTCAGGTTTTTAAATATGTAGACAATCCCCTTAGATCTTTCCATTGCATAATTCATTTGACTTCATGATGTTTAAATCACATACCCCTCTATACCTGCTCTAGTATTGGTCTCCAAATATACCTAGTCAATGATTCCAAAAACCATTTTTGAGAATGAGCGCATTTCTTCATCACTGAGTTGATGGAAATACATTGGGGAAGTCTGGACTGTGTCTTGAAAGTTTTATAATCTATATTATTTCAAAAAGAAATAGCTCCTAGGCAGTCACTCAGGGACTTAAAAAAAAATGTGCCATAGGTGAGCCATATAAATCAAGGAAAGTTTAAGATCTAAAACCATGGAAAGAAAATACAGTTCAACAACTGGCAGGACATCTTTCAAGTACCAATACACGGTGTCTCAGTTGTATTGAAGGACGATAACGCGTAATGGTGCAGAAATAACATAATTCATTAGCATCAATACACAGTAGTAGGTAATAAAATTATTCAGAGCGGGTGTCATTAATCTGTGCCAAGTGACACAAATGAAACCGAACATCTGAAGACAATATTGCAGGAAAACCCTAAATGGAGAACATTTCTAAGAATCTGAGCTGCATGCAAAGTGCATTGTTGTTAGTCTCCTCAGCTAAGTAGTACTGTCATTTTAATCATGGCATAACATAGGTTTGCAGAGCCAGTGTTATGCAAGACAGGCTATAATCCCACTGTAGCTGCAGGTTAACCTCCTTCCACTTGAATTCCCTGAGAATCAAGAAGGCACAAGCATGGTCAGATGGCCAGATGAGCAGGGAGCAAAAGGCCACATTTCTCAGATACAGTGATGCAATATTTGGATTTGCAGTGGGTCCTGGGCAAAATGTCTGCTTAAATGTGGTCAGCATGGGACAAGAGCCAGCATTGGGGTAGATTTTGCCACAGAAACATAGGACCATATAGAAATAGGGGCAGGTGTAAACAGGAAATATCAACACAAACTAGAAATTGGGGGTGGCGAGCTGAGATGGATTTATAGCAATTCGCCATGTGAAAGAGATAACAGGGGAACAAAGGTGGCATAAAAGCAGCACAGAAAACAAAAAAAAATGCAGTAAGGTTCACCTTAAGGTACCCAGAGTGGAAAAAGAGCAAGCTGAACCTATGTTCAGATGGTATAGTGTTGGGACCTGAAAGGGTGTATGAGCTTTTATTTCAACATATTGAAACCTAATCTCCTGGCAGCAGAAGAGATTAGTAACACAAAAGATAAATGTTAGACTGTCATTAGACTTTTGGAACTCATTGCACACATTCTTGCTGTCATATTTCAGCATCCCATTAGAAATCACTGGTATTAAAGGCCATTTCAAAGTGGGACCTTCCTGAAAGTGTTTTAGAGCACTACTGATCTTTCATGATGACAGGGGAAAAACCTCAATTCACTCATGAGACTGCTCTTGCTTTAGCTTCTAAATTAATCTGGGACCAAATGCCCAGACAGACACACAGTGCTAATGACAGAAGCCTCTTGCTTGTAAGAAACAGCATTTTTTTCTAATTAAAAAGAAACCCAGCACACGACATAAGGTAGAGGATGATTACCTAAGAGACTGGCTCAATAGCTGGAGCTGTTGTTGTAGCAGCCATGGGATTCCCAGAAGTGATGCTGCAAAGAATGTCAGTTCAGCATTGATTACTGCACACAGAAATACTGGATCCTACTATCCACCCAGAAATGGGAGCTTGGTTTCCTAGCCAAGGAGATCTCAGAAAGGTGATCCTCATTCCTATTTTTAGTAAAAGGCGAAATGCTGAACCCTAGGTTTCTTTGGTTATCTTCAAAGATAGGATTTTGCTTTAGTAGGAGAAAAAAAGGTGATTAAAGACTTCCTGCATCTTGACATCTTATGAACTCAAAAGCAATGGTACAAAATTTGATGCTTTTAGGCTTTTCTTCAGTGTTTTAAAAATATAAAAATTAGAACAGATCTTTGCTCTGACAGAATATGATCCAGTGGCTTTACAAGTTAGACTGTTTGGGCCTCTGGGCCTGACCATCTAAAGCTCCTGATCCTTAAGTGACAGTAGATCTGCCTTCTGACAGTGATTATCCCATAGCAGATGCAACATGAGGAGACATAGTAAAGGAGTCTCCATGAATATGAAGAATCCATAAAGACATACGTGAATGTCAGTGTACTTCCATGGAGATGCAGAAATCCAACAAGCATGGAGCCTGCCAGAGAAGAAACAGTTTTATTCCGTAGTTTTGTCCAGACATTTAAAAAAGTACTTTTTTTTCTTTTTTTTTTTTTCAAGTGTGCTCCAAGTGTCAATATCCTTCTGAGTTTTTATTGTGATGGGGTAATCCCAGTTTCACCTTCTTGAAACTCTTGCCAGTACAGGGCAGAGGAAAAAAATAATTAAAAAAACCCCAAACAAACAAACACTACTTTGGCTGCCCAGTCTCCCCAAATTCTCACTATCATAAGTGAAGACTGAGACCCTCTTCCAAATGTTGATTCAGAGCCAGAGTTGAATTAAGCTAAACTGTGCAACTTGTTTTGTTAGTTTTGTTGGACGATATCCCGTTAGAAATTTGATTTTATTTCCAAGAATGCTGTTGTTACTCACTCTCACATGTTTTATACCAAGAGCAGTGCCCAAGGAGGCAAACAAATTCTACAGTGTTCATGAAATTCCAGCCTGTGTGCAGACCCAGCACTCAGCCCATGGATGGCATGAGTCTTACTTTGTGGGAAGCCCTCTGTACCTCCCCAGTTGAATTGTTCTCTTCTTCCTCTTTGGCAAAATCAGGCTAGGTCTAGTACAGGTCTCCAAATATATCTAGTGAATTATTCCAAAAACCACTTCTGAGAATGAGTGCATTTCTTCATCACTGAGTTGATGGAAATACATTGGGGAAGTCTGGACAGTGTCTTAAAAGTTTAATAATCTGTATTTTTTTTTTATATTCACTTTAACCTGTTAAATCTATTCACCGAGGCATTAGCATGACTTCCGTGAAAGCCTACTGGCCTCAGTCCTGCATGGAATGCTTTACTTAAGTATTTAACTACATATTTAGTCTTCCTTAATAAAAACTAACATATTAAATACTGCTTCTGCTGAAGTACATTACGTTGATTCTCCTGATGATTATTTGATTGTAATATCAATAAATCAGTCACCAGGTTAAAAAAAAAAAAAAAAAGGAGAGAGAGAGAAAAACCAAACACAACAGTTAATGTGGTCAAGTGTAGGAATCCTAACATGGGGAGGAAAGAAGCACATCAAAAGGCCTGGAAGGGAAAGTGTTGGGCCTTGTTTATCAATGATTGCATTCTTACTCTTATTTGCTCACTAACAACAAAGCAAGCCAACCTCTCCCACTACCAATCAAGACGTAAATACGTGGGAACAAGGATCCCCACCTTGGGAATAATTGCAAGACAAAAGACACCAAAGAGTTTCAACTGGTGGAAAGCTGGAAGAGACATATACCACTTTGCAGACAACAGCAGCCAAGAAAGAGGCAGCCGTTTTGCCCCATGTTAGTAACTTGCTGAGCTGCAGTTACTATCTTGATGTATCAGGGTGAAAACATATGAGACCCAGTCTTTGAAAAGCAAACAAAATGTGTATGAAGGATGCTCCCCCTTTAAACAGAAAAGGGTTAACTATCTTTCATTTCACAGGACAGCAATGAAGTAACCAGACAACTCCAGACTTTCTTCACAATAGTGAGTTACAAGATCAGCTTGGGGTTGCAGTTGGGTTGCAGCTTTCCTTGAGCTTGTAACAAACTGCTCATTTTTTCTGGAACACAGGGGAAAATCCTAATTTTCTAATCATAGTTAATGCAGAACAAAAATACTGATAGCAAAACAAAGAAGACTGTCTGATCAGATCTCTGATCTTGCATTTTCCTAATGAGAAAAAGAAGGAAACAGACATAGGTAATCTGCCCTGTCCACATGTTTCTGTGGCTTGAAGGAGAGAAAAAACAACCACAAAAACCACCATTCAAAAATATTGAAAAAAAAAAAAAAAGAAAAGGCTTTTACAGAATCCAACTCTCATTTAGCTCCAGTTTGAGTTGAGAGTTGCAGCTTTCAATTTAGGAATGATTCACTATACCTTTTCTAAGCTGCAAGAAAGGGGTTTCATGCAGAACCACTTGAAAAACAAAATATTTGGCTGCCCAGCAGTCTGGTTCCCACTCACAAAGGCTGAAGCACAGCACATAAAGCACACGAGCAAACGCCCGGACTACACTGGGCCACATGTCTCCATGAGGCCAAGCAGCAGCTGGGCACTCAAAGATGGCAACGAAAGGTTGCACAAAGCCTTCCCTGTCATCACCTGTGAGCAGCTTTTCTGTGGCGTGCTACAGACATCAACCTCGTTCAGCAGACACTGACAGTCATACTAAATCCCCTGCAAGGAAGGGAGCTGCCTCAGCTGTATTTCTTCTGATCCTGCACCTAACATCCTCCCTGGGATTTCCAGGTAGAAATGCCACCACAGTGTTTCTCCACTCTGAGCTTGAAGCCAAACTGGCATGGCATCACAGCATCTTCTACCCTGCCTCTTCATTGGTGGCATGAGCTAATACTACAGCTTAATGGCACTAAGTCAAGAGGTCAACCGTTCAAAGGGATCTTCTTGCATCAGCCTCCTTGTTACCCTGAGCCAAGTGGAACAATTATCTGAAGCCCTACAGCACCATTTCTCAAAATATTTGCTATTTTCAGGTTGGCATTTGTCAAGAAAGATTGCTTTGTACCCTCATGGCTTGAAAGTTATTTTCTTAGCACCCTGAGGCTTCCTCTAGGAACAAACTTATAGCAGATTCCAGAGTTTGGCTCACTCATTTCTTTAATGCTATAGTTCTAGTTTCCCTTTCCTGAGAAATTCCTGGTATGTAGTTTCTCCCCTCAAACATAAACAACTAAGTGTATCCACTTTATCACTCCCCTATCAACTGACCTTTCTCAGCTAGAATAATTTCTTCAAGAAGCATAATCTTACTAAACACTCTAATGAACTCCTGCAGAAATAATGTTTTGAACTTCAGTTGACACTTCATCATAAAAGGCAACTCCTGCACAGCCTCTGCTATACATTATCTGTATATCCTAGGCTCATGGAGTGCTTGCAATATTTCCTTGGAATCAAGCTCTTAATGGCCAGCAGCAGATCCACCTTTTCAGTACACAAGGTGATGTTTTTGACCAAGGAAAATAATGAAAACAACAAGCCCTTTCTCCTCTATATACATTTAACTTGGTGTACTTAACAGTTTGTTAACTAGTCACAGCACTTGACATGTTCTATACATCTATAGAAATGTCAGTTACAATACCTTGCAATGAGATTTGCAATCAGTGGGCTGCCTTTCCTATGTCATCATGATTAACATATTCACTAGTACTACATGTCAATAGCTTTTATTCTGCTGGGTTCCTCACTGAAATGTGGGGCTCATTGCAACATCCATTACACTTACAGCATCGACCAAAGGTTCTGCTGGCTTGTTTCTGAACCCTTCCTGCAATAATCTGCTGGTGACCATTAAGAACTTGATTCCAAGAAGTACTGCAAACACTACATGAGCCTAAGATACACAGACCACAGGTAAATTCACAGCTTGAGAAGGTCTTGCTCAATTGGTACTCTTTATGCAGTAATCCTAAAGGAAAACAGGCATTTTAGCAAGCAATGGTGACAGACATCAACTAAGTTTTACAGCTTCACACCAAATTTATAGGTAAATAGCTTTGGGTATGACCCCAAATTGCAGCAATTATATTTCTTCAAACTTAACTTTTGTTCAGCGACTTGTTCCTCGGACAGGGAGTTGGAACTGTCTTTATGGATATGTCTATAACATACCACAAAAACTCTCCAGACCACCGCTTTGCAGGCAGTCATACACATCTCAGAAGCACAGCAAACTATTTCTGTACCCTAGACAATTAACTGCCTGTTAGGGGTGTACATATGCCAGTTTTGGTTTCAGATCCATCCCTTTTGGTGCAAGGGCAAGAATCTCTGAACTGCTTTCCATTGCATAAGGACATTCTGAAGAGATTGGTCTTCAGAACTTTTTCCAGTTACAGACAGGACAAAGCCTGAATAATTAGTAAGATGGGGCTGGCAACAAATATGCAGACAGGCCAACATTTTTTTTGCTGAAGAAGTTTTAACATGCAAGAGGAGATTAAGATTAATGAAGTACCAGATTTTCTATAACCAATAGCATCTTAAGACTGTCAGTGCAGTCACTTGCCCACGTGACAAAACTGAGCTGGCAGTTCGTACAACCAGACCACAACAGCCTGCCCATAGCTTTACATCTGGGTCCCTTTCTGCGCAAGGCCCCACAAGAGGGACTGCAGCATGTACAGAGCCTCATTTAACATAGGAATAACAGGCAGCAAAAGACTCGCCTGCCCAAAAGTCCTCATGGAGGAAGAGCCTAAGAGCATATGTCAGAGCTGACAAGTCTGTTCTTTTGCCTCAGGAAGAGTTCATGTAATTATTTAACTACATCCCCCAGTATGACATCAATGAACCTGTAAAAGCACAATAGGACAACAAGGTGCTCTAAGATGAGTGCAGGGGACAGGAAAAAATCTCAAGACATTTTCCATGTTTTGCATTAAAAAGGGCCTGGGTAATTCTTAAGAAGTGAGAAACCCATTTCTTACCAAGATCTGATAAGCCACCTTAGAGCTATCAGCCCACAAGAGAAGCAGGGTAATGCAGCTCAACTATATACTCTTCCTTTGTAAGTAAGTTACCTCCTATTTCCTGGTGAGTAGGAGTGCATGTACAGAAAGTTACAACCCAGTTCTAACTCATGCTGTGCTCGTTGAATGCTTAGTTAGATCTCACACGTCATCTGGTATCTTGAGGCGTTACCGACAATGTGAGCCCATGAGGATGGCCAGTCCCAAGGGGCAGCTCCATCACTCCTTAGAACTTGCTCCTTCTCCATGCAATTCAGTTAAAAAAAAGAACAAACGAAACACTTTCTGTCTTCAGGAGCAGATTTGGTCGCTTGCTCAGCATTATAAGCCTTACCTAAAGCCTTTGCAAGCAGAAAATAAAATTCTCAAGCCAGTTATGCTGATGTTGTCAGTAATATTGGCCAATAAGTACATCATTGCAAGCTAGCTTAAACGAGAGCTGTGACATTTGGAAACAGAAGCAGGCAGATGCTTTAACAAGTGCTTTTTTTCATTTGGATTTTGCATGGAAGAGAATGTTAGCAAATTTCTAAATCTGGGAGGAAAAAAGAAACACTGCCATGTTTTTTTCATTGGTTTTAAGGAGAAAAAAATACATTTCTTCAACATTTTCCCTTACATTGAGCCCTGAAAGATTTTGTCAAGAAATTAGATTTTATTCTAAACTACTTCTAATTTTATTTATACATGTATGGAATATGTGTGCATTTCTATCTTATGAACACTCAAGATAACCATATTATGCTAATTCATTGCATAACACAATTCCAGGAAATACCATCACCTTAAATTCATGTTTCATTCAAGAACCCAGCTCATTTCCAACACAGCAAAAAAAGATGAAATCATAAGAACTAATAATCAAAGACACTTTTATGAGTCCCAGTACTTCTGACCCTCCAAGTTCTATAACAACAACAGAAACTCACTTAAAATATTGAGAACATCATTATTCTCTTTTCCTGTTGCTGCCATTTACACAGTCCTAAGGGTGCTGTCTGGGAAAATAACAAGAGCTACTACAGAACAGCTTGTTGTCAGTATTGAACACCAGCTTAAGTGAAACAGAGATCAACATGAAGTGCACTTTACAAAGCCCATCTTCAGACCTCAGTTATGTGCTTGATGGCAGGAATTATTCTAACAGCTGGAGACATATGTGGCCCCCTTTCTGCTCCTGGCTGCTCCTCCCCATTCCCACACCACCCCTGATCTCTGCAAACTGAATTGAAGCAGGAACCTTTTAAGTAGGTGCTATATCTGAACAATGAACACTCTCTCCACCTTTTCCTTCCGGCAATATGGAAGATCCAGAATAAATTTTTAGGTATATCAGGGGTAGAGGAACAAATGGGTATGTACCTCTTCTCTGCCAGTGGGATTTCCAGGTGAATGGCAGATGATCATAATTATCTTATGTTAGATGACTCTGACAACTTCAAGTTGAATTCAATATCTACTGCACAGAAAGTTATTTTATTGGACATGTCATGAAATATCCACCATGTGGCACATGCCATTAGTGGCATTGGCTTGCTACTCCTCTTATTCACATAAATCAGTTAACTTTTATACAGACAGTAAAATTGCATCATGGTATAACTGACATAGCTGGGAGGAGAAAGACTTATATGCTGCAGTTGACGTACTAACCACATGTAATTAACAGCTACTGTTTCACATGCGGTGTGCTTTTCTCTTCCATGTTCACTGAATGATGTGTTTCCCTATAACTAGTATCACTCCCCAGGTTTCAGATCTATGGCTCTTTGGAGAACAGGTGAGAGAAGCTGCTTACTACCCCCAGGGTATATTTTGGAGCGCAAGCTAATCTGTTTTTCAGGAAGTGCTGGAAAAACAAAGAAGTCGTCCCACTGAATCTCCCTGCACAGCCCTCTCTGCACTCTTTATGCAGTCTGTCTGCATAGAGGGAATAAGTTGTTGCACATGCCATAGTCGCTCTGATACCACTCTCCCTCCTCCATTGCTCCAGCGCTTTCAGAAACTCTATATTAACCTTCAGGGGTCAGTTCACTTAATGAATTGGATAAATGGTTTCATCAATTTGCTTTCAATTGATGGAAGTTACAAAAAATAATCTTTGTGAATTCATGAGTCCTTTTGTGCTCCTCCTTATAAGCTCTAAAATAGATAGTTTATGCTGCATTTACATGATTGTTTAGGTATTGGACTGCTAAAACCTTAAGAAGGAGGGTGGATAAGCATGGGGGAGCATAGGTGAGTTCATTGTTATAAAAGATGCAGCATTTTCCAGGTCATCTTTCACTACCTGTTAAAACACTGCAATAAATCAAACACTATGGCATTTTTTTTCATTTGCAGCTCCACATAGAAAAGCAATCAATCCATCCGAAATTATGGAGACCAACAATTGGATACCGAGTTCAAAACCCTATAATTTGGAGATGAGATCATTTCTAGTCAGTGTGAGCTTCCAAGCTCCACCATACACCACATGCCCCATTGACACACCTCTTGTGACACACTGGGCTGCCCTCCTTACCCCTTTGCTCCATGAGATGGGCTCCTTCCCTACACACCTGTGTACTAAACTCCGACACAGCAATCTTGTACCACATAGCATTTACATAGTTAGATTATGAGCAACGTGAGATTTAAATGGTCTGGCCAGGGTTTAGACAGCACATTATTTCCAGGGGAAAAAAAAAAAGAAGGTTAAAAGGGTCACAGTTGGACATGTGTTTTTCAGATAGTGCATTTTCCTCATAAAGTTTAAAAGAGACTAAAAACACATCATCTCTGAAGGACTATACAGGTAACTCCTACTGATTTGTCTCCAGGGGAACCAATATCTCCATTGAGTGCAATATTTCCTCCTAAAATTTGTGATTTCACTTTTCATCATTCAAGTGTTAAATGTTTCCTCAGAGTTGTAAACAATTTTGTTTGCATCTCATCTCTTCAATTCTGTCTGAAACTGTTCTTTCCATTTCAATAGCACATCACTTTAAAGTGTTCTGCTCTTGTGCCAAATGTACCCACAGGCATCAGATCAAGTAAACCCTTGAATATCCATATATATATATCAACTAATCTAGCATTTCCACTTGGCCAAAGCTAGTCCACATAGCCTTTCCTGCAGTACTCAATTATGATGAAAATAAGAAGTTTCTAGACAATTCTTCACCAGTAGTAAAGTGCGCATTCAGTTAAAACTATTTATCTTTCCTCCAAGTCTGTTGTACTTAACTGTCTGAAGTAGACTGAATAAATTTCAGTTGAGTACTCCCAGTACGTGCCTCATGCTTTTCTCAGAAAATTTGAATGAAAAATACATGTATAAAAATGCAACCCCAGACCTCACTTAAAATATATATGAACAAGATCTGAAGAAAAGAGTAGCATTTTTTAAATATACAACAAAGTGAACAGAATATGATCTCGGTCAACATTGGTTTAAAACTGTTGGTTCTAACAGCCTTTAGAATATCCAGGACTCAAGGACTCAAAAGTTTTCACTAGTGCCTTTTTTTTCGTGTGTGTGTGTATGGCCTGGTTTATTTGATATCCAGACTGGTCTACCCCCAAAATGTCAGAACTGCTCTATCTCTAAAAATCGCTCCCCTCTAAAGAATTTTTTCCATGCAGAACTTGTAACCTCAAAGTTGTTAGAGCAGCATCTGATGTATAGAACAGTGTTTGTTGCCAAGTTACTGTCCAGCCAGTCATAAGGCTACATTAGTACTCAGTAAAGAGTTATTTATTGCCTGACCAGAAGATGGCCCTATACAGCCATGTCCTGAGGACAACAGCGTTTTTCATCTTTAAAAATTAAGCAGGGACAATAACCACACCTGGGGACAAAAAGTGCAAGAAACAAGAAGTTCCATCACTTACCTCCTCCTGATGCCTTAATTAAATATTGTCTTTATGAATAACAAACTCTGAAAGCTGAAAATCTCTCCAAGGAGAAAACAGCAGAGACTTCTCCTCAAACCCGGCTGATGAAAACAATAACTGAAATTTTGCAAGAGACATGGATCCCAGCCACAGAGCTTTTTAGAAGGTTGAAACTAAAGATAAAATGCAGAATATGTTGCTGTAAAGCCTGCTTTTGTCTCACTTGTTTCTGGCTGCAGACCTAAGCTTTGTCAATTTTGCCTTACAGTAAATTTTTTTTCTTCTCTAGAACCACAGTGTTGATCTATTAAAATATTGTTTCAAATGAGCTGGTACCAACCATGGGACCTGGTGGTCCCTGGTCCCAGAAAGGGCAGACTATACAGAGGCTGAAATTACCCTTCGCAGATGTTTCAGAGGCATCAAGAGCACCCCATGGCTCATCCACTGATCAGCTGCTGACCACTTAGCATTAATTTGTGCACTGAGCTGTCTGGGAGGATGGTATTAGCCGGGCCATTATTGATAGCAGCAGGCTATGACTGGAGTCTTTTAAGCAACTCCATTGAATTCAGCACCCTTTGAAAACCCTGGCTTCGGAAACAGACTCTGCAAAGTCAATGAGCTTTAAGAGAAGCACATCTGCAATAGGATCTGGCTAGCTTTTTTTTTTTTTTTTTTTTCTGAAAACATGTCAGTTACCATTACAAACATACAAAGTATTTGGGTGGAGCAAAGCTCAAAGGCAGGGCACAGGTGCTACATGACACCTAGATGGACTGATTCACTGATTCAGTACAACCTTGAGGCAGTTTCTTCCTTTCGGCTTTCTAATGCAGCTAAGGCCCAAAACCAAGCTTTCTTCTCCCCACCACATTGCCATTTCAGGTGGGTGCGGTAGGTGTATGGTCTCATTTCTGACATGCTTCCCAGGAAGGAGAAGTGAATGGTAGGAAGTATTGCACTCTCATGGGTCTCAGATAAAAAGGCAACCCACATACACACCTCATGCTCAGTACAGGGTGAAATAAGTAATTTAATTAACACATTCATCCTTTGGAAAAGCACATAAAACAGATAGAGCACTGCCAGCAGTCTTCGGGCCAAGAGTCTTTAACATCCCTGTCCAAATTCCTCTATGCACATCCATTTCTTTAGTTCTTCCCAGCTAGGAAACTGGACTGTGATTGAATTTCCAATGCACGCAGATAAGGTGCACAAGACCAGATGAAGTAACATTGGTCTTCCAGAGTAAGCCCGACTGCTCTCTTAAATCAAAACCTAAATACTAGTTACTGTGAAAACTAACTCACATTGAGGAGGTTATGATCAGCACTAACTTCGTTTGTGAGCTCTGCTGCCAAGGAGAGCCAGCTTTTAACCGAGCAGAGACTGGCAGACAGTTCTTGAAGCCCCAAAAGCACCAAAAGGCCCTCAAAGCACATTAGAACATGCAAATCCTTTAACTGATTCCCTAAAAGCACTAAGTTGAAATTAACTTGACAGAAAATGTGGAAGATTTTGGGAAAGGCAGGTTTAAACACAAGACTACTGCTGTGACTGATTATGCTGTATTCCCTTCTGTCAGAGTGGCTTAACAGAGCAATCACTAGCAGTTTAGGGGGCCTATATCGAGGAAATAGTCATGCCTGCAATTTTTATATAATAAAGTAATACTGATGAAACTACATTCACCAATGGGTTCCTTAAATTTACATTTGTTAAACCCACATGAACACACCATATCTAGAGACGTTCTAACATTTATTTCCATCGTTTTCCTACTCTTTACAAGCAGCTAGAAACAGTACTTTTCAAACTAAAGGCAACATTGCTTATAAAGACAGGAGGCAGCAGAGGTCACATATACTTCGTAAAAGACCATAACAAGAGAGAATTAAAAAAATCCTTCAGCTACATTAAGTACACAGCATACAAAAAATTAGCCAAGTTGGAAATGTCTGCCAATTGCATGGCCAAATTAAATACATTGATAATTGGTGGTACTAAGTTAAACACCCATGTAAAGTGTTGTGAAATCACAGATGGGAGAAGTTAAATGAGGAGGAGGTGTAAAGTTAGCTCTGATTATATCTTGTTTGACTTGACCATTTGAACAGCTAATCCTTTGCTAACATATCTGTTTTCAGAGATATCTCATTTTTATAAGGCTGAACCAGTTTTTGCCTAATGTTATATGCAGGATGGTTTTGATCTGATCTTAGGTTTGGGAGGTGGTGGCAGGTTGTTTTACTCTGCTTCAGATTTATGAATCTTTAATCACATTGATGGGGAAAAGTTAATAGAAAAATTAATGAAAACACAACATCAGTGGCTGTGATGTGTAATGAATAATAATAAGGAGAACAACAGATGCAGTCTATTTGATGGCCCAATTTAAAATACTTCATGCCCAATTACAGACACACTCATTTTCTATAAGGCAGACAGTTGGATGGGAAATAGATTAAAATTTTCTGCTTTATGACTACTATATAGAATACCTGAGGTCATAAGCATGGATGATTTACAGAAAACAATAGTTCTCATAGGACAGATGTACAACAAGTAGCCCCACTTCCCACCTGGCACACAAAGGTACAACCAGGAGGACCCCAGGTAGCCTTGTGAAGGAAAAACACCAAAGGTGAGTCTTGTTTTACAAGATTCACCACAACCAAAAGACGTTGTCCTTTAATTGCACCACCCAGATGCAGAATTTCTGGTTAAGGAGGTTTGGGTGTAATCATGTCCTGCACAGCTACATACTCCCCCTTCCTCACACTTTCTTCCCTCCCACAGGAGTTATGTCTGTCCTTGCTTAACCTTCACTGCTTCTCTTGCACGAGGGAAACTTCTTCCTAGAAAAGAGCCACCTGAAGGTCCTTTGTTTTGGTGACATACTCTTTTAGATGTCCTAGATAGCTGTCTTACCAGAGCAGAAATACAGTTCTGCTTTACACAAGGAACTCCAGGATCTCCGTATTGTCTCTGCTCCACAAAACCCTTCTGATTTGAATTATAAAAAAAAAAAAAAAAAAAAAAAAAAAAAACCAACACAAAAAACAAAAAAAAAAAAAAACAATAAAAAAAAAAATAAATAAAAAAAAAAACAAACCAAAAAAACAAAAAAAAAAAAAAAAAAAAAAAAAAAAAAATAAAAAAAAAAAAAAAAAAAAAAAAAAAAAAAAAAAAAAAAAAAAAAAAAAAAAAAAAAAAAAAAAAAAAAAAAAAAAAAAAAAAAAAAAAAAGAAAACCCAACACAAATAGCAAAACAAAAAAAAAGCCATAAAATGAAGAATGACTCAAAAAACAGCCACCCCATAATAAGAAGTCAAGACCAAACTGTTCAGTTCAAAATAGCAAAGTACAACATTGCAATTTCAATCTCCTCTACTATAACACACAATTTGAAAATTCTAGATCAAATGTATCTGAAAAAAAATTCAAAGTATGTTCTTCAGTCCTCTGTTTTCACAGGGCTCTGTTCAGGTTCAGGGAGTGTGTGTATTTGTTTTGGGTGCTTTATTGATCTCATTTTTTTTCAACTAGAACTTAGTTCAACCTCTAATGAATTGGTACTTTTGAATGAGAGAACAGTCTGTTGGGAAATCTCTGGCTGGATATACTTCAGGCTCTTGCACAGCAGAAGTTCAATACTACTTTAGATAACCTGACATAAACCACTTTCTGAGTACCTTAAAAATCAGTTTGTAAAAATGACAAAGTTCCTGCATCCAGTAAAAATTTGTATAAATGTGACTCCTTGGATTGTTGCTGGTGTCTATGAGAAAAGTCTTTGAAACCAATGCTAACTACATCTGCCTGTTGTCTGCGCAGGGGCAGAACACTCAGAGAAACAATTGTTTGACTTATTAAACCCACCTGAATAGTGCTGAAGTGTAAGGTCACTGTTTTAACAGGATCTTGTTTAGAGACTCTCCTTCTTATTGATTTGGGTAGAACACAAGCGTTAGGAGCGAAGTTGGGGAAAAAAAAAAAAAAAGGCAATATGATTTAAACTAAATTACTTTTGCTTGCTACCCAGGGCAAAAATATGATGAGGTCTGAAATAGGTCAACTCCTGTTTTATCAGCTGCCACCTTAAACAGTCTAGATATGTGAATCTATTAACCATCCATATGGCTATTTTATCTAAACAAGATATTCTGTATTATTGGGAGAATCCTTTTCAGGTTCATGTACTTGTAAATAAACATTTTTGAAAGGGCCTAGTGAGAAATGGGGTTTCTTATATTTTTCAATAGATGCCCTACAGGCACAGAACATCCATGAAGTCTTAAAACTATACATTAGCAAAAAGGAGTACTTACCAAGATTCATATAATATTATCTCACCTAGAACAAACATCTTACTGCCAGTTAAACAATAACCTGTTACCTGCAGAGACCAAAGGAGAAAACTGGCTGTATTGAATCAGAGCAAAGTCAACCAAGTGCTTAGCTTTGTCTCTGACTGAGCCCTACAGGAAGCACTTTAAAGAGAGTATAAGACTGGTAAAACATATCCTGTTCCTTCCCCATGATACTCTTCCCGACTCTCAGGATGTAAGGCTCAGGAAACTTTTCAAAACAGAGACAATGCCTTAGTCTAAATATTATCATTTTTTAATTCCAGAAGTTTGTCCATAAATTGCAGTCATCAACAGTAGCATATAGCAAAAAAATCCCACAGTTTCACTTCATATGATTTAAAAAAACACCTTCTGGACTAAACCAGAAATAAACAAAGAAGGAGCCTCGAAAAATTATCCCTAGATGGGAAACTGCGTACTATCAACCTCTCACTGGAGCTACAAAATTTTATGCTCTGTGAAGAAATTACTAGCTGCAACATTAGAAAGAAAATACAATATCAACTGAGACACTTCCAGAATACCTCCTATTTACTGGTTCTTGATAGTTCAGGTTGCCTCTAAGACAAAGTGAAATATGCAGGACTAGCGTAATCCATATATACATGGCAGAAGAATATACAAGCTCATCCCACAATAGTACATGTGCAGAAAACAGGTGAATATAGATCTGCAGTCTCAAATCTGTAATCATTCATGCAATCTAATGCACAGAGGAACCAGCCAGTTGTCTCAAGCAACACCATTTCTGATGTTTCTGGGTGAACTCTCATCTTTGGAATTAGCTTTGCACTGCTTCAGTACAGTTTTTACCTATCAGGAAAAGCTGATATTTTCCAACAACAAAGGGACATAAGCTGGCAGAACACAAGTGACAGGACACTACTTGGTATGCCAAAAATCATAATTACTGCAAAGTCTTTAGCAACAGAAAACAGGCTGATGAAGATCCTGCTTTTCTGTGGAAGCAAAATGTTTGGTCATGGACAACGCTGAAGATAGAAAACAAACCCACAAGCCTTATTCAACCCTAATAATCTTCCTAATATTCTCCTATCAGACTGTCATGTGCAGGTTGTACTTCTTGCATACAACCACTGTGGCACTTACAAAGCACCAACCCATCCTGTAGTTACCTCAGCACTCCTCAGGGCAACACCTTCCCAGCCATCTCTAGCAACAGAGCAGAAGTCACAGTAATCTAGTAATCCTAAACTATATGATTTACCGCTCTCTTTTGATAGGGTAATTGGACACCCACTAGTGCTTGTATGATATGGGAAGAGGACACTAAACCTTCCTAAATCAAAAAAACAGAAGCACGTTTGGAAAATACTGCCCAAGTCTGATAAACTGAAGGATGGTTCTGCTAGTAGGTGGTAGCATTTCTGAGCCCCTTTTGCTTTCAGTACAGTCTGACAAATCGTAATGAAGAGTAAAAATCATAGGCAGAGCATAGTCATATCTAATGTTATGGGCTTTTTTTAAAGAAAGCCAGCTTTACACCTCTTTTATATCATTTGCAAATCTCCTTTCTGCTAGCAGGGAGTAAGTATCCCAGGAAGAGTCAAAACTATATATGCTTAAAAGTGAAAGCTCTTCTTCTACTTTGTCCATTCTCTATAGTGAAAAGCTTAGCATACCCAGCAATCAGAAGGTTAAAAGAAAAGATGAGAAGCAAACAAACAAAAATCCCATATAGCTCTGTAGGGAACCAGCAAGCAGGAAAGAACTTCAGAGAACTGCTAGTAGGCAGTGAATACTGGTCACAAAAAGAGATCATACTAATTTTTTTTTACTAGTCATCAATGCAAGAACACTTCTAGGGATTGTCCATGTTAAGCATGTACATTGCTGGCATAGTCATGAGTTCAATTTAGCACCCATCCTACAGCAATAACTGCAGAGACAGTTCTGGGTGACCCAACCCACCAGTCCATCATAGCTGCGATGTATTTACTATCTATGCAGACACCAGCAACTCTTTGCAGCTGGACGCTCTGCCCAGCATCTGGATTGAGGCAAAATAAACAGGAGCAAACAGGTAGGGTCTGTACAAAGCAAGAACTTCAGTGTGTAACAGTTCAAGAACTAAGGAAATGGGGGTTGACCTTAGAGTCAGGCTATACAGTAGTAGGATTAGAGCAATGCTCTGTATTAACATATCATAGGAGTTGTAATAGGAGGACTGGGGAACTACAAGAAATAAAGCAGGGATCCAGCTTCGGGTAGATGCAGAGAAGAGCTTTAGAACACGTGGGAACTTAGTACCACTGCTTACGGTTCGATCTCTCCAGCACGCATATTATTCCCTTCAAAGCATTTCACAATATTAATCAATTGATTGGTTCAGTACCACTGTCTGCTACAGTAGGAAAAGCTTCTCTCTGTTGTTGTACCAACACAGAAATCAATGCAAAACAATCACAACTTCTCAGATGCCAAAAGTACAGGGTACAGCAGCAACTAGAATTAGTACTCACCAGGACTGACTCCCAGCACCCTGCTTAGCCCACACTTTTTCTTCCTTCTAGTGGAAGGAATACAGACTATCAGGAGATCAATTATATACAGCTGCTCCATCACCACCACCGATGGCTGTAAGTAATCTGCAGCTGCTGCCTAACAAAGCCAAGACTTAATCAGAGAGAGTCAAGCCCCAGGTCCTCTTGAAATAATAGCAAAACTCTTATGGATATTTGTGGAACAGAGACTCTGTCTGTGCTTCTTAGAGTTCACCTGTGAGCTATAGCTGGTTTAGTTCATAAGCAAAAGCATGACAGTAGAATAAGATGTCAGTCCACCTCTTTCTGATTTTGGAGCATTTCTGTAAGAATGGAGCAGCATTGTGTAGGGACACTAATGCATTTGCTGCTATTTAAATATTTGTTTTCTTCCTCAGCCCCTTGTAGAAGTGCTTGTGGAGCAGGAACCACTCAGGAAACAACAGACTGCTGCATACAGGCCGGTCCTCAGCTTGGGAGAGTGGTTGAGGACAAACAAAAATACATTAAATGAGTACAGGCTTCTGGCACACCTTTTCAAACCTCAAACTGCACAACTCAGCCACTTAAAATGGCATCTTTGAGGTAGCTAAACAGCAGCTATGGCATACAGTCAGGAAAAAAGACTTGGAATAACCTCTGTTGCTATGGAGCCCCCACCATCCCTGTTTAATACCAGCTCAAACCTCTCTGTGCTGCAGTCACCTGAGAAAATATTGCACATATGTTTGGAGATCAGGAGGTCTCAAACCACTGGATGTGTGTGGCTCCAAACCATGCACACAGAGGCAGGGGGACAAAATGTCTGTCTGTTTTTATAGTCATTCATGGATGAGAGCAACAAGGTGACACAGTGCTTTGGAAAGGATTCCTTGGCACAGAAGATCCCTTTCAGGCTGTATTTCCTCTGTCTTCATGCTTAGGTTTGTGTTTACACAAAAAAAACCACTGACCTTCAAGACACTTTTATTAATATTTTATTAATATTTCTGCGTAGCTGTTCCATATGCTTAAAATGTACCCACAAGGACACTGACTTTGTTCACAGGCCCCACAGAGACTTTTGATGTGTGAGTCCATGTGAGAACACCATGGAAAGGTGAGATGAATGAGCTACCAAAGAGTGACATTAGTGCACAGGAAATCCCAATGAACCCACTCTCATGCTACAGCAAACTGAGGACACAATTTTCAAATACAGCGTCCTGAGGAGACTTCATGTGCTTTATGTTCTTCAAACCTTGCCTTGTTGGGGGAATTTAATTTCATAGTAGGCCTGCTGAGACAGGGGTGGGGAGAGAACCTGATGTTTTTCAGCCCTTCTTCAGGAGTACATATTTATGTCACATCTTTGTTGGTCCTTCCTTTTCAGAGGACCTAGGAGTGCAGTACTTCTGGGCACGCAAGACACAGCCTTATTTTGTTCTGTCTTGTAAGAACCTGGCCCAAAACTGCCCCATTTTATGGTACACTTATTTAAATCTCAGCATACAGGATAACATAGGTAAAGCAGAAAGTCGTGTCCCATTTACCATCCTGTAAGTGACTGCTTTTTCTACACCACAAGTCTAGCAAACCAGGTTACTGTTACTGAGGTGAACACCAAGGCACACAGAGAAAAAGTTATTGAGGGATGCACTTTTGGCTCCACCAGCTCTTCTCCCATTGCCCCAAAGTCATACAAGGGGCAGCAAGCCCTGTTTTGGAAATCTGTCTTACCCCTTTACCTTCTCTAGTCCACACTCAACCTTTTCCTTTAGCAGGCTAGCTCTGGATCTGACCTCGCTTCTGTCTCACATCTTGACTTATTCTGCAAGGGGATTTGGGGCAGAGCCTGAGCAAAGTTTAATACTTGGTTAGATGTGACAGCTGCACTGGTTTTAAGTGGAGCCACGTGCCCACCTAGGCCTGATTAGTTCCTCTGCCAGAATCAGTACCTCTTGCCTCACTGCCCAGGATATCTCCTGTATTCTAACCATACCTGTCCATAATGCCCAGACCTGCCACTCAAAAAATTATCATTTGCTGACATACAATATAGTTACACTTCCTACAGGGACATAACTTTTCTCTGGCTCTCTTCAGTTTTATATGAAGGAAAAAGAAAGGAAAAGAGACCACAAAATGTATTGGTCTGCATTTAAGCAGAGACATAAACACAAAGCCTCAGGAGAATCTCTTTTCAATTAAAGGCACCTCCATTCTGCTTCCTGCATGCTGTGTCTCAATTTACCTGTACAGCCATGTGCACCTCAAATGTTTTCAGAATTGGGTTTGATTTCATGGGAGCCAGGAGACCTGAAATCTGTCCCTATCCCTGCCACCGAACCGTGGCTTTGGTTGGATCAGTTCCCTTCTCTTTCTTCTCCTCTTCCCACTTTTTTTCGGATTAAAATTTTTTCAAGGGATAATTTCACAAACCAGCTCTGATGCTGTATGGAACCATTATTCCCACTGCCTTACCCGTAAAGTCTGCATAGCTGTGAGCAAACCATGGTGCTGGCCCTAGTTAAAACATGGTAGGGTTGTTTGTTGGGGGGGGTTTGTTTGTTTGTTGTGGTTTTTGGTTTTTTGCCCTTTTTTTTTTTTTTTCTTCATTTTTTGGGCTGCTAAGGGCTTGTGCTGGGGGTAGGACAAGGGCAAAGGCAGAAATCTTGACCTGCACCTTGTCTGACAGAAGCCTGTGAGAAGACTGCTCACACATCTGGTCTGCAGCAAGAATCAGCCTCCTAACCTGCCTGCTCTGAGCTGCTCTCAAACAGGAGCCCACAGCCAACAAGCCTGGTGTCTGCCTGGTTCTGGGCTTGCTGCTTTATGCCATGCCTCCGTGATGCACTCTTGCAAAAAATGAGTCACCGCTGGGTTCAGATAACCGTGTTCATGCACTTCGAAAACATACCCAGATCAAATACTTTCCAGTGACAAAATGCAGTCAGCGCCTGGAGAAGGCTCACAAGCTGTTGAGCTGCGTAACCCTCTCCCCATCCTCTCTGTTCACTGAAGCTCTGTTGAAGAGGAAAGAAAAGGTACAAGCGCAGGAGAACTTGCTTGAAATTGGACAAACCCAAGACACACTTCAAAGGCTTCACAGTACTAGACAGAAATAGTACCGTTCAGATGTATTTAACATCATGTTAATACTCAGCCTCATACCCTAATGAGAAGCACTGTGACATTATTTATTTATTCTAAAATAACTTACTTCTGTGATGGTGAGACTGAGCTATGGCTCCAGCAGTATCTTATTTTTCTTACCAGCTGTAATGAAGTTGGTTTCACAGGAGTGCTCTCCCAGTGGTAATGAGCTGCCTGTCTCCTGCCACTAGAATCCAGTGGGAGAAATAAGACCAGCTGAGAAATACTTTATACTTTGATCTGTCTCAACAAATCAGTTCAAGAGCTCTAAAACAGAAACCCCAGGGAGAGGGAAGGGGAAGAGGAGGAATTCAAGCAGGGAAGTTTTAAAGCTGTATTTGATTTGTTTTACTAGAGCTGTGGTAGTTTAAAAAAAATAAATAAAAAATCACATCTGCCCATCTTTTTTTGAGCTTTCTCAGCTTTCTCATGCCCTACCACACTCCAAACTTTGGACAACTTTGTTTCAGTGATAACCGAAAGAACAAGTATATCTATCTATCTATCTATCTATCTAGCTATCTAGCTATCTATCTATTTATCTATCTATCTCTAAAAAAATCCCTGACACCTTGAAAAGTCAGTTTCTATAAGCTGTCTGAGTTGGATTTCTCCTGTTGCCAATATATCAACAACCCTGTTATCCATCTCTTAGGAGAAAAAATGAATTGAGCAAAGAAGTACAGTAAGAGAAGGCAATGGTTGGACCACATAAGTTTTGCTCCTTGCCTTTGAAGTTAAGCTGCTCTGAATGAGCAAGGCATGAATCCTACTTCTGAGATTCATCGTGCACCCCCCCCTGCAACACTGAGGACAAGGAATTCATTACAGCCTTGAGCATTACCATGCTGATGTCTCCTAGTTTTAGCATCAGCTACAGGGAGGAACTTCGTCTTTGTCTTGCACTCTTGCACTCTTTTTGTTTTCTGTTTTTTTTGTTGCCTGCTGACTTGCTGCATGATCTTGGTCAAAACCCTTCACTCAAGCAGCTCCATCTGCTAAGAAATGATAAGACTAGCCTCCTTATGCAGGGAGTTTACAATGAAACATCTGAGAAAATTATTATATATTAAAAAAAAATATCAAGAGTTTGGTGCTATTGGAGAGGGTTTCCTGTATGCTCAGCAGTTCATCTGAAAGAGGGTAGAAATTTTAAGACTTTTAATAAAAGAGTAGGAAGAAGTGGATTTCAGTCATTAAGATCTACATTATCAAATTCCAAAACTATCCTCATTTTCCTGTACGGCGATGTCACTACTGCTTTTCCTAGGTAGCTGCAAACAGTAGAAGTAGAATCTGTGCACAAAGATGGCCATAAGTGTGCAAATCAGTGACACCTTAATGCAAGCTCACGTCTCCAGCTTACAGTATTACATTGTGTAAAACAGAGAATTGTAAGAACTTCATAAATCTGGTCCCTGAGACGGCAGTTTTCCGCCCATCTATGTGTTGTAATGGGCAGATCTACTGCAAACATTCAAGCAGAATGCTTTTTCAAAGAGACATGCTAATTAAAGTCGTATTTGGTATCTATTGTATTTTAGCCAAAAGCATATTAGCGAATCTGAATGCCAACAGCATGTAAGATAACTTATGTTAGGAGGAAAAGATATTTTCCAGTGTATTGGCTGCTTTTATATGTTGAATACAACATTCCATTTCCAAGAGCGTTTTGTAGCTATGAAGATTGTTCCAAAGGAAAGAAAAAAACAAACCATCAAAATAAAACATTTTAATTTTAGGAAATAATGAATTTAAAATCTACAAAATTCAGGGAGAAATTCAGAGGTGGTGACATTGCTTGAAAAATAACTCTTCCCTTCTAACTGATGTTTAAAGTTCAATGGCATTTTAAGAAAAATGCACACTTGAGAAAGAACACATAAGAAGAAGGAAATAAAAATGAGTGAATAAATAAAAAGCATTCAAGTACAACACTAAATTAGCTAATTATTTGCACTCGTCCTTGTTGTTTTTGATGTTTGCCACTATCTTATGTGCACTGATAGTGGACAAAACTGGAACACAACACATGTTTAATTAGCTAGGTTTTCAGAAGAACTTAGTGTAAAACAACTTCCATACATGTCACATCTCTTTCTATAGAATCACATCGGAAATTAAAAGGGCAAAAAAAAAAATGCTGCTACCTTACATAGTAGCATCCAATGCCTTAAACACGAGTGTGCCCCTTTGCCATCCTCACCCCCCTGGCTTGCAAACTGACATTTCTGAGGGGAGCCGGAGTTGGTGCTCTCTGAACAGTAGCATAAGCTCCTGTTTAAAAGCACAGAGAGGCACGATGGAAACCCAGCCGTGTGCCTGTGCAGGAGCCTCTCAGGCCTGCCTTGCCACCAACCCCAAGATGAGCTGGACCCATTAGGACCCATCAGGACACCACTCCGGTTTGCAGGAGAGCACACATCTTCAGGGAGAATAAGTCTGTTCTGACTGAGATTGGAAAAATAATGCTGGCGAAGTTGTTCTGTCCATTCCCTAGAGGGCTCTGCTTCTTTTAAAAGCTGAGTGCATGGAATATTTATACAGGGTCATATCAGCTTACTTCAGGGCTGGACTTTGCCAAGCAGCTACCAGTGACGGCTGGGAGACGTCACCTGCTCGAGCACAGCTCCGGATTCCAGCGCCACAGGCACGGGGGACTCTTAATGCCCAGTTCGGCTGCTGTAAGTAAGCAAGAAACAAATGCAGGATTAAGTGTCACAGCAGATTACTGAGCAGGACGCCGGCTTTATCATGACTCTGAGCTTCAGAGGTGCCAGGATGGCTTGGTCCTCACAAGTGACCAGAAGGTCACATAGCTGCATGTCTAGGGCCATTGGCATTAGGGACTATTTGCAAGCTAAGTGTGGATGTGAACCAAAGCTGATTGACAGGAATGTGCATCTGTCGAGGCAGTTGGGCCAGCAGATGACATTCCTTGCTATCTGAAAGCCACCAACAACGTGGATCTCTGCTATCAGGGCCTTAACTCCTGCATAGGCTGGCGTGAGACCCAGATCCTCTTACATGCTGGCAGCCACCATTTCAATCTGGAGTGGCCTGGTTGGGAGGCCAGACACAGATAAATGATTGCTGAGAAGAAATACAGTAATAGGCTGAAAAACAGTGCTTATGAGCCTTGGTTTTCTGAGATTCAAGACAGTGCACTGAATTGAAAGCCATTCCTCTGTTATCTGTTAGTGACAAATATCATATCCCAGCATTTCCTCTCAATTGTCTCACAGCTCAAGATTTTACTAATTGCGAAGAAATTAATAATTCTGTGACAGAGCATCCCAGACCTTCAGGCTTTTTCTCCAACTACTACCCATGAGACACACTGCACTGATTCATTTTAAAAAGGCTGTGCTCCACTCTGGTAAAATATTGGGGGGGGCTGGGGGGTGGGAGTGTGTGTTTTAATGATAGTCGGGCACAGGGCGTTGGCAATCCAGTAGTTGTCATTGGTCTACCTGGAATGATTTCTGTGCCATGGGTATCATTTATCCCATTTATCCCTATCATTATAGAAGTTAGATGTCAAGCTGCACTAATTATGTTGCCCCCCCACACTGTCAAAAGAGAGAGGAACAGGGACTTATGCACAGCAATTCATTCTACCCTAGAATATTGCATCCTCACTGATATGGATATGTCTTTATCATAAAACACTGAGCATAATAGCTCTTCTTCTAATGCAAGCAGCAGCAGCAAAAGGAAAAATTCTCTGTTGGTAGCACAGGTTGAGAATCTCTAATGGTGCCTTTTCTGCCTGCGTTTCTGTATGAGCTCAAAAGATCGGTCCTTTCCCACAGAAGCAGTCCCATAGTGTGGTTATTAGCATCTGTTTCATCTCCCTTCTGGATCTCAGGGGTGCCAGAGCATTAGGTATCCTTTTTCTACTCATCTTATACATATTGCTGATATTAGAAATTCCCTCCCTGGCACCTGTGTATGGCCACAGCTGGCTTTTTCATGCTTCCACTGTACAAAGAGCACTACAACGCTGCCCATAATAGGCACAGAGAAGGCAGCCGGGCTATGACTTCATTTCCAAGCCATGGTGGCATCAGATCACGCTGGTGCTGGCGTGCCTTCACAAGCAAGCGTCAGTGCAGGCTCCTCACTCCAGCCAAGCAGCTTCAGAGGCTTCGCTGCACTAATCTCTGGGGGCTCAGCACATGTACTTGAAGCACACAGCAGCATATTATTGTCAAAATATGTCAAAACTAGCTGCTGTCACACCTCTCTCACTGAATCTGCAAGCCGTTTGTTTTCTGTTTATGTCGTTTCAGAGCCCCCCTCAACCCCAGCTCACAGCAGCATAGGCTTCTTTACCTGGAACAAAAGTGGACAGCACAAAGAGGAAGGGAAAAGGGGGAAAAAAAATGCAGCACAATTTCTCTTTTAGCTGCTCATGACTGCTTCAGCATTCACAGAGCTCATCACAGCAGGGCTGAGCAAAAAGGCCTTGCGACTGCAGCTTTGAACGCAGAAGAAATGCTCAGTTCTCACAAAAAAAAGTGTATTTCTTTGCGCAAAAAATGTTCTAAAAGAGCCACTGGTACCTTTGTAGTTAAACCTCACCCCTTGTTTTTAAACAAAATATGCTTTAATAATGAGAAGAATGGTCCTAAATTACAGTTATGCCAGAAGGATCCCATGGTGGATGACTGGTTTGAAAAAAATGCCTTTTCCCTTTACACACTTATACTTGGACAATGTCAGTTACTCTCACTAATAAACATTTTTGCTAAACAGACACATATATCTGTTCAGACAATTAGCCTTCCCACTCAAAAAATAATTTGGTCCAAAACCCAATTATTTTTTAATCAAAGAGGGGCAATGCTTCTAGTTCTCTGCCACAGAACATTGGCTGTAGAGCAAGGCGGCTTTCTAAAAAATACAGCCTCAGTCCAGGGAAGCATAGAAGCACATTAATAAATAAAAGAACAATTCTCAGATCAAATTTTTTCCTATGCTGTATGAATGCTTCACATCCAGAGCTCATTCTGCTGCTGCGTGACAGCTCTGATGTCTGCGACATCTTTATTCACACATCAGCAGTAACTCCTTCCACCACAGGCCAACTACATATAATCTTCAAGTCCCAATGGACTGTTCAAGAAATACTTAAAATAGACCTAAAATAGACCTTTTTTCCCCCCCCTCTTCCCCATCCCCAGGACAGCAGGAAAGATCCAGATTTATCCAGGCATCCAGATTTACTCCAGTGTCTTCCATATGATTTGGACCCCTTTTGTAGCTTCTGAACCACTCCCTGACAATTTCAGCCTAGTGGAAGATGGCAGCGAGCCCAATGACATGTGGTTTTCTGATATCAATACCAATAAAAAAGGTATCAAGCTGTGCATAGCCCATAGTCACGGGAATATGTTGCCCAACAGGCTTATGCACCCAGTGGGAAGCAGGACTGTGGATGCCTGAAGCAGTTCTGAGCTGCTGCACGCCTTAAGCCTCAGTGTTTCATCTGCACAGATGAAACAAAATTAAAGAGTGGCCATCAATGCACGCAGGAGCTTGGTTCAAGTGCCACGTGTGAGCTCCATGCAAATGCATTCCTGCTTGTTCCACGTGAGAGAAAACTCACCTCAAGCTTAAGCGGAGCCGAGACTTGACCCTCACTGAAAATTTGGGTCAGGGAGATTCTGGATGCTGGTTGTCCTCCATTGCTGTTAATGTGATTAACTAAGAGTGCATATGTTAATTGTTTTTAACTGCTAGTTAGAGGAAACTTGCACCATTTTGTTTTAGGGTGTGATCTCCCGGCCTTTACAATGGGTGGCACAGTCTGAGGTGTTGAAAGTAATTTCTTTTTATTTTTTTTTTTCCTGTAGAAATATTCACTAGTGTATTTGAAAAATTTTTATCTCGAAGGCAGAATTTGTCCAGATTTACCATTTAAGGTTTGATCTCAATGCCAATTTTCTCCCTTCTTGGTTCTTAGATAAGATCATTTGTTGTGCAAATAACTACATGGAATTTTGCACATCAAAGGATTGTTAATGAGACCACCCACCACCTGACATCGTGTCCCATGACTAAATCATGCCCTCAATGAATCAGCAACACTTAGCTTGGAAAACAGGAGCATGGTTCATGACAAATTTTTTAAAACCTTTGTTTTTAATTGAAAGGCTTTAGAAAAAACAAAACAAACAAACAAGCAAAAACAAAAACAAAAACAACCCAACCCACCAAACATTTTTTTTTCTCCAACACAAACATTTTTGCTCACAAACATACAGACAAAATAATAGGATCATAGAACAGTTCGACTTGGAAGGCACTCTCAAAGCTCTTCTAGTTCAACCCCCTACAATGAGCAGGGACATCTTGAACTAGATCAGGTTGCTCAGAGCCCATCCAGCCTGGCCTTGAATGTCTCCAGGGATGGGGCATCTACCACCTTTCTGGGAAACCTGTTCCAGTGTTTCACCACCCTCATTGTAAAAGATTTCTTCCTTATGTCCAGCCTGAATCTCCCTTCCTTTAATTTACAACCATCAGCCTTGTCCTATTGCAACAGGCTCTGCTAAAAACTCTGTCCCCATCTTCCTTATAGGCCCCTTTTAAGTACTGAAGGGCCACAATAAGGTCTCTCTGGAGCCTTCTCTTCTCCAGGCTGAACAACCCCAGCTCTCTCAGCCTGTCCTCACAGCAGAGCTGTTCCAGCCCTCTGATCATTTATGTGGCCTCCTCTGGCCCCTCTCCAACAGGTCCATGCCTTTACTGTGCTGAGGCCTTCAGATCTGGACACAGGACTCCAGGTGGGGTCTCACCAGAGCAGAGCAGAGGGGTCGAATCACCTCCCTCAACCTGCTGGACACGCTCCTTTTGGTGCAGCCTGAGATATAATCGGCCTTCTGGGCTGCAAGTGCGCATCATTGCTGGACATCGCCAGCTCATGTCCATGCACAGAAGCCCTTTTTTCGCATGAGCTCCACCTGGCATAAGATTTGATTGTGGTGAGATCAAAGTTAATGGTAGCTAAGTAGAAAATTTCCAGTCTTGGAAGAAAAAAAAAATATAAAGGATTTCATGTACATCTGTACATCTGTTTTCTGTGCAGATAAGAGCTCTTTTTTATGATGGTGGAGTTGATATGGCATAGATTTGCAAGCAAAATCTGGATATGGCAAGAGCCTTGATTCACACCCACATGATTCACCCTTAGGGTTAAAAAAAAATGTGTAGCCTTGCGGACTGTGAAGTCTGCTTTTTATCTCAAGATACACAGCACTTTTTGAGGGGACCTTTTTAAAGCATTCCCCTAGGGATATATTCAGTAGAGTTCAATGGAGATTTCTGTACCAGGAAGCACGTATTTTTGCTATAACATTATCTTCTCCTTACATTTCCTTTTTACAACTATTTTTTGTAAAACTGTACCTGCAACATAAAAGGCAATGTTTTTTTGAATTATTTTCCTAAATTTGCAGCCTCCAAAATTATTCCTTAAAAACACAAGGGTGAACTGAGATATGGACCTTCATTACGCATTTGTATGTTTGCAGCTGATCTCTCTAAATGAAAACCAAGGAGGAATTCAACACTGCTTCCAACAAGCCATCCATAAGATTACCCGAACACCTGTTATTCTTCAGCTTGAAAGCTAATGTTGGGTGCTCTCTTGCTGTTTATTCCTGCAATTCCTGCGTCAATTAACCTCTGTTCAGTCAGTGACAAAACATTATAAAACCCACTCTCAGTAGCAACTACACATGATGCTCAGAAAAGCCAGGACTTTTGACATGAAATAACAACTTATACAGAAAATGCCACCTGAAAAAAAAAAATAAATTCAATTATTATCAACTAATTCAAACAACTCTTAGCACAAAAACATTGCTTTTGTATGATTAACCTTTGCAACAGTAACGAACTATTACATGCTACAAAGAAGAAATGAAAGCTGATTAAAAGATCATGAGGTACTTCCCAGTGGAAGGTTTATTTCATCCTCAACATGGTATTGCATCCTACTTCGAACAGCAGAATAAGCAGCTGTGTAAGGCCAGTCAGTGGAAGACACAGTCAGGGGCACTTGACACTAAACAAACTGAATAAAATTAACCCAGGGTTAGCCCCACCTCCTCCTTCCAATCCTCCCAGGTTTTTTTATAGGATGGGCTTTTTCAGATGATACCAATCATTATTGTTATTTTTTTATTTCCCGACCAAGTGTTGGGTAACAAATATTGCTTTACGGAACTGCCATATTGAGTCGGGTCAGAGGTTCATCCCCAGTCCAACACTCATCTCTGATAGTGTTTGGGGAAAGGTTTAAGAACGAGGCAATGATATGGCAACATTTCTCTGGGCTGTTCCCTGCGTCTGTGAACTAGACACTGTCTACCTGTATTTAACAGTCTCCAGTACAACTTTCTTCTCTGACTTTGTCCATCCATTTCTGAAAGCACACCTAACATCCTGCAGCAAGGAATGCCACAGGTTGTATATACTCTATGGGGCGAAAAGAGCTCTTCTCCTGTTTTCTTTGTTTTAATACGCATTTTTTTATCCCCTTATGTCCGCTTGCCCTTGTATCAGGAGAGGTAATGAGGAGTTGTCCCCTTCCACAGTCGGTGAGATATTGTAAAAAGGGCCAGAAAGGTGGGCTTTGATTTTCCCTTCTGACACACACTTGAAAGCAGTATTTTTAGCAGTGTTCAACCCAAAGCTGAACTCTGCAAAACATATAGCAGTATAGCAACAGTTCATGTCACTCACTGAGTGCTGGGCCAACCATCCTCAGAAACACTGAGTGGCATTAATTATTTAACCATCAGTCCACTGCCTCAAAGGCTCATTATATCCAGTTTTCTGAAGAATGAAAAGAACCAGCAGGGAAGAGAGTCAATTCTTACAGCAAACCAGGGACAAAGATTCAGTCAGAAATAGGGATCTTTTGCCCTGTTTTGGGAGCAGGCATCCCCAAAACTGCTGCAACACCTGTATAATGGTAGGCGCAAGCTGCGTGCATGTGGTGAGGCTGCTTCCACTCCAAAACACTCAATGCATTTCTATTGCCTGCCTGACAGCTTTAAATAGCGCTTGAGGCTCTCAGGATTCCTGCCCAAGCACTAGTCAGAGCTTGTCTCAGTGTTTCCCCTGAGCTGGCCACTGCCTAAGACCAGGTGGTGATGTCCCACCTCAGAAATGTGGTTTCAGACAACGTGAGGTAAGCAGGTGTTGAAGCTGTGAGCATTTCTGAAGTCTCTGGGCTAAGCATGAGAGACTATATAGTCCTGAGACCTAAGAAAACTAGTCTCCCTCTGAAAGGGTTGTCAGGCATAGGGAATAGGCTGCCCAGAGAAGTGGTTGAGTCGCCATCCCTGGTAAAAGATGCACAGATGAGGTTCTTAGGTACACGGTTTAGAGGTGGACTTGACAGTGCTAGGTTAACAATTGCACTCAATGATCTTAAAGGTCTTTTCCAACCCAAACGATTTGATGATTCCATGATTCTTTACCAGTCAAGGGAGGATCCTTGGGAGACAGCAAGTCGAAGCTCCGAGACCTGGCCAGGCATCACCGTCCACCAGAGCCTCTCTGCTGCAAGTTAAGGCAGGAAACTGGTTTCTCTGCAGTTATCCCAAAGGGGCACAACACATGTCACAGCTCAGCAGCCTTGTGAAGGAGAGGGCTGAAAAGACACTGCCCAGTGCACATTTTGCATTGGTTTTGGGAATGCTGGTGAAAGAATCACATTGAAGCACTCAATGTCTGTTCCAGGGCAGGTCACCGTGCTACAGAGCAGCTAATGGGACAGAGAGCAAGATGCTCTTGGCATACTACGGCCTCCTGGAGCATTTCCATTCCTTGCTGCTGGAACAATTTATGTAGCCTTCCTTCAGGACAGGAAGCTGTTCACACGGACTTAAACAGAAACATAAGGGAATACAGTTTTAGAAGGAAATCATTGACTTCTCGGGCAGCACAAAGGGCAAAACAATAGCAAATGGCATCTGGCTTCTGTTAGGATGTACAGCCTCTTCAGATTACAACCCAAATGAATTACACCCATCCAAAAGGCTGATCAGTGTCAACTGATGCAGCAAGCTTAATTCAGGATATGCTTCTTTGGTTTCCAAGTGCAATATAAATTAAAAAAAAAAAAGTGGCAAATTAAATATGTATGGGGCCTTGGGAGAACTTTCCATCAGCTTCAGAATATAAAAAAGAAAGAAGCAATATACAACTACCAAAGTGAGTATGCAGCAGCTAAAGGGAAAACGCAATGAACAGTCCCTAAGACCACAACAGGGCTGCCACAGCTGCCTGAGCCTGAGAAATTCCAAGGGAAAAGTAGAGAAAAACAAGCCCACAGTGACAGAGCAATGCCATGGGAGAGGAGCACAGCCTGTAAATCATTTCACTACTATGAGCTGGACTCTGAATTCAAGGTGATCAGTTGCTGAGCTGCTCGAACTAAGTTTGGTCAGGTGGGTCTAAAGCACTCCTCTTACGGAGAGTACCTACAGGAAAAGGGGTAACAATTTTAAACCAAAAGAAGGTAGATTCAGGTCAGACACGAGGAAGACATTTTTTACAATTAGAGTGGTAAAGTACTGGAAGATGTTGCCTAGACTGGTGGTAAATGGTCCTGGAGATATTCAAGGCCAGGCTGAATGGGGCTCTGAGCAACGTGATCTAGTTGAAGATGTCCCTGCTCATTGCAGGCTGGACTAGATGACCTTTNACATCTCTGGTTTAACAGCAGAAGTCTGCTAAAAAATCCAGCTCAGAATATTTTTGTTAATGAACAAAAAGGAGAAAGACTTTAAAAATATTGTATGATTTTAAAAAAATAAAATGATAGAATAATTTATGTGCTTCACTTGATGCAGAAACAAAATTACTTAATTTTCTTCAAATATAAATTCTTCCAGAATAAAGCAAGTATGTGCACCACCACATGAGATATCTCCCCCATGTATATGACACCTTAATGAGGGCATTCTCCATAGTTTAGGGAGATGAAATTCAGTTTTCTCATATGCCTAAGGAGATTCAAACTCTTTGGAGAGTGAGACAATCAGAGGATGAAGGTCATTTTGGGGTGAGTGGCTGTGACGTCCTTCTGAAATTGCTCAGTTTTACATAAAAAGTTAAAGCCCCACTTCGTCAGGAAGGTACATGAATGTGCAGGGAGGTGCTGCTGCCACAAGGCTGACATCAGTCAGTCAATTAGGGTAACTCACAGCCACGGTCAGCCGCGGGATACGCTGTTTGCCAAGGGGACGTGACCAAGAGTGGTGTAAGGACACGAGCAGATTGTATCTTTACACAAGCAAGATTCCTAGGCTTTGCTTTTCCACTCCCTTGCCCATCCCTGCTGAGAGCACCTACAGCCCAGCTTGCCCTCGCTCTGTGATAGCAAAGATAGATTATTTTTTTACCAGGCAATTCATTCATAATTCTCTGACAAGAAGGAAGATCAATAAGGTAACAGTAGTGCTTCAAAGAAGGGAAGAAAACAGGAATTGAACGTAGTGATCACCAAAGGGTTTCTTCACTCCAGGCACCGTGTGCACCGAGGTTCATCCCTCTCACGGCTCATTCAGCCTGGCTACACACAACCTGTCCTGGGCAAGGTCACCTGCGGGTCCTTCCTGCTGGGCTCTGGGGCCTTGATAGAGAAGCACAGCCATCAGTCACCCAGCAGCAGCAAACCCAATTATGTGTCATTATAGTAACGCTAGGAGAGAAACCTCCGTAGCACATAAAAAAATAAAATGAAATGAACCATACAATGCAGAGCATCTGAACTGAGAGCACAGGGTCACAGCCAAAATTCTAATGTGGTATCTTAATATAAAAAAGGAAAAAAAAAAAATCAATCAGTAGCCTCTCCCAAGGCATTTCACCTCTAATTGAAGAGTGAATTGTGTTTACTCACATGTTCTTGACTGTCTCTCAGCAGATGAATCGTGATGACACTACATAAAATCCAGTGTTTGGCTTTCTTATGATCCCACAGGACTGGATTCAGTAGAAATTCTGCACTCTAAGACACGTATGTGTAAAAAAAGACTGAACCCTGTTTATTGTATAGAAAAGAAAAATATTTGTTTAAATATGGGCTGTAGCTTTTCCAGTTCCTGCTTCCACAGCTGAAGAGTGCAAAGAAAACGCTACCCCTCTTAAAGGGAAAAGCTGTTCCACAATCAGTTTGACAATGGGCAAGGGCATTGTAGGCTACTGTCATCCTGACTGTATCTAAAACCATTCTATGACACAGGCAGATTTTACACACAGAAGGATCTCAGGCTTTTTCATGATGTGCATGCATAATTCTGGGGTGCTCAACTCCACCCTATTTTAAAGGTGTTCGAAGTGATCAAAAATGCAGCTTATTTGAAAACTGACACAGGTTTTTGCCTGGTAAACACATTTGTGACTGAAATGTTGTCATCACTGAAACAGAACGAGGAACTCCATGCAGCATTTATGAACTAAGAATAATTTATCAGAACAAGCTGGGAATTTGAGTGAACGTGGAAGTACTATAGTAACGAGAAACAGCACAGAAATTCAAAAAAAGGTTCTGAAAATTTCTGGCAAACCACTGTGCTGCATGTTTTAAAAGCCAAAACCCCAACATATTGTTTATCCCCACTACTTAAACATGATGGACCAAATTCTTGAGTTGTCATCTTTTTGCTGCAAAATGGCTTTATCACTGGAGTAGCAATAACTGGGTGGAGTGAAAAAATTGCTGGGTATCGTGGTTGCTACATCAGTAGCAACTGATCTTCTAGTCAGTTGACAGGATATCACAGGACAGCTATGTCTTCTTATACTCAGCTCTTGGTTGGCCTCTAGGACAGGTATAAGTTATTAGAGGCCTGTAGCTGTGGCGAATTGCATTTGTGACATTACTGGTCCTAGGGATTGGAAAAGCACAAATTCAGTTTAAGATCATCTGGTACATTATTCATTGAACGCTTTCCAGGTGGCTACACTACTCTAAGTGGCCTCAGCTGTTACAGTAGTGCATGCTAAGACACAGGTATGTTTGCCTTCTCTTCAGACTCCCATAAACCCATTAAGCATCATTCCTTCCTTAGCTTCACCTGAAACAAGACAACGCAGAAACAAAGGGATGTTCACTCAGAAACAGAGAAGAGACCAAGCAGGTGGTAGAAACATGACCTTTCTCCATGAGGTCAAATAGCTTTATTGTGATTAAGCACTACAATACAGTATATATCCATAAAAAAACTCTATAGTGTATATAAATTATTCCTTCCATTCAGTAATTATTTTTTGTTGTTGTTTTCATTTTTTTAATTTCCATTACAGCTTTGGTACAATGTGATTTTATTATATTTTTAAATACTTTTAGCTTCACAAACTCAACACAAAGTACAAAACTAATCCGAATCAGGGATATTACAATCTACACAGTGGTGTTCAGTGGTAGGAAAAAATCTTACCTCAATGAATTCATGTCACTAGCTAAGCTATAAAGGCATACCTAGCAGACATGACAAAAATATGCACCATTAACCAGCAAACATTTTTTTTCAAAATTTATTTTATTCTTATTTTTTTTTACAGATTTTTCCAGCAGCAAATCACTTGAGCAGTCAGTACTTATGTCCTCAACTGATTATCCTGTTGTGTTCCTCTTCATTTGAAGGCCATGAGTTATTTGTCAAATAATGCACCGCTATCCTCGTATATCCACGCTAAGCCACAGTGTCAGTATTTGACCTGCCACCCTGCATTGTTAATGCTCGCACAGTTTGTCCTGCAGCTGGCAGAAATAACTGGAACGTTATTGGAGGGGCAGTGTGGGGCAATCAACCGTAGGTTGTTCTGTGGGGCAGGAGGTATGACATTACAGTAGACAGGCATTCCAGTGGCTGTAAGTGTTCCTTGACCTGATTGATTAGGTAGCATGATTGGTTGTTGATATGATTGTTGCGGCAATCCTTGAGAACCCTGGGTCATTGGCACCTAGGTAGGAATACAGAAAGACATAGGAAAAAAACCCCAGTAATTAGCAAAAAAAAATAAAGTAGGTCTTGAATCTTCCTTCTAGCTAAACTTGAGTAATCAACATGTTCTGCCAAAATGTATCATTTTCTCCTGCTCAGAACTGCTTTCATCCCTGAGGATTTTCATTGTTAGAAAAGGGTTAGAGAGAGATCCCTCAGCTCCTGGTTCTAGTAGGTGGCTCTGTCATGATCTAGCTGAGTATGAATTTCTGGGATAAGTGCAAACAGAAGAATCAACTCTGGCATACCTAAAAGGTCTAAACATTTAACCTGATCATTAACCTTTAAAGCACATATTCAGTACAGTAATTCTGAAGACGTAAGGGGAAAATTTTACCCACAAGCAATTTCCCCATTTCCATTTGGGTTGCTGTAATGTTTTCAGAGAAATCAAGGGAAGAGAAGAATGGCTGCTCAATCAGTGCAATCTATTAATATGAATTAAATATCGTTTCTTAACTTTTCAGAAGGACCAGCAGGAAACATAAGGACAGGCCACCCCGTAGGCTCACCCAGGCCCTTAGCATATCTCACAGAATTCAGGTATAAAGTTGGGGAAGTATGTCTGGGTAACCTAAGGACTTGGTAAAAATCAAGCCACTTCTCTCTCCCCAAAATCCACTAAACAAAAGTCCATCTGGCTACAGCTTGTTGGAGAAGACATGGTGAGATCCTTGGCAGGAGTATCCATAGATGAGTAATTTTTAACTGGATCAGGCAAAGCCTTCAGCTTCATTACAGGAAACAATATCGCACGGGCAAAAGAAATAAACAATGTTCTGCCTTTTATTCTTTTTAATTCATTTTCTTCACAGGAAGAAGTATAATTACTTCATCCTTTGTGACATTTTACCTGCACTGTAAGCTGTAATAAATAGTTCATTTAAATTATTTCCAATTCAGAATGAAATTTGGGAGTACTAAGAATACGTAAACAGGAAGCAAAGAAACCAATTTGACTTAGAAGTGTATTTATCAGGAGGCCTCCTGCCACACACCATCCTAATGAAGCAATAAAGACCATTCTGTGACAGGAAACCTTAATTCAATTAAGCACTCCCCAAGAAAATCAGACTTTATAGCTTCCAAGTACCTGATAGGACGACATGGCTGGATACTGCACCATCATGCCTTGCACCTGATTTCCCTGTTGATTATTCATCAGGTTCTGGCTTTGGGGTGGCTGCTGCATTCCCATGAGACCCTGGAACCCCTGCTGCTGGTTCGGCAGGACAGGCTGGTAACCTGGAAGAAGAAAGCCATCTTCAAGTAACCTGTCAATCGCAGGGGGTAAATTAAACTTGTCCTAAGGAACAGCAAACGGCGCCATCATTTCTCGCTGCATTTGTCAGTAAGTTGCTCTACTTTTAGAGAAGCATTACTGGAAGTAAAAACTGAAGGGGAATAAATGAATGGTGTGAGTTGGGAGCCCTGGCAGTCTAACGTGAGCGAGCATCCTCATGCTTTTCGACCCTGCAGCAAAGACCACCTTGAGGGACGCCTGGTTGTGTTGTAGGATTGTAAAGCCCCAAGCAGACATAGGGTGCTACTGGCTCCTGGCTGCTTCCTCAGAGGCAAAACTCCCAGGGCTTCAACAACACCAGTATTTGGCCTTCACAGTCTAATCTGGTAGTTTTCTTTCAGGTCATGTTTCTTATCTTACCGTCTTATCTTTCTTGTAACGCAGCTCCCTAGGAGGATGTAAACAGAGAAAGCTTTATTTAATCAAAGAGAACATCTGTATACACAGTGGCTCCTCCTTGCAAGGCTTTTTATACGATTAAAGCACATTAGGTGTCATATTCCACCCTACTAGTTGCATATCCGGCAAAAGAAGAAAATCATAAATTAGGGAGTGTTTGGTCCTTCCCGTTGCTCAGCGCAAACACTGCAGACACACAAGTGACTGCACAGGGATGAGAAGCTGGTGCTTCTGTTTCAACCTGTGATTGCCTCTGTGATCAAAGTCACCAAAACATCACAAGTTTTCTGCTGGGATGGCTCCTCTAGGACTGAATTGAGAAATGGGCAAAGTCTGGGTGATCTGGAGGGCAAAAAAGCGTGGGTGGCAAGCGAAGTGTGAGCGGTGTGGCAAGCGAAGTGTGAGCGGTGTGGTGCGCTGCTTGGCAGCAATGTGATCCAACCTGAGAACGAGCCTCACCAGATGGAAGTTGGCTGGCTGGGTGATGCTACTATTTAGAGATGAAGGATTCTGCAGGAAAAGTGGGAAAGGAAATGAAGATGCAAGAAGATCTTGTCCTTGAAAAAGGCAGCCAGCCACAGTCATAATAAATATACGAATAATTTCTCTTTAAGACATCCCATGTCCTTTTGCACTTGCTTTTTAACATGCAGTTATGCAGTGAACTATTAAGTCCGCCGTGATGTTCTCAGAATAAGCATATTTCAGACAAAGAAGAATTATCAGAAGCAGCAACGCTGTGTTATTTTTAAATGAAAAATGTGTGTCACGTCTGCTCAGTTTATATTCATGAATACAGTATATGGTTCAATATACTGCACAAATTGGAAATCATCACCTGGGTATTTCTTCATTATGTAAGAAAAATAAAGTAACCAATGTGTCTGTTTCTGCTGGTCCACTGTCAACTGATAGCTTTCCTTCAAAATATTTTCTGATACCAGAGAAATGCCAAGTATCTCTGATCAATTTTTTGGCATTAAAGATGCCTTTCCACAGATAGGAGATTAATGTCTCTAGTCAATTGAGGGGAAAAAAAAAAAAAAAAAAAAGTTCCATGAGTGATTAACTCAGCTGGGATATAACATCAAACATCTCCCAAATGCACCAGATTATTATACATTCAAATTTGCTCTTTTTCTATGCACAAACACAGTGTCAGTGTATTTTTTAGTCACAAAATTACCAACAGCAGAAGTGCTGTAACTGAATTTACAGAAGGCTTATACAGCAATGATAAAATTGCAGGTCCTCTCCTGCTCCTGTATACCAATCATGGGGGTGGGGTGAGGGGAAGAAACAAAAAAATTAGCACTACTATTCTGGTATTTGCAAGACTGGAAGTTTAAAGAGAGAGGAGTCAATTGACAGCAGAAGCAGTAAGAGACAATTCATCTCATGTCACTTGCAGTTGTCAAATTAAGTTCCGGATGTTGCAACGAATGACAGATTGATGGTGGGCAAGGGACCAAGTGACATGAAGTTGGCGAGTGCAATCAGACATCAGATCTGGGCTCAAAGAGGTGGTCCCTGATGCCCACAGGGCATGTGCACCCCTCACACCCCCGTCCCCACATGCAGAGTCCTGCTCACACCCCTGGGTGTTTGGAAAAGACCTCTTTGCTGCTCCCTCTGTGAGCCCTTCACAATGCTCTGCGCAAACAGAGGGGCCTCAATGCAAACAGAAAAAATACTTCACATTCACTCTAACACAGTTCCAGTGTGGTTAGACGGGAGCAAAGAGGTATCGATGTAAGAATCTCATCACGTCTCCTGAGTGTTCTTTGCCGTTAAGACAAATTAAGTCACATCATCGACCCAGAAAGAGGTACTGCAGCCTCCTGACCACTGGATCCTTTCACTTGTGGGTGGAAATGGGGATCTTTAAGAAGGTTACTGGCCTGCTTGTATCCTTGCAAAGATGCTGGCTGTGATCTCTTCCTCACTTAATATTCTTGGACTTCTTCTTAATTATTATTAGTACTCTTTGGAATATAACAAAGTTATGGATGTCAGATCTTGCTGCAGAACCCCAGTAGAGCAGGTGGTCAAAATCCAGCTTCACCTTTGAAGCTCTGCAACTTCAGTGAAGCCACTTCCCATTACCTGGGAGCAATGATTGACCCTTTACTATGTTAATTGCATGAAGAAAGACACAAGTTCACCCATTCCTTTGAAAATAAAAACCTGACAAGGTACAAAAATACAGTACAATAGTGCAGAGAGGGTACAGACTATGAAAAGGTGAACTAATTTCTTTATCTACAACAAGCTACATAACCTAGAGGAAAATGCTGTGAAAAAACAAAGAAGCCCAAGCCTGTTCTACTAGATGCCTTCTCTTTCAGCACAAAAGCAAGGGGAATAAATTGGCACTCCACATGGCAATCCATTTGAACAAGAGGTTGTTAACATCAGAAATCAGCTGCTCTGAATTTTCTACCTCCACAGCCCAAGCTTTGCAACTCTGACTCTGCATACCATGTAACATTTGAAACGGATCCTTCAGCGTTTACTGTGTGTTGATGTCTTCACATGTTTTTGCATACTGGCCAGAAAAAGAACGGAGATGGGAGAACTGAGACTCCGCATAACTGATAGTCTTAATATATCAACCTTTCAGCAACATTCATGAAACTATATAATCCCAGCAAATCTTTCCCCCCTCCCCTCCTCATGAGGGCACAGACTATCAGAGGTGGTTATTCTTCCAAAACTATTTATTTTGTACACACACACGAGTTATCAGTCCTTGAACTCAGCTCTGCCATGCTTTTGACATGCTATTTTTTTTCAGTGAAATTAAAATAATCCAGTGTTCTCAAAAGGCTTGGGAATTGACTGCAGTGCACGAAAAGCCATGCATTGCTGGGCAGAGATGGATGTTTTGGAGCTACACAGGTGTCAGGAAACAAGTGAGAAGAGGAATGCTTTCTGCAACCATAGTTTCCTTCATACTTGCTCTTTTGCTCATTAGCTTTCATACTACATAAAGTGTAATCCTTAAAAGCCTCTTTACTGTCCCCTGAGAACATACATACGTGGGTTATTTTCTAATGGCAGTACACATCAGATGAACCATCCTATTACTGCAAGCTCCAGGGCCTCTTTACTGCAATTATATCATCCTGCTCTATGTTATCTCTGCTACAAAGGAGGATTTTTTAAATCAGGGCAAACATGAGAGACATTGTTAAACAACCAGAGGAACAAATCGTGCGCAGAATTTCAATGAACGCCTCAGAGGAAAAATGAGCCTTGGATTGCAGTTGAATTGGAAGAGGCCGTCATACCATCAAGGTAATTCTCTGAACCTTTACAGCCTGTATCACCGTGCTGACAGTGAGCTAACTTAAACATCCCAGGGGGAGAAAGACTGCATGAAAGACCCACAAATGTTTTAATTTCTTGATCAGGCTACAGATCTCAAAAGATAAAACGCAGCGGTCTCACATCTCTGCCAGTAACGTCACCCAGAGCTGTAATTAAAGAATATTTGGTACTTTACCGGCCTCAGCGTACATCCTTCATGAACAGCACGTCCATGTTTGGAGGGACTGTTTCATTGCTCATTTTAGATTAGAAGCATATATTAGTAAGATAGCTTTGTAATACGCGTATCAGCACCTTGGGTAAAAAGTAATGAGCACTTTGCCTGACAAGCGTGGCAGTCTGGCATGAGTCCCTGAGCTGAAAATCTTCATGTGCTCTTATTGTATTCTCACCACTTGAACAGAGCCCTTGCATTTAAGCCCATCCAATAAAAACGCATAAATTCACAGTGGTTTTGATGTGAAGTGATTGGAGAGCCCATCTGCTCCCTTCCCGCTTCACTCACCATCGTGCTGGGAGAAGCTGAGCTGTCACCACCAGCAAAACCCAAAATGCAGGCACCTTGGCAACACACTGCAGCGGCTCAGGCAAGCAAAGCCCAAAAGAAATTCAAACGGGAAACCTCAGCAGGGCTAACTGGGCTGGCTGCACAGATCTGGTGCCCTACGGCCCCAATACAGACCAGCTCAGCCTCTGCTGCCACCAGAAGCACTGGGGAAAAGACTGAATTTGAGCTCCCAGGAAAAAGCCAAGGGGAGCAAGCACCACCTCTGGGTGCGGACACCAGGGAATACACTGTGGTGTGCTGGAAATAGCGTAATAGCAGATTCTGCACACAGTCCCGAGTGCTGTGCTCACTGCAGGGGCTCACATTTGCAGAAGACTCCCCGAAACCAACCAGGGCTGAGAAGAGAGCTACAAAAATGATCTGAGGTCAGAAAGCGCACCTCATCCTGGGAGACCTAAAGAGCTCAACTCTGTTCAATTTGTTCAAAAGATGAAGAGGTATCTGCTGATAGATAGTTCTTGAACAGAATAGAAAACAGTATAATAAAACTATATGGCTGGAGGCTAAACCTAGAACTGTTCAGATTAGAAATAAAATTCAAGGTTTCAACTGACTCTATAATTAGCAAGGGGTTAATTTACCCAGAGAGGAAGCACATTCGCTATCACCTAAAACCTTTAAAATGAGGATGGACAGCTTGCTAGAGGACATTCATCAGTTCAATAAGAAGTTCTGGGAATAAAGATAAGATTAGACTGTGTCCAGCATTACTCAGAACATTAAATCACATGTTCAGACTTGAAATACTTATGAAAATGTTACCCAGTTATCTCTTAACACTTTCGCTGTCTTCCAAGGAAAATGACTAATCTTATGCGAGACAGGAACCTTTTTCCAGTCTTTCCTCCCTTTGACCACATACTGGCAATGCCACCCAGTTCACTCCACGAGCAGAGAGTTCACCTGTGTACAGTGAATATACTATAGGCTATTTCTGTCCTATATTAGTTTACTTTGACCTGGGCTGGAGTAATGCTCAATAGATTTTCTAGGCCAAAGATTATGATCAGTATCTATTCCCACAGTTTTGCTAGGCTATGTTTTTCTTTATTTTTTAAAAAAAGCTATGGGTAAAGTATTAAAGTGGTTGGATGAAGCTTTTACTCTATAATCATGGAAACTTAAAATGCCCATGATAAGTTACTAATCAGAGAAGAAAGCAATGTTATCGCAGAACTGCAGTTCAGTCATGCACACATCAGTAAGTTTGGTAAAATTTTTGGCAACTCATTCGCCAAAAGCTCTGAACTGGTCCATCCGAAAGTACTTGCAAAACTGGAAGGAAGAAAAAAAAGATGCAGCAAGCAGTTTGGCAAGATCAAACAGTGTGTCTTAGCACAAAAAACCTTTTAATGTTGCCTGTAAAATACGAGGAAAGGAAGCCAGGTTGGGGATCCTTGCCTTTAGGACAGTTGGCCAAGCCATGGGAGGCACATACTGAGATCACTCCCCAGCACAACTGAGAGCAGGAAATTTGAGGCAAGGGGTTTCTAGCAACCAGAACAAAGCCCTCCCTACTACAGGGGTCCGTCAGTCCCTCCCGCCAACGCTCCTTACCTCGCGTGAGACACTCAAGTACCGGATTGCAACCAGATGTTTCACCTCCTATGTGAACATCCTTATCACCAGCTACAAAATCTCCAAATATACCGCTCGCTCTAGAGGAGCACTGCCCCAAGGCGTTGTGCTCGGGCTTGGCTTCTCACATCCACATGTTACATGTTAGATTCGGGTGGCTGCTGAGGAATTTTTTTTTTTTCTCATTATGTAGTTGGTCGTTATCTCGCCAGTTTCACCACAAACAATGGACTAAAAGTCTCATGGAAAACATGAAATTAAGTGATAAATTTAAGCTGATCTTGACTTTAGCCTCACCCCGAAGTCCCTGCACGGTTGGGAAGACTCCCACAGAAGACACACTAATGAATGTTTCCCCACTGGCGCGTCATTTTCTGTGTGAGTTGGAAGATTTAAACTGCATCTTGTGCAGCTGGAATCCAAAATGCTTTTTAAAAATTTTGTACTTTAAGCTTGGATCTAAATTCCATGGCATGCTGCAAACCAAACCTGCTGCAGTTGATCAATCCACTCCTACTGTGTCTGCTTTCTCTCTGCAATACACATAAAAATGTCTTGACCTAGTAAGATATTTGTGCTTTGAGTTTCACTTGAAGACATCACAGAAAATGTACAAGCGTGAACTGGATACCATGTGACCTAGAAGGACAAATACACAATCGCTTGATGCTAAAAATCCATCTCTTTCCCCTCAAAATGTAAGACCATGCAATTATTTTACTTAGTTTTCACACATATACAAGGGAAAAAAAAACAAGAATACCTATGTCTGAAATAAAGAAGTCTTAAGAAGCAACAGATAACGTGGAGGTCTGAGGCGGCTTATAACACACATAAACCAGCACATGTGCCAAAAACCACAACAGCACACAGACCCCTTTCCCCGTGGCACTCCACAGGCTCAGAGGCTCAGAAACACGGGAAGCCTTTTAATATAAGTTAGTTACAGTCTGTCTTCCTTCATTTAATGTAAAAGCACATCCCACTCCGGCAGCACTGCTTGCAGGGGAAAGCATGGGGTATTTATGCTAGTTTTGTTTTCAAAATTTAAAACTAATGACACCAATTCTTTCAAGTTGTGCAGGATCAAAACAATTTTTAGCTAAGGGCACTCCAGCTACATTCACTGAAAACACATAACACAGTAAATATGTTTCTAAATTGATTACAATGACAGTGACTCGAATAATTCTCTGCAGAGCTGGGGTTATAAAACTGCAGGATTTTGAACTTAGAGACTTGACACATAATTGCTGTCAGAATCGTAGCTCCCTGGTCCCTAAATTGGCCATGGCTTTGCTAAGAGCACATTCATGCTTCCTGAACCTTGTAACAGATCAACAGCCACTTTGTTGGCAGACTCACAGAGAGCTACATTCAGCTGCATTAAGGAACTCAGCAAGATGTATATGCATCAGAGATATGAGCCAGTAAGATTTATTATCACAAGAGAATGAAGAAAAATCCCCCTTAGAAGACAGCTTGTCTGTCTTCTCCACCCCTCTTTCTCTCTCTGGTTTACAAAGTTACAAATCCCAGAAAATCAATAGTGCAAAAGTATCTTCATCCAGCTTCATGAGAAAAAGAAGAAAAAGAAAAAATTAAGTTTGCTGCAATTTTTCATTATTTCAGAGCAATCTATTTGATGGATTTGGTAAAAACTTCTGATGAAAATAACCTGACACACAAGAGATTTTTTAATGGATAACAGCTCTGAAATCCCCCAACTGGCTAGTTCTATCCAACTTCTAGAGCAGGATCTATCTTATCTAGCTGAACTGCCTCTCCTTGTCCTCTTCATTTATTCTTCCTCAAAAAGCTATATGAAATCCCAGTTTTACTTGTTTTGCAACCCCAGGGGCTGGAAGAAACCCAAAGCGCAGAGCATCTGAAGCATGGAGGACACTTCTTGGCTGCTAACAAAGTGAGGGAAAAAAAATAAAAATAGGGGAATAAAACAACTCCCCTAGCAATGCAAACCCTCCCAATTCAAAAGATGTGCCAGATCAGGGCCATGCTAATCTGTTTTTGTAACTCTGCTTGCCCTATATAAACCAGAATAAGGTACATCTTTGCAAAACCTAAGAGGGAGTGCTGGGTGCACAGCCTTTTCCTCAGGAATAGTCACTGCATGAAACAAATGGCCTCACCTGGGTGGCAGAAAGGCTCCTGTTGTGGTTGTTTAGATTATGTCAATGAGAAATGATGAAAGTAATGCTGCATATCACCACGTGAGATTTAGAGCTTCTTACATGTCAAAGAAATATCCCTTACATTTCCCTTTACCCTTTTTCTATGATGCCAAGTGCCAACTGCTAGAAACAAGGAATAGCATTATCTTCTAAAAACTATTTCTATGCGTGTTCACTGTCTCACGAGGCGGGGTGGGGGGGGGAAATGTTTTCACAAAGAGCACTGAACTGTTATTTAGAACATTCTACTTCATCATCCAACCAATACCTTTAGGATAAATGTGCAAAATCATGGATATAATGGATTTATGAATCATTTAAAGATGCATACCCATCCCTCAGTTACTTTTGCATACCTTTAAAGAGTTGTTTTAAAACTTGGTGACCTCACTACCAAGTAAAAAGGCCCAGGCAAATAAGAAGTACGATTAAATATTTTCATTAAATACCTAATGAAATCACATACTGTAACATCTTCTGAGACTAAAATTTTAATTAAGGCAGGCTGGCATTTTGGCTTTTTTTCGCCCCCTGTGTTCCAGGGGAACAGCAGGTAAGGTCAAACAAAAAGCTTATGTGATAAAATTGCGTGAGAGTGCTCCTGGGAGACCTGGCATTATTAACAGGAACATGAAGAAGGGCACAGCTGAACAGTTCAAAGATAAACGATTGCATTCAGTTTACTTTTCGCTATCAACTGGAGAACCTGAGAGAGCTGTTATTTGACAAGTAATGTATATAAACAGGCATTAAAAAAGAGTGTGGATCGATATGAATATAGGAGATTCAAGGCTCAGGAAATGTTTTTCTTCAGTTTGAAATCTGGACTTATTATTTTACTCCACCACACAAAGGATTTCCAAATTATAGGGACGGCTTCAAGAACAACTTGCTACTAGTAAGCACTTGATGCTGAAAATAAACCTGTTCTTGCTGAGAACCCCAAACCATGTTATTATATGACACTTTAATCACTTATTTTATCCTCTTTTCAATGCACTTTTATGTTTTGAGACCATTTAGCACTGTTCCTGTTCTTCAAAAACTATGACAAAAATTATTTGCTCTTCTCCTTGAAGATAAATCTGAAGATAAATGGAGGGGCACCTCTTACAGACACGGTATGTAACTCAAAGCTTCTGTAAGACCCAGAAAGGAAAATCCTATTTTTAAGACAAAATCCTTTTATCTCACTTCAGTAAAAATATAGAGAGAACAGCCAGCTGCAAGCCAAAATAATTGCAACACAATAATGCAGGGATCCATTACAGCAGCATAATTCCAGTAAAGCAGCTGATCCAGGATCTTGGCACTTAACCAGACTCTGGAGCCTGACTTAAATGCATTAACCCAGACAAAGCATGTGCAGCTGTTTTGGTAATCTGAGGCTTCTGAATTTTACTGGAGATAAAAAAAAGAAGAAGAAAAAAAAGAAGTCACTCAGCTAGCAAATGACACAGGTGATATATATAGAAAGGAAGAAAGTATTTTATGCTTTTGAACTAAATTAATTCACAGAGTCATGCGAACAAGCTTGACAGCTTTGGGGAGATGGGCTTCGGAAAGCGTTTCCCTTTGGGCAGCACAATGAGCCAGGGTTTACACTGAAGCGGTGTAGCTGCCCAAAGCCAGCTGAGGTCACTGCAGGACCTGGAAAACATTATTCTGAGAGGAGTGAAGTCTTCTCATGCCCACGGAGCTATGCCACTGAAGGCAAGCATTGCAAGCGGGTGTGCAGTTCTGGGAGGTCCCAAATAGCACTAGGGAAAAGCCCAGTATAATCCTTCTGCTCTCAGCCCCTGCCCACCAATCCCGCTGACGTTAACAAGAGTTAACGCAGACCCATGGGCAGGGCAATAGGCCATTCCAGAGAATTTTGGGGTTGCTCTTGAGAGCTTTACTGCTTTAATTTGGGGGTTTTGAGAGCTTTACTGCTTAAAGACTAAGACAGATGTAAATCTAGTCATAGCCCTTACTAAGGCCATAGACCGTTATACTACTGTAGTCTGCTAAAATTCCTCTTCATGGGATTTTTTGATAGCTAATACACAACTAAAACACCAATGTAAAAACTTATTAGTGTTGACTGTGACACTTACTAGTGTTGGTGTGCTGTAGGTCTTGCCTCACATCGAAAAGTGGTACCTAGAAAGATGCCCTTGCCAGCAAAACATTATAGGTCTTAATCTGGAATGACTACATAATATGATGTGCAGGATTTGGCTGAATTCAGAGACAAAGTGTCCATACGCTCTTGCAGACAAACTGAATTTTCTTTAAAGCTAAGATTTACTAAAACTAAGATGAACTGTGAAGAAATAAAGCATACGAAGAGGAGCGGCTGGAAAACTGCCTGGCAGAAAAGGATCTGCAGGTGTTGATTGACAGCTGCTTGAACACGGGCCAGCAGTGTGCCCAGGTGGCCAAAAAGGCCAACAGCATCCTGGCTTGTATCAGGAATAGTGTGGCCAGCAGGACTAGAGAAGTGATTGTGCCACTGTACTCAGCACTGGTGAGGCTGCACCTCAAATACTATGTTCAGTTTTCGGTCCCTCATCATAAGAAGGACATTGAGGTACCAGAGAGTGCAGAGAAGGGCAACGAAGCTGGTGAGGGGCCTGGAGCACAAGTCTGATGAGGAGCGGCTGAGGGAACTGGGCCTGTTCAGCCTGAAGAAAAGGAGCTGAGGGGAGACCTGATCACTGTCTACAGCTACCTGAAAGGAGGTTGTAGCCTGGAGGGTGTTGGTCTCTTCTCTGAAGTAGCAAGTGATAGGACAAGAGGAAATGGCCTCAAATTGTGCCAGGGGAGGTTTAGATTGGATATTGGGAAAAAATTCTTCACAGAAAGGGTTGTCAGGCACTGGAACAGGCTGCCCAGGGAAGTGGTGGAGTCACCATCCCTGGAGGTGTTTAAAAGGCGTTTAGATGAGGTTCTTGTGGAGCTCGTTTAGTGCTACAGTTAGGTTATGGTTGGACTCTATGACCCTGACGGTCTCTTCCAACCAAAATGATTTGATGATTAACTGTTTTATTACTATTATTTTCAGAACACAAAAACCAAAACTAGGGCTTTGGCTGAAGACCACAAGAACAAACTGCTCTTTTCTCATCTCACTACCCAGATAACTGTACTTGCAGAACTGCAAGATTTAACCTTTGTTACAAATGTATTCTTTGTCTCATGGGACTATTTTTCATGCAAAATGGTAACTTCTTGTAGTTCAGGGCAGGAATATCAATACTGAAGCTGGTACAGACTTACACTGGGTGTAAATTCAAACCCTTATTAAAAAAAATTGGCATTAACTCTTGGTATGCATACACATACACACATCCATACCTTTATCAGCGGAAACAAATATCAGATAAAATGGAGAGCTAAAAAGTTAAATAGTGGCCTGCTCATTGCAACCATGTGCAGGGCAGGTGACAGCTCCACACTGCGTGATGCAGCGGTCCAACACAAGGAGGCCCAGGAGAGTTTGTAAAAATAATGAAAACAGTCAAGTAACGTCAACCCAAGATAGTCAACTAGAGAGATTTTTCTTTCTCTGATTGCATCTGAATGATTTCTTCACTGGAGTCAGGTGGCAATACGATCACTTTCCGCACTGAGCATAACGAGCCCGGCCTTTCCAAGGGCACCAGACTGAAATTACAGCTGTTACTTCCAGCCAGAAGTACCTGCAGACATGAGTGGCAGCGCTCAAGATACAGGAAGATAATAATAAGTGTCCAAGTTACCGATCACCAGCTGTGCTACGTGAATTGACTGCGCACAACTGCTCTGTGCTGAATGCAAAGCAAAGCGGGAGGTAGGTGAAGCCTTCGTGTATAGAGAAGGCTGGAAGCACATACGGTCAATGTAGCTCATTACACAAACAGCACCCTGTGTAATATTTCCTATATATACACATGTGTCTATGTCTGCATTCTGTTATATAAAACCATTCCTGGCCATAGTATAACAATCATTTGCAATATCCATTGGTTTTTTTAGCCAATCCATAAGAACTGTGACATTAGACAGATAGCCACCCAAGTGAAATTAAGTGTGATTCTAAAAAAGAACAAATACAAAACCAGCACGATCAGATTCTCCATGCAAGCTGTGAACCCACAGATTCACTGAATTTCAGCAGGTTCATCTCCACATTGCACTAGTTTGATTTTCTGGATTGCCCCTAAATAAATAACAGAAGCTCTGAGCAAACACGCTGTTGACCCCTCATGCATTGATCTACAACTCAGCTCCTGGTATTGCTGAAATATCTACAAGCACAAGCCCAGGGTGAACCTCCATCATGCCATCTACCATGCAAACTTCAAGGAACAGCTGCGGTCCCTGCACTGAAGCTAGCACATTCTTGACAAAGAGAAGACAGCTGGAGACAGAAAAATAAGCACCCAGGATAAACAACCTCCCCAGAGAAATACAGCAGAACTGCACAAAACTTTTCTCGAAAATACACTAAAATCTCTGTGCACTGCCTCAGAGAGCAGTAGTACTTATAGCACCATTCCATGCATGGAGCGCTCGGGCAGGCTGCTGCTCACCAGCACGGTCAGGAGATGATGGTCCATGTGGCCTCACTGCTTCTGCCTCTCTCTTTGCTTCCACGCAGCTTCAGGTACAGTCTCCTGCCCACATCCTACGTATTGGAGGAAGAGTGCGGTGTGCTGGTGATGCACAGCTCACCAAACTGTGCTGCATTTTACTGAGGGCAGAATGGGGCAAATTACTGCTGGCAGCATAAATTCTCACTAATGATCTATGCTTTCCACCCTTGCAAGCTGGGCTTTGTTTTGTGGCTCAGCCTCAGGTAGAGTTTTCATAAATGCAACGCCAACTGTAAATACCATCTGCAGCAAAGATGGTACTCTTCCTCCCCACTGCTTCTGCGTACCCCTATAGGTTAACGTATCAAATCACTGAGGAAAATGACTTGTGCTTGTTTATTTACCTGTAACATAAGGCCACAGCAAGTTACGGGCTACATCACCCAGCTAGATGCAAACATACGCAAGGATGATACTGAAGCCAACAGGACTTCGATGGAACATATGTCTGCCCATATGGGTCCAACTGTAAAAATCTCATATTTTCCAAGTGCACCCATGCAGAACGTAATTCAAAGACTACTGGGGTTAGCAATCCACTTTAACCAGCTTTACACCGTATTAGGAGCACTCACCTGTAACACAGTGATTACTCTTGCCCCTATGCAGCAGAGCCCTTAAGCATTTGCTTAACTTTTAAGCATATGAGCCAATTTCTTGATTTCAGAGCAATGATTTACAGGCTTGAGTACACTTCCGGACTGAAGCCAGGGAACTCAGGCCCTTGAAGGAAGTGATCTCCAATAGGAGAGATACTAGTACATTTATTCACATTTATTCTTAGCATCCTTTAAAAGGCTTCTGCAAAACTTGACCAGTCAGGTAGCAGTCAACCTAAGGAAAAAGAGGCTCCGTTCCAGTAAAATTCAGTTCTACAATATATGAAATCAAACCATTTCTCAGCTCTCCTTTTGCACAGCCACTGCTTAATCCACAAGCTGGAAAAGTGAGGCAAGATGGGAATGAGTCTGCATTCAAACATGGCCCAATGCACGTATATGAAGATACATGCACGTGACATTAGACTAAGCATTGGCTATGCACCACGAAATACTGGCAAATAATAAACCAAACAGCAACCAGGGATGAGTCTAAACTATTTACTTCCATTGCACAGGCAGAGTGCTCCCAGTCATGTTTATCTTGCAAATAAACCCTTCTAGTTTATTATTAGACCCTAATTTACTTATCTTTCTTAAATAAAAAGAGCTGTTAAGAAAACTAGGTTAGGCCTTTTCTGCTACTACAGCAATTGTTATCATTAAGACCCTCCCCTGCCATTGCCCCTTGAAGTATAAGGCAAAAGACACATAAAGTACATGTGCTTTGTATCAACCTGTTCTAAGCATTCACTCCATTCTGTATCACTGCAGAAATGCAAACACTGATTTCAGTTCTGCCATAGTTACAAACGCAATACATCAGATTACTGCACTAAAACTGGGTTGTATCTTCCAGCTAAACCTTTTTCTTGGAAGGAGGTGAACAGCAACATCTACAGAGGTAGTCACTACAGTGCCTAGTTAGCTTCACCTGTGGCCAAATCTTACGAAGGAGCGAGTAAAAGCCAAAAATGTCTGAAAAAGTAAAACATTCCCATCTGACATTCCAAATAGAACGCTAATAATCTATATGACTTCAAAAATTTTGTTTGATTTACATTAAAAAATATTTTAAATGAAATTAAGCGGTTTTATTATCCATAGGCAGTTTAAAGCTTTTGTTTCATCTTTTGGGTTAAGAGTGGGGGTGGAAATCATCTCATTTCAAAGGAATTTGAGAATTTTTCTGTTTCAATTGGCCAAGCAATCTGCATAATAACTCACTCATACAGTTTTACAAACTCTTTTGATAAACCAGGCAGCTAAATCTGCAAAGCATGCTTATCTCCATATCACAGGCAAACTTATTTTCAGCTCTTGCATTGGGTGGGCAGTGTAATGTGAACTAAATTAAAAAAAAAGAAAAAAGGGGAATGCACAATGGATGTAAACTTCCACTTTTGCCTTTTCTACAAAGGGTTTAGTGGCACTTCTGAACACAAGAGTATTAACACTTGTGCACAGCTGCCCCAAGAAATCTGGGCCCGAAGAGAGCTAGAGAAAGGGAAAAGGCAGAAAGAGGATGGAGGCGGCTTCAGAAGAGACTGCTTGGTATCTACATTGATTTCCAAGTCTCTCTGCCAAGTTGGCCAACAGGTTGATAGCAGTTCTTGGGACACGGGCAGATGTCACCCCGCCAGTCCCGGTCTCACTCGCACTAGCGGCAGCTTTGCCGTGGGCTCAAAGCAAGCCTGGAATCAGGCCTGTTGGTCAAGAGATGTCAAAATGGTCAGCCAGAGCATGGTTTAATTCAGCTACGTGGAAATAAACCACTCTTTGCCCTTGCTCATCCCCAGCTTTCACTGCAGCGCACATTACCTGGAAAACTCCCACTGTAGCTGGTCCAGTTATTGGGCACAAAGATATTTTGGTTAACTCAACCAGTGCAGCAGCCTGAGAAGGCTGGTATGCCAAGCAAAAGCGTTTTATGCAGACTTGTTCTGCAAAACCCATCAGTCCTGATCCCCTTATCTCCCCTCAAGGAATCTGCAACCATAAATGACACAAAATTTACTTTCATTAGCAAAAAAATGAAGCATAGCACTAATTTAAATGTAGGAAAGTCTCCTGAATATCTGTGGTTTGTCTGCTGTGGGTCTCTCCAGGGCAATGTCTGCTCTCAGAAATCAGTGGGGCAGAGCTGCTACGGAGCATTTGTTCCCACACAGCACACCGTTAATAGTTTGCAACCCCAGCAAAGCTGTGTTTACAATCTTCACGGCCAAAGGTATTTGTGAAGCCTGAACTCACGAGCAATGCTAGCTAAGCATACAGAGCTATGGAAAATGCACAATAATGACCATAAACACATGGAGTCTTCAACTCAGTATAAGTACTGAAGATTACCCTGGGTGTGTGGTCAAGGTAGATTTGAGAGCTAGCAGCAGAACTTTTTCCTTGCATACATCATAAATATTGATAGCTTTTTGCTTGCCTGGGACATAGTACATCCTGAGTGCACTATTTCTCCTTTCTGCATATTATTTTTCTCATCTGTAAAATAAGCTCCTTCATTTTTGAAATCCAGCAGTACCGAGAAGTGCTATATACTCAATCGATAAAGTGAATGGAAAAACAACTGATCTCCAATATATAATATGAAGAGACCTTTGAGTGTTGCATTTGCTAACAGTTTCACACAGAGCTTTCCAAAATTTTCAGTTGGATGAAGAATCCTATTTTGATCCAAAGAAGATTTTTTTTTTTCATATTTCTTAAAATTTTCTGTCAGCACCTGCAAGAGTAGGGCTGAATTCCCAGATCATAAAGTCTGCCAATACTGGTAGGAAGGAGAGGAAGAAAGCAAGGCAAGAGTCACTTGCCAGAGCACAAGTCTTAACTACAGGTCTCTGCAAATCAGAGATTTGCCAGCAAAACAATACGAACGGGCCTGTTTAAAATTAACCTGGAAGGGTTTGAAAAGCTTTGTAATACTTGCTAAAAGGCAACTGCCAGCTCCCCAGGCTCAGCTGAGGTGGGAGAGGTGTCTCCTGTGGGAAGAGCAGGTATCTTAGTGTTTTTTCACAGAAACACAAGTATTCTCAATTCTTAGCTGCTTTGATCCTACGAAATGATCTATGCATGTGGCCAGCGGTATACGTGCATTCCTACACAAGAAATCACTGAACTTAATGCAGCATGATCATCCAAGTCGACCTTAGGCTAAAATACTTGTTTCTTGCTTACGTGGTCTGGATGGTGTAACCAATTTCATATACTTCTTCTGGGGCTGCTCAAAGTCAAATCGCAAAGCAGCTGCCAAAAATGTCTCTCCATGTAAAATTTACAACATGCATTTCTGAAGTGGTAGCTGATCTGCCTAGCCAATTTGTCGAAAATGTCTGTGTAGCTAAAATTTTTGAAAAGAGAAAATCACAGGATCTGCAAACACATCTGCAAAATGTTCTTCAGCAACTACTGCTCATTATGAGTGCAAACCTTGAGAATAAACACTAACTTCTGTAACTGAAAAAGGACAAATGTAAGTCAAACCTTTAGACTACTTCTCATGACAAGAAACTCAATATACACCTATAAATTTTCCTTACAGTAGAGCCATTGTTCAATTTTAAACAATTACCATAACTTCTTCAAACTAAAAACCAGATGAATACAATCTTCACATTTTAGCAAATATATCTGCTGTAAATAAATAATTTTCTAATTATAAAAACCGACTACTTTATAGACCTTGTTCTCATACTCTGGAATGAGCTATTGCATCAATTAAAAGAAAAGCACTTCTTTTCCCATCATAGGAGAAGCCATGGCAAATTGGTTCATAAATATTCACTGGTATTTTAGCAATGGCCATAAAAAGGAGACATTTTATTGACTGTCCTGGAAACAGCGCATCTTAGAGCATCCCTGAGAAAGGAGAGCTGGGGAGAGGTTCTTGTTGCAAGGAGCTTCCAAGCAACAGTGATGTCCTGAAGCAGCCACAGGTCACACTCATTGAAAGATTTATAATACCACTGTGGCAGAAGAAAAATATGACGGATGCGCTTGTGTCTGTCCAGACCTTACGGTGACGTTACCAGGAATGTGCCTGGTGAGGCGGCTGAGCTGGTGGGTGGGAGATGTCCCACCCAACACACCTGGGACAGGGACAGGGCAGGCAGACAGTGTGAGCGCGGCTGGTCCTTGCCCAGGAGAGTGGCTCTGGCTGCAGGTTTCAGGTAAGAAGGCTTGTCTGCAACTGCTTTCCAGATTCGAGGAGGTTTTTAGTTTCGAATCCACACATTTGGTTACTGTGGTGAATATTCTGCACAGATAGCAAATAAACTCTACAAGGCGGGGAGGCTCCTGCATCTTGCTGCTGTCCTACTTGCAGAGACTCCACGGCTCTGGATGGCTGTGTAGCTGCTCATCTACACAGCAGAGCAGGAGAGCAAATGAGCTACAAAACAAAGCTGCCCCAGCCGCATCAACTGCTTAAAAGAATGAAAATTAACAAATTCAAAATAAACTGCAAGTGTTCCTAGAGCTAAAGAAAAGGAGGCTGAGGGGAGACCTTATCGCTGTCTACAACTACCTGAAAGGAGGTTGTTGCATGGAGGGTGTTGGTCTCTTCTCCTAAGTAGCAAGTGGCAGGACAAGAGGAAATGGCCTCAAGTTACATCAGGGAAGGTTCAGATTGGATATTAGCAAACATTTCTTCACAGAAAGGGTTGTGAAGCATTGGAACAGGCTGCCCAGGGAAGTGGTGGAGTCACCATCCCTGGAGGTGTTTTAAAAACATTTAGATGAGGTTCTTACGGAGCTGGCTTAGTGCTAGGGTTAGGTTATGGTTGGACTCAACGATCTTAAGGATCTCTTCCAATCAAAATGATTCTGAGTCTATGATTCTAATTAATAATAAAAAAATTAATAACTAGTGCTATAAAACACATGCCATAAAAGTGCTGTCCTCTTTACAAACCAAGGCAAAGTTGCCATTTAAAAAAAAAAAAAAAAAGTAAAAAATCTGGGCTGCTCAAATTCATTTGATGCAATAAGTTGTGATGCATTAGAATTTACACAAATAAAAGTCCAGAATAGTATCAAGATTATAAAGCATGAAGATAACATATTGTTCTGGCAAGTGATAAAACTGCTCACAGTGACAGCAGTGATTTATTGGAGCAATTCAAACACACTTTGAAAGTATATTAGCTTCGCCTCTGCCCACAAAGGGCGCATTTTAGCAGGGTAAGCCACACCAGTGATAAATTACATACCAGCAAGAAGTGAAGGCAATTGGCAACATCAGATGCCCAAAGGCCCTGAATTACTCTGATAATGTGTTTTTCATGATAATACCTCAGATGCAACCGCATCTGAGCACCTAGAGAAACACATCAAAGCTGTACTTTCATGGGCTTTTTGGAAGATAACGTCACGATGGTGAGAGTGGCTGGGACTTCCCAGCTAAGCTGACATGCAAAGCGTTTACAAATTGGCTCTGGAACCAAGCTAGGCTCACAAGGTCACAGTTTAGATGCTACTTTTATTTTAAGAGACTTTGGGCTAAATTCCACCCTCTGACATTCTACCATTGACCGAGATTGATGTGACAGTCAATGTGGACTTCAGAGGGCATCCTTTGAAAATAACGTGTCCCTGGACAGTGCCATGGAGAGCCACGTGGCAGACTCGCGATACCAGGGAAAGCTTAACAATTTGCATCTGGCTCCAATTATTACAGTCCTCCCATTCTGACACCCTAGGAAGCACATCTTTGTGTCTTTACAGCTCTTACAGCAACAAAAGAAGTTAATGACTCAGTCAAAGCAGTTCCATCTTGCTGTGGATCAAAAGAAGTTTATCAGAAATTATACTGTAATCGGCTCATCTCCAAACGATAAAGCACATTTAACAAAGAGCTTGTTTCTGGTGGGCATTTTTAACTTCTATTTAATCCAAAATACTCCCTTGGGAAGCGATAATGAATACCTATTTATTTCTATGATAGCCATTACCATATAACCTGAAGACTTCAGACATACTGCATACTTACAGAATGAGTTTGTATAACTTCTTAGAGGAAGTTGGCCATTTCTTGAGTTTATTCCAGTAAATGCCTGAGAGAATCATGTTTCTATATTTACAGTCTCCATATGAAAAATGCCCCAGTGACACTGTAACTAAAATGGTATAAAACATCTGTATATTGCTATAAAACACCTATCTACAGATTGATACTATAAAAGTAAGGTAGGTAAACACTAACCCTACAGATGCAGACTCAGAGAAAATGCAAAAGTGGCAAAACTTACTAGTTATTTTTCTAGTTTCCCTAAAGCATATGGGAAAGAAGAGCTCAGCATCTTTTTGAGCCTGCCCCTTCATCTATTTTTGTAGTCTAATCTAATGATTAGAAGAAAGAACACTTCTTCCTTGAATTGAAATTCTGGGTTGTACAGATATTACAGCACAGTGCAGGCTACCACTTCCATTTATTTACGGCTCTGCAGCACCATTCTTCTTTAGAAACATTTGCAGGAATTGAATTGATTGTGTGTTAAGTGTTATTCTTAATAGTTTTTTCATTGCTAGTTAATGGAAATATGGATTCAACATTCTTTTAAGGTCAATGCAGTGTAAAAGAATTAGTTTAGTACACTGTAATTATGATTTTTTTTACAACACTTACTAGAAGTACAAGGCAGAAATAGATTTCTTCAAGCAAGGGAGAAGAATGAGAGCATTTTTGTTTCTTCAGTAACAACAACTTGAATATCAAAGCTGTAACAAAGAAGTCATTCCTCCCCTTTCTTTTTCTTGTCTATACGCTTCAGACTTATATTTGTTACTTAAATAAAGAAGTGTGCTTGCAGCATCCTGCAAATTCTATCTTACCAAAAGACCAGAAATATTCTGCTAAGCTTTACCCCTGAGCAGGGGATGGATTCTCCCCTCTCTGCTGCAAAGAATACCCTTCCTCACACCATCACCTGCTCGCGCTTGTCATTCTGAAGCAACGAAATAACCCTCGCAGCATTCCAGTAATCAGGGCAGTAAAAGGGATCAGAAAGTGTGTATTTCTATTCTGTCTACCCCCTCAAACCCAGAAAACAATCACTTAATCCCCTGTAAAATGTCACTTGTATAAATTCCAAATCTCCCTCCTTCCCAAATACCCATATCTACGTTGCAGTCTCCGAAGTGTCTTTCAGGACAGTTCCCCTGGAAGGTTAATTCTCAGTGTGGGCACGGATGTTGCTTTGTCTGAAAAGCCCAATTTACTGGAAAACTGTTCTCCGTCTCCATCTCCTCTGATAGTTTCCCAGGTTCTCCAAGCTGCGCAGGCTCTCTGGCCACAGCAGCCAGCCCAGCTGCAGCAGCAGTTCATTTTTCTTCCAAAGGGAAAACAAAGACGGTTTCCTGGGCCTCTGAGATCTCATTACAGAATCTTGTAACACAATGTGTGATGGACTTACGATTTCACGACTCCCTGTGCAAGAAAAAGACTAAACAGTGAGCATCAGGAAAGGGAAAGAGGAGAAGGTGGTGCCTACTCTTACCACCTGCTCCTTGATGCCTCCCTTTCCCCATTTTCTCTATACTGCTCAGAAACTTGCTGAGGCACACCGTTCCCTCAAGCTCCCCTTCCTTTTTACTAGGTGATCAATCATACCTACCCATGGCTCTACTCAAGGGCTCCAGCAACTAGGGCGACACAAACAACAAGTTAACGTGAAAACTGGAAACGTTCCATGTATGTCAGGTTCTTTAGGTCTCTGAATAGCAGCAGGATTCCCAAGCTTAAGACAGTGGTTCTGGAAAGCTGCCATAAAAGGTAAATACCATATAAAAGCTGAGAGTATTTTATCACTTGCTTTTACAGCCTAGTAACTGTAAAGTGTTTTTTTTCAGCATTGCCCTTCAAATGAAAGGAAAATTCCCCCCTATATTAAGTTCAATTTTTCCGTTTCTGTTATGTCAATATAACGATCTTTTAACAAGAAGACAAAAGCTTCTCCATCTTCTTGGGATCAATATTATTGCTCAAGCAAGGACAAATGGTATCTCTTTGTTAAGGCTCCATTTTAATGTACTGACAAAATGCAAATACAATTCTAACTCAGCAGATAATAATACGCTTTTCAGACCAAAGGCTGCAGTGGCCAGGATGGAAACCCTGCACACCTTTTAGTCATGCAGCACCATTCTCTCCCGAGCCCTGCACACAAGTAAGAAATGTGACGGTGCAGGATGGTCTGTGCAAATGCACGTGTTCCAGATGTCAGCTCATGCCAGCAGAAAGTTACGATCTGAAGTAAAGAGAAGTCCCATACCCCTCAAAGCTCCTTTCACACCAACCCCGCTTTTCCACGGTGTGATCACAGCAGTTTCACGACTAAAAGACCCTCCAGCAGGGAGCTGGAGTTATTCCTAAAGCTAGGGAGGCAGGAACTGCAAGAAAAAGCTTGAGAAAAAAATCTGGAGCAAACCATACATAGACTTCTGTACAGAGACAAACAGGGCCCCAAAATGAAAGTCAAGCACTGAAAACTGTGAGAAATCTGTCATTATTGGGTACAGCTGCACTGCCTTAAGGGGTCACATTTCAAGCTCTTTAAAATAGGAACACAGGTCAATGCATTTGTGCCCATATGGCCCAAGAAAGCACCATGGTGGCGTGATTAAATATTCAGAAATCAGAAAAAGGCAATGCAAAAGTAGCCCCTACAACCTTAATTCCACCTACTTATGCATGTATGAATGAGATGCAGTATTTAATTACATAATCATCCTATGTACTGCAACAGAATTTGCCCTATAAATTGCTGAATTGTCCCCCAGAAGAATTTCTAATCTTCCTATTTCCTGCGTTCTGAAATACAGGACTTGACACAGGACTTCAAAATGGTTTTGAGCATGAGAGCTCATAAAGCCTTTACCTCGGCCCTTACACAGGTCTAGACATTCCAGCACGCAGATGAATTGGTATACATTGCTAGCAGTTTTCTCCAGATGGAACCGTTGTGCATTGTGAGGAAAATCCCATAAGAAGTAAGCTGAGTAGGTGAAGTGAATTTTGAAAGATCGAGCCTCAATGAAGTCTGCATCTGCTGTGCTGGGACACCTCAAAAGGGCAGTTGTCTTGTTAAATGTTAAGCTCCTGCCCTGGGGAGAGTTGATGCTTGAAGCCACAAGTTTTCTTTCCTTGTTGAATCATATGAGGAAGAACGCACCTGCCTGTGCATACTTTCCTTATTACTCAGAAGTCAAACATGTGGGGCTTTTGTTAACTGTTAAAATGATGTTCATCTTTGGAAAGAAACAGATTGACACAAAGCATAATGAAAAATAAATGGGAAAAAAAGCTCCACACAAACTTATCTGGTCTTGGGGCTGTCCCAAAGCATGGGTATTGAAGATGTTACAGTATCAACTGCTGGTCAATTGGGATCAGAACAGAAACCACTGTCCCTTAGGAACACCAGTGTTCAGTTCTGCTCATGCTCTTGCCTCAGATACAGGAAAAAAAAAATCCTTATGCAGGAATGCATTTTAAACATTTCAGCAAGTCCTACTAAGCAAGCTGGGGCTCATAACCCCAAAATGATTACCTGAACAGGAATGGATGTAATTATGCACATCAGTGGCCCACAGTTCCACTGCAGAGTGAAAATAGGGACAAGTCAAAGAAGGCAGCTGGTTTTCACATGGAAGTAGCCAAATTGGAGGAACAATTTCAATAAGCCTTGCCTATTTCACCTTTCCTTCTAACATACAGTGACAGCTCTTAACCTCACAAAATTTTTTCCAGGAAAAAAAAAAAAAAGTTAAGTACTTTTAAAACAAGATCGAGCTGCTGGTACTACGAAGTCTCCAACATTCATGCAAAAAAAGGCAGCTCTCAGGGACAACACAATTCTTCCCAAGGACACCAGCAGCCCACAGGCTTCCTTTCTAGTATTATAGATACAAGGAGTTGTAGAAATTGCAGGTGTTTAGAGAAATAAGGTTTTAAAAAGGACAGTTTCAGTATTTTCTTCTTAGTTCTGTCCTTCTTTGGATGTTAGAAAGCGATAGAAAATGCTTGGAAGGCCACTTTTTGGGCAAAGCTAAAAATACAGCTGATACACTGAATCCTGAAAGAGAAGTTTTAGTACCTTCACCATGCAGCAAGACTAAGACAGTTTATCAAGCAACTCATGGGCATTCTTGGAAAACTAATATAAAATTATCCCTAGTTTCAAAAGCACTGGAAAGACATGATCCATGACCTTGACTTAAGGAACTGAACAACAATTTGCAACATTACAGCTTTTGCTCATTTACAGCACAATCCAACTACGAAATTATACATGGCCCCATCTAACTGTTGGTCTTCTGAGTTTCACTCCAACAAGCTAGTTCTTAAGATTTTTGAAGTCAACTCTTACGAATTAAGTGGGTGGTTTTCTGAGGGCTGAATCCTATAACACACACTCAAACATTCCCCTCTTTTCCGCATGCAGGAAGCCCTGCGAACATCATAAAACCACTAAGCTCTATGGACTTTGTACTAAACACTGGGAGTCCTTTGACTTGCAGGTATTGAAAAATAAACCTCATTCCCAAATTGCTGGAGAAGAAGATAAATGAGATGTTGCTGAATCTACTAAAGCAGAATCCGAAATCACCTGCACAGCAGATCTACCAACGTGCATCCCTCTTCCATCACCAGCGCAGTGTGAACGGCACGGTCCTACACCTCTCAGCGTGACAGGTCTTTCACCAACTCAGTACATAGAAAAATTCAACTAGGTCTCATTTCTGATGATCAAAATGTCCCGAGATTTTCCAATTACTACGATGTGTTGTAAAAACAGGGTTACCACTTGTTTCACCTCCAGACCTAAAGATTTTCAATACACTGCAACAATGCTGCTGCAAAATGGATGTTCAACGTAAGTTTTTGACATTCACTTTTGTGCTTAGCGAACTGAGCATGATGAGAGCTTTTACAGTAACTACCAATGTATTTGCACACCACAACATAACGAAAAGAAGATGCAAGAGAATGTGTGAGACCACTTAAAGAGGAATCACAGAAACATTTTGCTTAACCGGCCCATTTTTCATGCCATCGTTCTTCTTGACCCACCTCAGCCTTCTTCTTGGTACACAGTAACCACTGCAAGTGTATTAAAACTTTAACAAACCCATGAGAAATGAGAAATTCAGGATTTCTTTTCAAAGTCAATGTTGCGATCACTCAGCAAAGTGCCCTGCTGGGATTGCTTCACAGAAATACAACCACTTTGCCCACTGGAGACTCAGGCTCTTTCCTCTCTCATTTTCTCAGTTTCTACTTGATGGATGTGCTGAGTCTGCTCATTTACAGAAGGAAACTCAGGAAAAGAGTTCTTGCTGATTAATTATGGCCTACTCGGAAACAGCTTTTTACTAGTCAATTAGAAACAACTCTCTAAGGCAAATTGTATTTCCACGTGCTCACACCTGTTTCTACAATAAATCATATCATTCTATATTTACACAATAGGCCATATTATAGCACAAATGAGCTGCCTGATGCATTTCAAATGCCACTGTAAACTCATGTAACATATTAATCAGGACTGAGTAGAATGAGCAAGCAGAAACTGAACTAACTGTGCCCTCCTCCAGGTTTCAAATCAGTTAGAAAAATGGTTTGTTTGAGGACTAGAAGACTCAGTCCTACCACATACTGCTCACCTGACTACAACTCTTAATAAAAATTAATAGCTCTGCACTTCCACTTTCTTCTTTATAACATAAAAAATAAATACATCACCGGGAAAAAAAAAAAAAAAAAGAAAAAAAACCCAGTAAAAGCTACAATCCCTTTTATTAGCTCTGTAGCCATTTGGTTTGTCTCAAATTTGCACAGAAGAAACGAGGAGTGTGTGTGCAATTACACATTTCATTTATCATTACATATCTGTAGCTCACTATCAACACACAGAGAAAACAGATAAAAGCAGACGAGTATTTATCACCGTAAATGTTCCACCATGGAAGTATAAATATGGTTCACTGCAGACATACGGTTTCTCCCTGAAAATAGTGGGACCAGCACACAGACTCAACAGGCCTCTGGACAGTGCCCTACAAACCCACCGCTATTGCTAGCTATATTTCCCAGGAACAAGTTTCTTGTTTCTTTTATTGCAAGGCCATATTTCTGAGAGACAGAGACGAGAGAATCAAAGAAAAGCAGAAAAATATTTGTATTATCTTACTTAGGAATGTTTTCTTTGTTAAAACGACCCTGACATAAGAAACTCCTGGCTTCACATTTTCATGGGGTTAGTTAGGGACTGAATGGCTCTTGTCTATTGCTCCAGTGGGCCAGTATGCTGAAGCACACTTCTGGAGTAGAAAAATACAGCTCGTTCTCTTCCTCCTGCATATTTTTTTTTTCACATCCTTTCTCTCTCCTATGAGAGCATCCTGCACACAGCTCCATGACATGAACTGATGACCCATATCATATACGCTTCATCGACCCTTTCACTGGCCAGCTACCACTGAGCTGGCTGAAAAGCCTCCAGGTGAAGCGAGGTCAGCAAGGCGGCTTTGGGATCTGCAAGGCGTGCATGGGAGCTGTGAGGAGCAGCAGCGTAGCACCAAGGGGAGAGGTGTCCCCTGAAGCTGCAAGGGCAGGAGAGAGAGAGGCTAAAGGTAAAGCAGCTCTGACTTGTATATTTAGTCTCTTCAGCAGCTCACCACAATAGAGCAGAATATGATATAGAATCACAGAATCATTTAGGTTGGAAGAGAACCTCAAGATCATCAAGTCCAACCATTAACCTAACACTGTCACTAAACTATGTCCCTAAGAACCTTGTCTAAACACCTTTGTAACAAAGGTTAAATTTTGCAATTCTGCAAGTACAGTTATCTGGGTAGCAAGATGAGAAAAGAGCAGTTTGTTCTTGCGGTCTTCAGCCAAAGCCCTAGTTTTGGTTTTTGTGTTCTGAAAATAATAGTAATAAAACAGCTAATCATCAAATCATTTTGGTTGGAAGAGACCGTCAGGGTCATAGAGTCCGACCATAACCTAACTCTAGCACTAAACCAGCTCCACAAGAACCTCATCTAAACGCCTTTTAAACACTTCCAGGGATGGTGACTCCACCACTTCCCTGGGCAGCCTGTTCCAATGCCTGACAACCCTTTCCGTGAAGAATTTTTTCCTAATATCCAATCTAAACCTCCCCTGGCACAACTTGAGGCCATTTCCTCTTGTCCTATCGCTTGCTACTTGGGATAAGAGACCAACACCCTCCATGATACAACCTCCTTTCAGGTAGCTGTAGACAGCGATAAGGTCTCCCCTCAGCCTCCTCCCTCACCAGACTTCACACACAAATCACAGGCACATTCATACTTTTCTGGAAAAAAAAACATTGGGAAACTCAATTTAGATTTCTAATTCCTGCATTATATAATTCTGTTTCACCAAATTACTTCTGCCTTGCAATGTAACTGTATTTATAATTATTTATTGCCCAGGCCAAGGTTAAGTGAAGGAACAGCCTCACTGAGATCCTGTTTATGCCCTTAGTTTTCACAATGTGCTACATAAGATTAATTGCTTTCTATTTCTCCAAAAGAGACAGAATTAAAACTGCCATTTGATACAAACTACTAACACAGCAATCATTTTGAAGTAGCACATTGCTTCTTAGAATTTCATACATTTCCCTTCTTCTGTTTGTTCTATACAGTGGTACTTGGGAAGCTTAAAAATTTAATTTGTTAAAGTTCCTTTGTAGAACTTGTAAAAATCCAGTCTTTTGCATCCCTGCAGCCTCAGTACCTGAGGAAAGGTAGCTCTCAACAAAAAGCAAAGTGGAAATGCAGCACTGCTGAGCAGATGCTATTTGAAGATGTTCTGTTTTACCAGCATGCTACTCGGAAGCCCTGAGGACAGTGCTGAAGCATGTAACAAATTGTTTTGATAACACAGGCTGACAAAGAGCAAGGATACATATACATATATATATATATATAGCATAAATACTTGCTTGCTCAGAAATGGCTGTTTTCCCCCCACCTCCCCTCCCCACTTAAGTAATGCCACAGGGCTAAAGTCTTTCAGAAAGAAATGTTTTGCAATATGCAAAAGACTGCTGAGGTTTACAGGCAAAGTCCGCTACCTACTTCTCATGATGGTTGTGGGTTTTCGTGGTAGAAGCTAATATAAGGAACACCAAGACTGAAGACGATGACAAATTCAAATGCTTGCAAAAACATTAATTATCCTAAACAAAGTAATATTTAGGAAAGTACACTTAGGCATCCTACACATATGATCCCAAAAGCAAGTTACTGTTTTCAGCACTCAGTGGGAACTTTGCATGCCCAGCATTTTACAGGTAGTGAATGGATGAACAGCTGCCACAGTAAAAGCTTTTTCTTTCTTTTTCTGATTTATCTAAGCTGTCCAAGGAACTTTTTAGAGATGGGCAACAGCCCTGAATTGGATTACCACCATGGTACCTACCTTAATACACTTTTAGCTGTGGATGGATGCTCTATGCTGCATCTCAGGGGTGAAAATCTCTTCACATATATATATATACGTCTTAGCACAGAGGGCTCTCAAGGCTAGCTGTAGCTCCTTGGTATGACTATGGTACAAAAATCACTACTGCACAGATTGACCTCTTTTCCTTTCCTTCATCTTAAACACCCGTATGATAGTAGTCAAAAGACTGTATTTGTTGCCAAGACATTAGGATCCTGGGAACTGCACTGAAAACAAAAATTAAATGCATAAAAATACAGAAGAAAAATCTATGTTAAAGTACTTCTAATCCCAGCTCCTTTCAGATAAACTGAGGTAAAAGCTTATCTAACTTCCCATTATTCAGATACGGTTGGGTTAGGGATTCAAATTTCTAAAAAAACATTGTGTCAATTTCAGTTCCACATACCGAGCACTGTGCTTATTTGTCTCTCTATTCTGAAAATAACATTCCTGATGAGGATAAAGTCATGTCTTGCCATCAGTGCATAAACAAAAGCAGAAACAGAAGTTCTGAATAGTATTAACCAACCTCTATTTGTCAGTTCTGGAGTGAACTAATGTAAAATGACTCACATTTACAGCTAGGTCTTTAGAGTGACAGCTAAGGCTAAGTAGAGAATCCCCTCTTTCCCTTCTCAATCTACATCCTATCAGACATGAAGGAACCCTCACTAGAGTCTGCATCAAGAAAACCCGCATTTATCCTTTTCGTTCATAATGATAAATGTCAGTGATACCCACTGGAAGTGAACCTCAGCAGGGACTATGTATCACCAGTAATAACAAAAATAATCAAGTTGTTGTTAGAACCAGACACTCAGACAGCAAATTCAATTTTTTTTATTTTCTGTTCAATACCAATGACAGCTACCAGCCACCACGCATTACAATTAACTCATGCTGCAGGAATGCTATCTGCTCTGGTGTATAATGAGCGAGCTGCAACAGAGAGCAAGACCTGGGGAAGAGGTGAAGAACTCTTTGGAGAGGTAATAAATACCCTTGCCTGTTGCTAAGGAAACCAGCTTCTTTCTTGGGGAAGACTCAAGGCCTGCCTCCTTCACACACCCACATCACCAGCCATATTTCATTTACAAAATAAGCCAAAAAAGAAATAAGGAAAATCGCTCACTTGCTATATAAATGCATACATTCCGTGTATCTACTGTTGGTGAGTCAAACAGAAAATGTCACAGAATCACAGAATGTCGGGGATTGGAAGGGACCTTGAAAGATCATCCAGTCCATTCCCCCCGCTGGAGCAGGAACACCTAGAGGAGGTTACACAGGAAGGCGTCCTTGCAATTGCAGAGGGATGCTGTTCTTGCAGCCAGTTCAGGCAAACAATAACTGACTGTAAGAAAGGTTGATCAAAATCCAGGTAAAGGCACCAGGGTGTTTTTACTTATCAGGTCTGGGCAGCAGAGCACCCCTTAAATTAGTGGGACATCGTTCCTGAGTTCCTCTGCCCTAACACTGAATACACACTGTGGCCCTTCTTCCAGGCGCCTCATAGTCACACGCATTTCTTCTGCCATGTTCCAATCTAAATAAGTGTCCCGTTCTACCAGGTTTTACAAATGCAAAGTGTGCTTCGATTCTTAAATCCTCAATCAATAGCAACTGCAAGGCAAACGTTGTCGCTCCCCCGCACAGTGCAGCTCTCTGGTGTACACTCAGATCACCTCTTCAAATATTAGCTGAGATCCAAAAGCCCTCCTGCACTTCTCCATCCTATTTCATGCTTTCATCTGTGAGAAAGTTACAGAAACCTGAGGCCCAAAGCCTACAGACCTACCGTGAGCAGCATGCCTGAAGATGGAGATGGCCTCTGCCCCTCCAGAGAGGCCTTCTAGCATTTCTGTTGATGGTGGGGCTCCACTAGTTCTAGCAATGGCAGGATGGTATTGGAAAAGCAAAGATTTATCAAAATAAACAAATAAATACATTTTTTTTTTTTAAAAAAAAGGAAAACAAAAAATGAAATCCCTCTTTGCTCTCAAGGACTACCATATAAACCTCTCAATTACTGAGTGCTGGAAAATTCCGTTGCAAGAAGTGGAAGCACTGTGCATTGATCCAACACAGAATTAGCAAGAGATGATGTATGACTCTTTTTGGCAAAGACAGAAATACAAAGATTCTTTATAGACATTGTTGAATACCTTAGAGCATTCCCTATATCTTAGTGTGGCCTCTGCAATTTTTACAGAGGCTATTCTGTAGTCCTATCCACTGCACAATACTGTTAGAAATCTTTTCTCTCTCTGCTTGCTCCTGTACATTAACTGACAAGAGATTAACACACACTAATTTTCTTTAAAAAAAAGTATTTTAGTGTGAAACCCTAGGGACACTGTTGGAAATGGCTTAGATTTTAATTAGTGCTAGGGAAGTCGAACAAAACTTCAGAAGCCTTGAAAGAAAAAAACAGATAAATGCCTGTCTTAAGATTCTTATGGCTGTCGAGTTTACTGGTGTTCTCTTGCCTCAATATTTGCTTTCTCTTCATGTGAATGCTGAATAATTTAACAAGTCATTGGAGGAAGAACAAAGGTTTTTGATAAAAGTGATTTTTTTGCCTTTTAATTTTCAGAATCAAGTACACTGCAGGGAGTGTGATAGTATTAATTCTGCTATTAATTTAAATTACAGATATTCTGTAAAGCTGAACGCTGGCTGCGTACTGGTACAGCACAATTGCTTAATGTCAGAAGGACAGCAGGATTTAGTCTAAGACTACAAATTCTGTAACTTTTAAGCCCAAGCCCTGGCTCTCCCAGCAAGCTTCTTAAGTCTTGAATGCATTATTCAGTCACAGACTCCTCCTTCAGCAGTAGGTAATAAAATCTACCTTTAAAGAAAACACTGTAAGAAAGATGAGGAATGTCCCTGAACAGCAGAAATCCCAGTAAGAATCTCCCCTGCAGTGCACACATGGGTTTAAAACCCTCTGAGGTCAAGGCATCCAGGTTTCTCACACCATGGGAATACCTAAAGTTGGAAGCAGATCACAAAATCAAATAATAATAAAAAAAAAAAACAAACCAAGGGCTCCTTCACCTCCAGATGTGATTCTAAAAAACCTGAACTCTGCCTTGCAGATGCTCTTGGTCCAAGACACTCAGTACTGTCAAAATGGAAGCACTTGTAGGTAACACTTTATATTTCTGAGCAGCTGAAACATAAAATACTTGGACAGAAACTAATAATATCTGTGTGGATCAGTCCAAGATCAAAATTTTGATCTTAGTCCTCCTAGGGCTACTGCTGCTAACTCCTTGATCTGGTCCTACCATTTCATAAAATGCTTTGAAATTACAAAGCCTCAGATCAATGTTAATGAACGCAGCATTTTGCTTAAGTATCTAAAAGAGTAGCGCTCTGTCCATCCTGTTCCTGTCAAGCCCCTGTAAAAATAAGAGACACCCCCCTGCAATGCTTTTCGGGAGCAGCAGTATCTGCTGAAAAAAGAAACATAGCATTAAACACAGATGGACACCTCCAGAACAAATCTGTTTCAATAGAGCAGTAAGCAATTATTGTATAAGAAATAGTTTCTTCAGATAATTAGATACTTAAAAATTGAAGTTGTTTATGTTTATATAAGCACAAAAATTATAGATGGAATTATGCAAACAAATAATGGACCACGAGCTCTTGTCACGTTGCTAATGAAGGTAGAAAGCTGCTTTATAAGGTTCTCTAATGACCATGATACCAAACCAAGTTTTTTTTAGTGCTGTGCATTTCCCTTCCCCCATTTTTTCCTCTCAGTATCAGCTTATGGTGACAAATGCTTTCAGAAGACAAAGAGGAGGTCTTGGCTTCAATCTCACAACACCGAGTTCTACCTTACAACTGTGTGATAAACCAAGCTGACTGCCTTTTAGAAGCAGACCTAAACAAAAATCTAAATATTATTTTATCCATAAAATTTCTGTTGCATTCTGCAATTATCTGGAACACGAGGCAGACATACAACAATGAACCAAAGTAGGAAAATTCATATAACTTCTTGCAGCTTGTTCATTTGTGAATGGCAATAAGAACAGTTTCATATCCCAAAGTAACAAGCATGTAGGTATGCAGCTCATGCTCATGAATCACTTTAAAAATGCACTTTAAAAATGCATTTGCTACAGTGAATGCAACTATAGAAACACAAGATATAAAATAACCCATTGCTGATATCTTCTACCATAGTAAACTACAAATCACTACTGATATATCATCAGTATATCTCTATTTTCCTATTCAAGCACAGTAACTAGGATTGAAAGCTTTCGAAGCTACAAACATAGGGATAGTTACTAAAGAATTAAATACCGATGATGTTAGAAGTGCAATTTATAGAGTATTGCTAGATGAGAATACAGAAATAATGTTTTCTTCTGTGTGGTTACAGAACTGGGCATCCCACAATATCCTAAATAAAGTACAGAAATGAGTAGAGCAGCATATCCACACAGTTTGAAGAATGAGCACACTGTTTTTGAGAACAGCTTCCTGAATACACACACAAAGAATCCACCTATGATGTCCTACATACTCCACAGGGGGACAGACACTGGCTTGACCCTGGCCCCACTCAATGGCAACACTTGGGAAAACTCTGACTTGCACAGGACTGGACACAAGAATGGTGGAGAAGCAGCAAATGAAGAAGAGCAACGATGGTACATATCTGAATGAAATGAAGGTATTTCTGTTTACAGACCATGCTAGTGTGCTGTCAGACACCACGTTTTTGGCTTTAACAGAAATGAACATAACTCAAATGGCAGAAGTATTTATAACAACTTTGTAGACAACTGTCTCTGTAGCAGGCTTCTGCCAGAAGTGGGTCACTTACGTTCTCATTCAAACCAGCAGTTAAGGAAAACAAATAGAAATAAAAAGGTAAATAAAAACACAAAAAAGTTCTCCTCCTTCCTTCCAAATGATTTATTGCTGCCAGAGCTCTAATCTAATTTTAGGTGAGCTCATCTTTTTTTCTGCCCTGGAGCCATTTTAACTTAATATTGCTCTCCTTCCCGAGCCACGAGAGAGTACAGGCTCCCTTAGACACCACAGATGTTGTGCTGACATTTTACTTCAGCCATTTGCTGTAAAAGTCATCAATATCGCTCCGCTCCTGAAGAGACCTTTTCTAAGAAAAATCAAAACAAATTGCTGGCATTAGATCCAACTTTGACCTCTGCAGCCCCAAGTGGGGAAAGTAAGATCTGAACTCCTTGCTGCTGCTTTGAAAGCTTCCAAAAGCTCCTCCAAGCAGGGAAACTTTTTATCTTTTCATCTGACTCCTTCCCACCTCTTCCCCCCTTCCCATCCTCGATATTCCTGACCCACACTATGTTTTGCCGGTGCTATTCTTCATGTCTTCATTTTCCTGCCCCTAGTTTTCCCCGGCTTCTGCACAACCTGCTCACGTGCTGACCTGAAGCTAATTCTGCACGGGAAGGAAAACTGCAGTCTGAAACGCTTGCGTGTTGATTGCTATGTTCCCATCACATAGAACTTTCTAGGAAGATTTAAATGTTTTCTTCATGTTTTTTCTGTGTTCAAAACTAGTTTCTGAAGGAAAAATGAGTGTGATTACTCTTGACGGGTTTCCTCAAATAACGCTCTCAGAGCAAACTTTTGAGCTCTACATCTGATTTCTATCGCGTTTGACACAGAGATGGAAGCTGCAACGACACGATGTTTTGAAAGCTTCCTCAAAATTAGTGGCTTGAAAGAGGAGAGATGCACCCCAGCACACCTGCCCTGCTGTCAAAAGGCTGCAGTATGAGGTGGAAGGCATTTCCTCTCTTTAGGTGCCACCAGTCCATCTACTGTGGTACCAGAATGCTGTAAAAATTATGTGAAATTTTGGAAAGCCAGTTATTTTCTAAATGCCAATGGATGCAGTGGAACATAAATTCAATTGATCCTTACACCATCCCCAAGAAAAGATCTGTACACTTTCTGGTGTGCCTATCACATGCTCGGACAATGACTATGGGAAAGGATGCATCTGAGCCCAAAGGAATGAACCAGCTTGGCAAATCTGTTCTCAGCCAAGTCTCAAGATCTGAGAACAGCTAAATGCTTAAAATCATCACCACAGCAGGGAGTTTAAACCATAGTCACAATGTTTTCATTTTTAAACAAGAGAGAAGAATAATATTTCCAACTGAGCAGGCAGCTGGAAGAGTGAATTGCAGGAGAAGACTGATGCGCTAAATATTTTACACGAATTCCTTGACTCATGTTTTCCAAACATGTAAGGAAAATGATGTAGTAAACACAGAAACAAAATTAGCATCTGCATCTCTGCACTGTCTGTACTCAAACATAACAGCTCCTGTGCTACAATATATTTTTAAAACTAGGATTTCCTCAAGATCAAATAGCTGGATCTTCTCCAGAACATCACTCAAGCGCTTCAGACCATCTCTTATGCACTTCATTTGTCATAATCTCCACTAATGCTATGGATATAGCATTAAATTGATAAATATGGTTTTATAACAATACAGTAGACTCAGATAATGTCATCTAAGTTGATTTGCACTTAGGTTCAAAGACCCACTATATAAAGATAATAAATATGGTACCAGACTGCCAGGCAGGAAAAGTCAGAAGAGACAGATGATCTCTGCACAATATCTCACTCCTTTCTCTCCCAGGAATGTATAAATACAAAGTTATGAAAGCAGACACAGTCGGTCACCACGACACTGACCAAAACAACGCTCATTTTATTAGAACATAGAACAGCTTAAAAAAAAAAAAAAAGAAAAAGAAAAAAAGAAGTAATCAATTGCTCAGTTATAGCTGTGTTTGCCATGTCTTTGTTTCCCTGAGTGCCTGAGAGAGCGTGAACAAAATTGCCAGCAGTCGCATTACAGAGACAGGTTGATGGGCTGGATGACCCCATAAGTCTTGTTCACGTCTCACGTCTGGGCTCTTGACTTGCATCTTAAAAGACTTTCATATCAATGTCTTTGCAGGGAACCTGCTTTGCCATTCAGAAAGGTTTCTGCCAAACTCAGACAGAAAGATGAATGCTTCGTCCTACCTGGCATGTTTGTAATTGCCAGCCCTATTGGGAAACAACACCCCCCACCCACCTTGGAGTTACTGTTCGAGACACCCTACGATTGGAGGTGTGCACTAAAGAAACACATGATCAACAACTTAAAAAATTAAATAAATAAATCTCCAAACCCAGAACTGTTTATTCCCTTGAAATGTGAGGATCCTTTCATGAGCACAATCCCTGCCCTCCCTCATTACACACCATCCCAACTCTGCCTACATTCACTCTGGTGTCATCAGGAGTGGCAAGACACAGTAGGAAAAGAGACCGGTTCACTGTGAGACCTGCTACTCACTCTCTTACAGTGTAACGGCCCCCCTTCCAGCTGCACATCGCTGCGGGGAGCTGGTCCTGACAGGCACCAACCACATGGACCACCTCGCTGCTCCTCAAGCTCAGGGAGAGCAGAAGGTGGTGGAGCACGACCAGTCCCTTCTGCATCACTGCATACCTGTCCACTGTGTAGTCTTAAAAATGCTTGGGGAGTTTGCATGACGAAGGACAAAATGCAAGGGTTGCCTTGAACATGCAATGTGACCACCCACACCAGTTCCCTCCTGGCTTTCTCTGTGCCTCATCACGTGGAGCATCGACACGGAGGACACGGCTCTGCACGCAGGACAGCAGTGGTGGAGAACACAACCTCTGCTCCTCCATTGCTCCATATCAACAAGCAAATGGTTCATCAGTTTGTAATTTTCACTCTGTTTTCAAACAGAACAGCGACCAACTTTCTCCTCTGCTGTTCAAATTCAAAATTGAAACACAATCAATAGGTTTCACCAGCAAGGGCGCTGGGAGCAGCTGAAGAAATGAGTAACAGACATAAATACCTGCTTGCTGTGCAGTCTGTGGGATCTGTTGACTCCGCTGTGCATTGTACTGAACTGAGGCAATGGGTCTGTACTGCTGAGTTGTTGAGGTAGGGTACTGACCAGATGGGTAATAATACACTGGCATCTGCAACAAAAGAGAACGGCAGCTAAGTATGGACTTTAAACTGCAAAGATTGACAAAATAAAACAGAACTGGAAGGAGAATGAGTTAAAGTTAAGCATATTAGTGGTAACAGTAAGAGGAGAGGTTTGCATTATGTCTCTTCAAGAACTGCTGCTTGCTTTCAGCTTTGCTAGGAAAAGGGCTATCAGTGCCCAGATTTCTTCTCAGATACTTTAAGAAACAGAAGAAAAAGAATTGCAGTTAAAAGAGACAAAAATGGACAGGATGCATAAAAAGCTACATACATATACCAAAGAAGTTACAGTAAAATATCAAACGCTGCAAAAAAATGACTGCAAACACCATCTTCCATAACAACATAGTACATGTAGGTAGCATGTTGAACCATAAAGTGAACTCTGGAAAAAACGGTCAGTTCTAAGCAAAGAATGGCCTGGAATAAGAATACGTAGAGGTGAGATAGAGGGAAAGGTGAAGAGTGTGTGCCCGTAACACTCGTAAAAAACAATTAAATTCACGCTCTTGTTTAACAGCTTCATTCTTCCTCACACGAACGTTTCCCTGTAAAGCCTCTCTCACACTTGGTGTGAATACAATTACAGCTTAAAAAACAATCATAGTTGTTTTCTCACAGGAACTGAAGGTCGGCATTGAGTCAGCAAGTTCTGTCAGGTAGGCTTCTTTTTTCTATTATTATTGTCATTATAGAGCAACGGGTACTACTACATCACCTTATCACGGAGGTGAACATAGAAGTTTGAGGGTGACTGGAACTAAATATTTTTCCCACACGTGCTATACCACCGTTACTGAGACATTTGAGCTAAACAGTTTTCAACTGACCCGTGGCAAGTTCAAAGCACTCAATATTTTTCATTTTCAGCTGCAGTGGATGCTGTAGGTACCCGACAGAGTTTGGCAGCACATGCAGAAAGACATAGGCTTGGGAGAATGTTGCTTCTCTCATGACTTCTGCAACATCTGTCAGCATTCCTTCAAAAATCACACAATACCTTTTTACTTTCTGTCTAGCATTTATCCTACTCAGACATATCCACAAAGACAAATGTTGTTGTGTTGGGTTTCTTTATATGAAACTAAGAAATGGTTTTGCCACTTTTATTTGCATGGAAGAAATGTTCTTGGAATGCCTCATTCAGCTTGATCACCCAGAAAGTATTAACGGAGTAAAGGTAACTACATCCTTTTGTAAACTGCTAGGACATCGTAAAAGAGATCAGAAATTTTCCTAGAGATGATGTCAGATGAAAGAGAACAGGCATAGATACAAAAGAATAGGCGAGAAGAGGGTATGGATGGCTAATTTGGTAAGCAGAAGATTACTGAATGTGTGACTGTGGTGGGAAAAGTATCAGGATCAACAAAATGGGACTCAGCCATGTTGGTGAAGTGAAACCCCCAGACCAACTGAGAGTCAGTATCATCTGTCAGTCCAGAGCTTGAATACCCATTCATTCTTCCACGGTCTCTTCATTTGCTCTTGAATCAATGGAAATACTTTTTTCCTTTCTCCCTCCCGCTGCCCAGATAACAGCAGCCAGATTCAAACAAATACCAGAAAGACATAATGTTCGACTGGAAAATGTTGTAAGCTAACCTCCCTCCAGACAATACCAAGTGACACCTAACAGCTATTAGAGACTAAACTAACAAAAGCAAAAATGCCTCTGTAAAATTGATAAAATCATTACAAATTTGTTTCTCTGCAAAGAAAAGCCAGAAGGTATAGGGAAGTTGACCCAGACATCTAAGGAGCAAAAGTCACTCTTTAAACACCATAGCAATGTATTAAGGGATCAGGGAAGTTCAGTGTGATTAACATATCTTGTGGAAACCTCTCAAATAAGAGATCTGAAAGCAGTGAGAAGACTCAGCCTAAGCAAAGTCAAAGCCGGGGAACAGAGTAGACATCCTCTCAAATATTCTTTATTTTCTATTACCATGTTCTACAAATTAAAGAATATTAAACCCCTCTGGAAATACTCTCACTTCTCCTGGCTGCAGCTTAATCTCACTTAAAGGATTTAAATTTATTTGATTTATCCTCAACTTGCTCATTCTCCAGGCACAGACAAGCCCCTGGATATTTGAAAATACAGGACCATAGGAGAACAATGCAAATTATCTCTTGTGGAAAGAGTCTGTAGGTTTTAACTTTAAAACACAGCCTAAAGAGTGTAGGTTTTGAAAGGAGGTTTATAGCTAAACATGCTTAGCAAAAAATAAATACATACACTGAAGCATTCAGAGTAATTTGGAAACATTTATTTTTATCACACAGATAATATATCAGTTAGTCAAATTATTATCTCCCTTTCTCTCATTTTCTCAATTCATTGGAATACATTTATTATATACCCCATTTAGAAGCTTATCACACTGCAATCTATCAGGCTGAAAAATGTTAGTAGTAGGAGTTTTGGGTAAGAAAATAATCTCATTTAGAAAGATTAATGGATGAATTTGCTAGCAATCATGCATACATGACTTGCAAAGAAGAGATGTGTTTTTTTTCTAGTTCGTTGGTTGATTTTTTTGGTTGTTGTTTTTTTGGGGGGTGGAGATGTTTTTTTTGTTTGTTTGCTTGTTGGTTTTTTTTGTTGTTGTTGTTTTGTGGTTTTTTGTTTTTGCTAGATTTTTTTGTGGGTTTTTCTGTTTGTTTGTTTTTTTAAGACATTAGACATCAAAAGAAGGGCTTGGTCTAAAATATGCACACAGAGATTTTGGGTGGTTTAAGGGTCTGGAAGGATCTGTTTTCACTTGTCTTGAGTACATCTCTATGCCAATAGTTGAAACGTTATTTATCCTTTCTGATATTGCTTTACTGAACAGTGGAATTAGAAGGATCAGAGATAACAAGTATCACTTACATTGTCTACTCTGACCCTCTTGAATTTTTTAGTTTCTCATTACATCAGTGTTACTAACACCTCTGTTTACGTGCTTCTCAACAAAAAACCATTACACTTCTGCAGCAGCTGAGCAGCTGACTGACACGTCAAATTATATTAGAATTGCCTTCCTGTGTGAACGAACCATCCCACCTTAGACCTTCTGCTGGTTTAACACATTTCATTCACAGAACCAGGAGGTTTCCACTACACTAACAAGCATGCCAACACAGCTACATGGTTATTCAAAAAACAAACAAAAAACAAACAACTAACCAAAGTCCCTGATTTTTTTTAAATGTGCTTCTAAGACCACAACCTAAATAAATGCTACCTTCTTTAATCTAAAAGCATTGTTTCTGATCATAATCCCTGCCACTGTAAAAAATCCTCCCTCCTTAACAAATACCACGAAAATAATTCACAGATGATCCATGCCTCCATGAATATTCTTATTTTGAAGGTGACTACCCTACTAGCTTGTAGGCTGACCATTCCAACATATCTGTATTTTTCATCTCATATATTGCATTTTCTTCATTTAACTTAAACCGTAACAGGACTGGGCATATCACTTCAGAGATGCTCATGAAATGGCACAAACAGGCATTACTTTTTCCTCCTTCTGATGCGCTTTGTCTCTAGATGACGGGCAGAGCCTCAATACAGCATCAGCTTTCTGCTTTGTTCTGCCCACCTACAGCCCAAAACCCATTATCAGGCTGGGCCTCCCTTAGACTGCTCTCTAACAGCATCCCTTGAGTCCACAGGTATGTTGGTTATTTCCTCATGGTAGGAAAAGGATTACACACAACTTTCAGACTGATATTGCTTTCCTAACCTATCACCCTACTGACTCACAGCTTGATTCTCCCATCAGCCGGATATTCCACCTTCTCTTGACATCACTGACAACCAGTTGGGTTTGGATGAACGGCTTCATCCAGTTGATTAGTGATGCTGACACTATTGCTAATAGCAGCTACAGTTGCATGAATAGGAATGAAGGCAACAGAAACCACAGTGATGTATGGACACATGGAGGTACTGTTTCTTCCCAGTATCTGACTGGGATCAGTCATACTTCAAGGATTTTTTTCTCGCCCTCCCTATCCCCTATGCTCCATAATAATTACAATAACAGTAACAAAAAAAAATGGCCTGTGCACAGCTAAAGGCCTGTCCTTCAGTGTCATCTTCTGAGATCATCAAGGAAAGACCCAGTCACTTGCAATGACTCCCCAGTCTTTTTCATAACGAGTTTCCTAGAAGAGACATGCTATGCATAAAGATCTTGTCTTATGGTAGCTATGCACTCTATAGGAGGGGGCTTTTGCAAAAAGATGGCTAAAATTATGACACAAAATTAATTCAGGTGAAAAATCCCTCAACATGTGTACTACTTCTCCCAGACTCTCCAAGAATTCATGCCACCTCATCTGTGGACATCATTTTGCCAATGAGCTTTCACAATGAGTCAGAGGTGAAAAGAACTTTAAAGGGAGTTTATGCTTTCCCATTGGCATAGTACTCACAGTTTTCCCATTTCTTCACTTGCAGAGGCAGAGCAATGACAAGTACAAATGACAGAGTCCTGCAAAAACCAAATGTAGACCCTTGTTGAAGAGTCCGGGCCCCAAAGTGCTATAGAAGAACCATCAGGAAGGGAAGAAAATGCAAAATAGAAGAAAATAAAGAAAGTAAAGATGCAAGTTTGCTATTTGTGGTACAGAAAGCAAACAGGAATTTGCTGCTAAAAGTCCCTTTCAGTAAACCAAGAGTAAGGGTTGGTTTTTGGTTTTTTGTTTTGGGTTTTGTGTTTCCCCAATTGGATGAATGAAGATAGATCATTATTTTCAGGTTATTAAATCATAACTCTGCTGTCCCTCTGAGGAACAGCTGTGATGAAAGAAGCAGCAGAAGAAATTCAAGGAGTCCTCTTGCCACTTCTTAGGCATGACATTTCAAACTCAGTCCAATTCTGCTGTGATACAGACTGGGAGAGAGAATCTTGGAGAGCAGCTGTAGAGCCACATTTAATTGAACTTTAACACAAAAGCTAGTAATTTAAATAAAGTACCACTGGGTTTGTAGGCTCAGAAGGCATTTCTTTCTCCTCCTTTCAGCTCCCAAAGGAAATGATCATACTCACAGGACCTCCACCCAGGTTTCCACTGCTATTTTCCGACAGCTTCCAGGGCACCATGGCCAACCTACTAGAACACTGATTGCATTGCACTGATGAATGCATCACAAAATGTTCTACATGCACTACCATTTTTATTGCCTTTTTTTTTTTGTCTTTTAAGCCTGCCTTGGCTTTGGCACCTGAGAGCTTTACCATTGCATTTAAGCCCAAAAGAGTAACAGGTGATTGAGATTGCCAACAGGCAGTGCCAGAGTGAAGTTTTGCCACAGGCAAGACACAGAGTTGGGGTCTATCTGCCCTGTTAATAGGGCAGAGGAACTACTATTGCCCAAGGCTTTGCTCATCTTTTTAGAAGAGTGATCCCCTATTTTCTATACATGTGCTACAAGTAGTACCCAAACCACCATGACTCATTCTAGGGCTGAAAAAAAACAAATTAAAACTTGAAACATTGATCAGAAGTTCCTATTTGCGTACATGGATGCCAGGAGCTGCTGCCCCCTCACCCTCCAGGCACACTAAGAACACTGCACTTTCACACTATAGCCACACAGGCAGCAGGGACTGACCCCCCCGTGCCCTCTTCCATACAGGTATCTGGATGAGACAAGGATTTTTTTGGAATAGTGACAAGCTGGAGGTGAATGGTGTGTGCGGTGCAGCGGGCGCAGAGAAAGCTGACAGCACTGAATTTCTCACCTTTCTACATCCTCTGAAGACAAAAGATTCCCCAGTGAAATAACAGAAGTTGCTGCAAACCCAAGAGATATTCTTCTGCCCTCAATAACTTTCCACTTTGTTACAATGTAGGAGGAAAGTGCCCATACATGCTGTATTTAAGGTATGGACAGAGACACGGGGCCATTACACACACCAGTACCGTACTGGTCCAACAGCAGCCTATACATGAAAAGGCACCTTCTCCTCACTTGTCCTCTGAAGCAGTTAATCTGCCTCTCCAGTAGCACCAGAGCAAGTATTAATGAGAGAAAACGGTTTCACAAAGTAACGCTGCGCCAGGGTGCTGCAGGCCCCTTCGCTCACACGGCAAACCCCGGCCCACAGGGCCGGGAACCATGGCGCTTTGCCTGCTGCGGTGACAGCTTGTAAAACGGAGGTGCTCGCATTTATCTGGTTCACTAGAAGCGTCGTGAGGTTTGATTAAATGATGCCAGAAAACACTGAGGGCACCGGGGGGTTGTACACAGGGAGTGAAGCCTGGACAGCCTCTACTTACTCACTTTGGAGACATGGTCTAAATGGGGAGATGTATTTATCAGGGAATTCTGATTCTGCTCTTCATGTCATTTTTTCCTCCTTCCCCCCTATTTTTTTTAAAGTGCTACATTTGGCAAACAGAGAAATCTTTTCATAGCAATGTTTCATTATAATCACATTATAATGAACTTTAGGTCCTTAAAAACTATCTTTTGCAAGCCTTCTCTCGGAAAAAGTACTGCAGAATTTCTCACAGAGAATAGATGTCACAGTTCTCTATGGGATGTGAGCATGCAGTAGCATCCAGATTTCTTCGACTGTTAATTAGTGAACTAATTAACTAGATCTCTAGCCCACTTAAAACATTTTAACAGTATAAATTCTTCATTAGCGTATCAACACAGAATCCCATTAACAAACACAATAGGAGTTCTTCAGTAAGAAGTGGCAAACAAAAAAAACAGTACAGTTTACCCTGCTTTTACATTAAAAGAAATGGTGAAGTTTTTTTACTTTATGTTTTATACATTTTCTTCCAAAGGATAAAATGAAAACAGAAGAAATAGTATTAATACAATTTTAAAGTAGAGTTTAAATGAAGTTATCTATAATTGGATAAAGAAATTTGGCTTTTTAAATTGTATGCCTTGAAAATGGGCCAGAAAGTCATCTGTGCATTTTACTTCTTGACAGTAATCACTTTCAATATTCTGTAAAGGTACCCAGGAGACAAGTAGAGATGTTTGGTACTGAACAGTAAAACATAATCAGTCTTCAGGAAGAGAGTTAAAATTACTGATCTGTGACATCTCACATGTTCAAGTCAATTAAATATGATTAACGACTACCTGGGCTGATGTGCATGTTGCTCTTTTGGTATACATATCGGGAAAAAGGACTACAGGTATTTACTCACCCTCTTCCTTCATATTCATGTGCAGATGTGTCCTGGAGTACGAACATATGTTCAGAAAATGGTTTGAGGATAGAGAAGGAATTGCTGAAACCTTGGAAACAACAGAGTCTTTGCAAGTTTCCTGCTGCCTAAAAATCTGCTAAGCTTTTATTGGGGAGGAAAAAAAAAAAAAAATCTAGAATCTAGATTTATTTTTTAATATTTTCTTTCTGATGTTATAACAAACACCCTGTCAAACTGGCAGTGAAGGTTTTGCCTACCTGAGCAGGTGGCGGTGGCTGTTGCACAAAGCCCTGGGGCGGTGGTGGCGGCTGCAGCACTTGTTGGGATACTGGTGGACCTGAACCTGTAAAACCTCCTGGGGGAAGCTGCTGACTTGGGGAAGCCATAATGTAACCCGGCTGCTGGGCAGGCTGCTGCAGGAGAGGCGATGGGTAGACAGGACCAGAAGGCGATTCGGGGTTGTCTCCTGATGATTGACGACTTAAGCTCATCTGGTTAAACTGTGTTGTCATGTCATCTCGCTGCAGGGTAAAAGGCAGTAGGAAATGATGCAGACACGATGCTTGCAGTAGACACGCAAATTAGCAAAACAAAACAGGTTCGAACAGAGCACATGGGGGGGAAGGAATCACTCAGCTCAAGTATTTTCCAAAGTTTGCATGGATATCTACAAAAATGGAGGCGATTAAAATGAAAATCACTATAAGTGCCAAATGACAAAGACTTCCAGATTGCAGGGTGAATGGCATTGCTCTCAGCACAGAAGCAAATTATTCTGGCTTTTACTCTGCCCCCCCACTTTTATTCTACAGTGACAAGTGAACTTTACGGTGTTCAAAAGAAGACATTTTAAATACAAAGGACATGAAAATAATATTATTAATACCTCTTCCCACAAAAAAAGAATTCCTCAGCCAAACACATGGTGCCAATTTCACCTGTGTTTCACAAGGATCCCAAGAGGAATTCAGTAGGATTCAGGTGGAGATCTTTTCCTTTTTGGACTGTTTTGAAAATCCAAGGTTGTAAATATAGAGAAAGTAAAAAAAGCTAAGCCTTTGGTTGCTATTTCAAGGATTTTTATTCAGGGTTTGAAAGAAAAAAGTACTTTATTTGACTGGAAGGGGCAAAAAAACCCCAAACTACTACGGTAGGATGAACGTACCAAATAAAGTCAATGGACCTAAGTCTCATTACATGCTGGCAATGATACAAGGATTCTAAACAGTATCTGTTCAGTCTCGCAAAAAGATCCATGCTAATCAATGCTCTCAAGATTATTCTGTGAAGGTCAAAGACTTACAAATGTGATTCTGTGCATTTTTGTGTCCACATCACGTGATTTTTAAATACTCAAAATTAAAACATACACTATACAGCAATAAATCCAGCACAGAACTCCATTGTGTGATAATATGCAGTTTACGGTCCCCACCTGATACCCCCTCAAAGACAGGGAATAAGCACTATGAAAATGCTTTCCACTTAGAACATCCATGTAATTTTTCAAAAAGAGCCTCTTCGATTTTGCTTGCATCCCTGTGGTGTTCACGCTCCCAAACCATCCTGCACAATGTATTTATTGGCAGGAAACTTCAAAATAGAAAAAAAAAAAAAAAGTTTGTTTATGGGAAGCACTGCCAGAGACTGCACAGAGATTCACTCTATCACTCTGAAAGCAGATACCATGGGCCAAAATTTTAAATGCTCCTGGCACATATTCAGGTGGTGTAAAAAATAATGGTATTAACTTTACCATCATCCTTCATCCACATTCAGGCACATAAGCTGCTTATTTAAAAAGCTAGGATACTCGTTACCTGGATGGCAAATAACTGCAAAGAGATTCTACAAGAAACTTCACTGAGCCTGGAATGTCTCTGGATTTGCACAACAGAGACCAAGAGCTTCAAAACCCTGTAATTCAGACATTGTGTACATAATGTAATGTACATTGAGGACATTACTTCAGGTGAAGTTCCATTATTAAATTAGCCGCTAAAAACACCAGCTTTCTTATGACTATCACTTAGAACAACCTGAGATGCCTACAAGACACCTTTGAAGATAATTAGCACTGAGATACGCAATTTCTGTTCAGCAAGGAACATTTTTTTATTGTCCTTTAAATGGTACCGCTCATCTACCAGGCATTAAGAACATTATTTTAGCTGCAAGGACCCATTCAGCTTCGTTTCCATTTCTCACTATAACTACATGACATCTCTACCATGGGAAAAAAAAAAAAAAACACAACAGTAATAAACAAGTCTACCAGAGCAAGAGAAAAATATCACAGAAAAAAATCTTGTAGTGCCTCTTAAAATGTCAGCTTAATTTTACAACAGTATAATCCTAGCCCTGTAAGCACCAAGCCAGATTCAGACTCCCAAAGAGTATTCTATTTATTTTTATTATACATGTCCACCGGTGCTTTGTCATGACGAATAGCGTACCACACCTTCTGCAGCTGGTTCACCGCTACTCTGTTTTCCAAGTGCACTGGTATCATCAAGGAATAAATCCAGGCAGTGGATTTAGTATGATAATAAAATAATACAAAATAAAAAAAAAATGATTTCTAGAGGTCCCTTCTCTGGTCCTTGAGGACATAAAGGGAGATAAGCCAAATCTCAGATGCTCAAGTCAGCAATTTAAGCTCCCTCGACATAAAGTGGGGAGACACAAGCTCCTATCGCAGGCACAACAGAACATTTTTCTAGAGGCTCGGCTAACCAGGTAGAGCGCTCTGCTCCTACCATTATCCTCCAAATTATTTAGTTAACCAGAGTCAGTAGGGATGCTCTTACAAAATGCTTGTTAGTACCAGAAGTGTTAAGGCAAAGAGGGATTTAGATGGGGGTCTCATGTGGGACACCACTTGCAGTGCTCCCCAGAGGCTCTCCTTGGGCACACTCATACTCACACACACAACTTCAGGGAAACAAACAAACAAACAAAAATTAGTACCACAGAAAACTGCTGCGTTGGAGAGACTGGCAGGAGATGCTGGGGAGGATAAGAAACTGCTGGATACTGGACTGACTGAGAAGATGGCTGCATTGCCTGAACAGGCTGCAAAATAAACACAGTGAAAAACAATAAATACAATCTACTTAGAGATAGACTACAACAACAACAACAACCACCTACATTACCGAGAACAAAGATCACAAACAGCTCTGAAAATGCAGGTGAGTCATTGCCAGCCCAAATACAAGAGGTCAAGTACTGCGATTTTAGTCTTCATTTTAGCCTTATGCTAAACAATTCCTTATTACAGATTTTTCTGCCTATTTTCATATATTTGATGGCTGTTTGATTAAATAAAACCACAGCTACACCTTCTTTTTACAGATGTAAGGCAAAGCCAAATTATGATTCTACATTTAATTTACAGAGATAAAATGGAAGAACAGCACAGTGTAAGTGTATATTTGAATTTTGGCGATAATGACTGATTTAACTCCAAGTGTGTCATAGGCAAAGGAATAACGATTTTAAAGCTGCTTTGGCAGAACACAATAGCTTAAAAAAAAGACACAGAACAGGTTGTGAATAACCAACAGAGACAGGCCTGTCAGCTTGAACAGATGTTTATCTAAGTGAAAGAATAATTTTTCCACAGCACTATTACCTTGGAATAGCTAGTTTTACTACTCCTTTCATTTTAAACTCTCGTTTAACTTCTGCCTTAAACAGGTTTGGTACTACCTCTATCTTCTAAAACTGCTAAGACCAAATCAAGAATTAAGAAGCACAAACACTTAAGTCCCAGTAAAATCAAAGCAACTTTACTGAATTTGAATATTGTACTTCTGGGTAGCCTGGGATGAAACTGTGCCAAATTAAAAAGCCACACAAGAACCATAGCAGACCTTGGCTGCTCTGCGACTAAGCAGTATGTACGATTCTTGCTTGAGTAGTTTCCTCCACCTGCTCTGCTCTGAGAGAGCAAGCTCACAATCCACAAAAGTTTGAACCAGACCCAAACCCTGCTGCCCATGTTCAGCTGCGTCTGGCCACAAGCCACGGCCAGGCCAGCGGCCAATGAGCCGACGTACAGTGGCACCGTGCCCAAACTACGCTGCTCTGCCCTTCCCTCTCCTGCTGTACCTCCAGAGCTTCTCGCTCAAAGCAGGGTCATGGCCAGAACGTGGGGTGCAGGCAGAAGACCCACGGTCTGGGGCAGGGGTGCTTGGAAAGCGGGCTGCCCATGGCTGAGTCTTGATACAACCAGGCACCGAAGAGGTTGTAGAGCCCTGCGTTGCACTTGATTCTTTGATTTAACCCCACTGCTGTCGAAAGGGACAAGGAAAGGTCCTTGGCTCTTTGGACAGAGAATTACAGACTGCAATACTTTGAGCATGAATGCTTCAGCTTTCACTTACAGGTGATTTTTGCAAAATAAATTTATGTAGACATATAGCACCTCCATCCTTTAGATGGAACTGAAAAAGGAACCTTCCTTCTCCACCTGTGTCATCCACATTGAAAATACAGTTCATGGGCCTCATTTGTTTCAAAAGAAAACAACACCCTGATATTTTGCCTTGCCGCATCCTTCCCTCCCACCCTTTAGGTCATCCTTCGTATCCCTGAGAGCTTCTTCTCTTTTTCCAATGGCCACCACACCTACCTGTGTGACAAGGTGACTTGCCATTTGCTGCTGTGGCTGTTGAACCTGCTGAGGCTGCTGGGATGAAGGCTGCTGCTGAGACTGTCCCACCATCTGGCTCCTCATCGTCTGCTGGCCACTGGGAGGATTGTATATTGCCGGCGTCCCATCAGGATTTANTTTTTTTGCAGGCAAGGCAGACAGTAGATATTTGGTTTGGCAGTACAGCTTTCCAAGGAATGCGTGGAAGGTTAGCATGGCTATAAGATTATTCAGGTGTTATGGTTACTTTTAAGTCATTCCATGATGAATCAATTAATACTAAAACTGAACTCTAGAGCAAACACTGGAGGTAAAGAACATTCATGTACATTTTACTGCTACGCAATAGCAGTCAAATGTACACAACTACTCCTGACACAACATGGCTTGNGCTGCTGTGGCTGTTGAACCTGCTGAGGCTGCTGGGATGAAGGCTGCTGCTGAGACTGTCCCACCATCTGGCTCCTCATCGTCTGCTGGCCACTGGGAGGATTGTATATTGCCGGCGTCCCATCAGGATTTACAAACGGTTGACCTGAAAAAAACCACTCTGCCTTTGCTGAACGCTTTTAAGAACGTACTGTTTTCTGTATGAAATCATAAAGCCTTGCTTTAAACGATCGCTCTTTAGCTGACCTGCTACATCAGTAAAATGCTTGTCATTCTCAATGCCTCATTATAGTCTCAGCCACCTATATATATATATATATATTATTTTTTTTTT